>RXPK01000086.1:1771226-1953622 GCA_004143645.1 Protaetia brevitarsis | reverse complement strand
TAAAAAATATTGAATGTAATTTCCGACATAAGTTATCAGTTCAATATACTTATATTTTGGAAGCAAATAATGGCAATACATCAAATAATACTTTTATATACTTCTATCAAATGTACATAAATTATTAAGGCATAAATATGATAGTTTCCAGTTCAGAAAATCTATTTACTCCAAATCTGAAATAACTATTTTTGTGGTGAAAATATATAATGATTTTAGTATATTGATTACATTTGAAACTAAAAAATTGTTTCGTCTAACAAATTCACGGCTTTGGAAACTGAACAAATTTTATTCTCAACATAAATACATCATCTTCTTGCTTATATAGGAAGTATGTTATATTCAATGTGATGCATTTATATTCAAATTGAGTAACTATTTTTTGTGTGTAGTGCTAGTTTTAGTGCATAATGAAAGACTTCGGTAACCTCTGCGTTTATTAAATTTTACCGAGCATATTATTGCCCTCATTATTATAAGTAAAGATGATGGCTAGTGCTTGGAATGTACACATATGCTTGTTTAGGTGAAAACAAAAATTTATTTATTCTATACTATGTTAATATAATTTAATTTACCTCTGCTTTTTTGACAGCTTTATGGGTACCCTAATCGTTTCTACAAACTCATGTAATTTGAAATAGGTTTATAGCTAACAATAAAGATACTTAACATTAACTTATCATTAAATTTTTATAAATTCCAGATATTTTGAAAATATTGCAATTATTAGTAACGCAGTGTTATAGTCCTATGTAATTAATTTCTTGCACAAACTGTTCACCAAGACTGTATTTACTGCATATATTTAGTTATTTAGTCTTCCATAAAAAAAACACTTTCGAAGCGAATCTTCGTCTAAGGCGGCGTGGTTAACTGAAAACGTTCGGAAATTCGCTATCTTTAGACGTGGCAGAATAGACTACTCTTTCCTTTCATGTTACTAGAAATAATTCAGCAATTTTATATAATTACAGAAATGTAACTTAATTCCAAAGTATGCGTTGATATATCAAATAATATTTATTATTAAATATAGATAGGTATATAGTAATTCATTACTTGACTAGTTTTCGTATAGAATAAGAAAAATGTATTATATACAGCACATTGTATTTAAAATAAAAGGGTGAGTATGCGAGTTTAGGCATTCTGTATAGGCGATACTATTTTTAGATTTAGTAGTACTGAATTTTCTAAAACTTTTGTAGAAACGACTTTTTTCCAAAATAAAAAAAAGGAGCTGTAACCAAGATGCAGTCTGCACTGGGACCTGCATAAGCTTCAAATAATTAGGTATAGTTATTCTACCGCTACTTTTTGAAATAATTGTTAAGTATCTGCAATTACTAATATTATTTTTTGATATTAAGTAAGACAGCCGTTTAGACATCCGAACATGAATTGTTTTACAATATTAAGTTAAGTTAATTCCAATGAGTTAAGATCGGTTTTAAAATGTTTGATGGTATGTGGATACAAATCAATATCATTTCTTAACCTATGTATTAAAGGCCTCGCCGTCGTGTGGTACAAAATTTACGAGTCATCATGAGAAAAGTATGTTGTATATCCCAATCTTATTATATTTTTTTTTTATATTTTTTTTTTTTTCGCTAACAATAGATACCAAACTGACAACGAACGCAATATATTTCAGTTCATGAGTTTATGCATCCGTGATGTTATTTATATCGTCAATATGGCATTCTTTTATCTAATCTGCTTAATGCATTTCACCTTATCAAAATGCGATCAGACGTACGTTGTCAATTCTCAAGGGATAACTTAGCATGTTAACTGCAAAACAACCTAACTCTAGTTAACGATATCTCATCACACGTAATGCGTTGCATTAATTTGTTCTATTTTTTGCGATCGATTCCATGTACTTATTAAAATAATCTTATCTTCCGCTATAATGATTCAGAATTTCAATGATGCACCCATAAAATTTCCTAGAATATTAAAATAAATGTTTATTAACAATATTTTCAAGGGGATGTATGCGCATTGCTGAAAACCATAGCCTAGAACCAGTGAAGGTGCAACATATATGACGTTACGATTGCCTATACATTCATTCCTTACGCAGAATAAATACTTGGAAGAACATCAAGTTTAGGTAATTTATTAGCAATTGTAGGTACCTATACGGTAAAACCAATTTTTATTTTTTTCTCACTTACTGTTTTCCCTAGTCAAACGTTATGCGCTAAACTTTAGTGAATGTAATATTTTTTAAAATATAAAATGTTTAAAATTTTTCGAAATTTGAAAATGTAATTTTTGTTTTTAAGTGCTTAAGTCATAGTATAAAATAGGTTTCGTCGTGAAAATATGTCTTGAATCAATCTTATTAGGAAGCTGAGAATGGCTCGCAGATATGTTGCCATGTTAAGCCAACGATCGTGTGCCTTGACAAAGGACTACTAACCCCGCTAGATAGTTCGTGCGAAACAAGAACTTATGACTGCGTATGTAGTAAATCTGAGTAAAAGAATTTTTCTTATGTCAAGAAACATTGAAGTTTTGAGCACTTTTTATTTGATTTAAAAGATTATTAATTAAAGGAAATGCATGAGGTGTTCAGTTAATAGAATTTTTTAGCAGACAATGGGAATTCAGAGAAAAGAAAGAAATATGATTTTCAATCTGAGTAGGATATACTTGTTGGTTTCAATAGTGGCATATGCATTTGTATACATCTTTGAGAAATGTTGAAGATGTCGCAAGATATAATGATTATTACGTCAGACAGACACACTTCTTAACATTAGCAAATACTAATGTCAAGTCAAATTTTATTGGCATAAGGAATCAATCAGGCGTAATGGCAGAAAGAAGAGTTAGAATTAATTATTGTCGTTGCAGTATTAACATATTTATTAAGTATTTTTACATACACGAAAAAAAACGATTTAGTTGTTGTCAACCAAATATTTTTGTTAACATATATTTGTTACAGTACTAAATTATTAGTTTGATTTAAGTAATAAAAAAAATTCCAGTATTCATTCAAACAAATAATTTTGTCTATGGTTTGTTTGAAGTAGGTACAGTATCTGTTAATTTCAAAATAAATATCGCGTTATATTTTCTCATAGCAGTTTTCTCCCAATGTAGTATATCGTCGTCGTCAAGTCAAAAGCTGCTATGTGGGATTTTTTTCTTAAAATGAGATATATGTTTAATATGGCAGATTGAGACCCCATACACCTTTCTATACTGTCAGCTTTGTGTTAATGTACGCGATTACCATAATATTTTAGCTTGAAATATCTGTTATGTTATTGGTAGTCACAAAATATGCTAAGGGGAACTATACTATCCACAAGGCAGAAAAGTTAACCGCGCTTCCTACACCTCGAAAACTACCATGTAAGTCATTTGCTCACAGCAGATATTCACAGTCTGAGCGGCTGAAAAATTTTGACTTATGAATATATTCGCACGTGGATTATGTTTCCATCACGGCGTATTTTTGTAGTTCTTTCGTTTGAAGAATAAACTAAGCTATATGGGTAATACGGTCTTTAAAATAAAAATGCTAAATAGCCTCAATATTTCGTCATATATTTATGACTTCCTCAGGAGGACATCTACAATATTACAAAGAATATGAACCAATAGCAATAAAATATTTAAAATAATACTTACAAAGTTCAAATATAATAATCAAATTATACGTATTTAAGTTTAGAATTTTTTAAAAGTCAAAAAACATTTTTGTAAACAAGGTAATGATGAAAAGTGCTACTGCGGTTGAGAATGACGCTAGCGTCAAAACTAATGAACCTATTCGGTTGTGAACCAACTTCAAATAAACTCCTGTGCGTTGACAGTTCGCACACACCAACACCAACATACACACAATAATATTTGTAGGTTATAGCACAGATACCATTTATCTTCAAATTTTGTATCACAACTTGATGTTAACAACAAAATTATTGATATGTTAATGTAATTGTTAAAACCACTGCCTTCTCGTTCAATAAACAATACGCTAAACGATGCATTTCTTTCTAAATATGTTACATATTAAATTTGATAGGTGTGATGTGAATTTGAAACTTTGATGAAGTTGATTGAAATCGAACCGAGTAACTTTTTGAAGTGTTTATGACAGTTTTTCAATATTTCCGTTTGTTGTCGTAATATTTGATTTACGTTTCTGATTCAATTAGTGCGATAACTGATGATAAAACCAAAGTTATAAGGCAATGCGGTTGCGTCACAATATTTGAACCGCATATCATTTATTGTTAAAAAACCAAGAAGAACATAGAAGATATGGCATCATGTCGAAGGAATCAAATCATGTCACAACTTTTTTCAGAATTATTCTTGTCTGCACAACCGTTAGGTTGGATTTTTATTAAGCTATAGTTATTGAGTACTTGATAAAATTCCAAGTAATGCATACGACATAATGCAATCATGCAACAAGGGATAATTTATTTATTTATTTCACAACGTTGTATAAAAAAGCTGACTGGGCATTTGTTGCATACAAATTGTGAGAATTGTTACTACAAATTTAGTGCTGGAGAATTTATTAATGATAAATATAAAATTAAAATAAATATCTGTGAGAAATCAAATAAAAAAATTATTTACTAATTTTTCTGATACGATTCAGCTCCGTATATGAACACAAAGTTTACTTAAAGTACAAAATAGAACAATTTGTAAAGATATTTAAAAAAACTACAATTCCTGATTTCCAGAGTTATGAAAGTTTCACTAAAGAAAACTAATCATTAGTGGATTAATGTATATACTATATGTAATTAATGTGATCTGGCGGTTACCCTTTAAATAGTATTAGTTAAATTATTCACTTCCTCAATATTATATATTTAGTGGAATACGCTCCACTAAATATATCAATAACATAACATAAAGTTAGTTATATGTATTTACTAATAATTTTTATTTCCATATAAATCAAGTAATTACTTTCGAATCTATACGTATGTCAAATAGTCAATTGAAGGTAATAAGCTAACTTCTTTATTACCGCAATTAAAAAATTACCACATGTTATTATTATATCCGAGCCTGACTTGTAAGAAGTATTAAATCTGTTTTTTTTCCCTATTGAATATTTTTCCAGTATCTGCATAAAGGTTATCGTACAACATATCCTGACTGTAAAATTATCCTTAAATTTGTATGTATGTATTAATTTTTCTTATATTAATATAATAAATGCTTTTGTATTACTACCAAGACAAAGCATCTTAAGTTTAAACTATTTAGTCAGCTTATGACATAGTACAAATACAGATCATGTCCTACGATAACAAAAAACGGGTTATCTATCAGTAATATGCACGTTATATAAGTAACTGTCTGTAACTGACATAGTGGAATTATATATTTATCTGGTGCGATATGACATGATAGGAAAAAGCGCACGAAGTAGTCGATATCAGTATTAACGCATATTAATTCGAAATATATGTATATGCTTGCACTCAAAAATTGTTTACTTTAAATAATTTACGAAATCGGTTGCAACGGTATTAGGTCCTTACAGTAACTATACACATATAGGTATTATGAAATTGTTTAATTTATTGTAATTTCAGATAAGAGTTGTAAGCAAACATTGCGATTCGTGAGTTGTATTATTCAAATAATTTAGAAATTTACCAAGTTTGATAAATGAGTGGTGGTTATGTTCTTTCATTCATAAGGAAAATATTTGATTAAACTTTGCAATTTTGCAAAATACGGCAATGTTCGGCCATTTCATTAAAGAAAGGTAATATATTTCCTGAAGCAATATGTGTTCCGATTCGTTTAAAAATCCAAGAATAAATTCTAAATACTTTATTTATCCGACAACCTTATCATGTCTAATAGGAATGGCACAAATATATGAATGATTTCGCGAATACCGATATTTTGTTTCCCAATTATATAGACACTTTCATTACGGATGATTTTGCGTCCGATATATCGATATTTTATTTTTAGCACCTAGATATCTCTCGTAGGTTTCTAGGTGCCGCACTGTGCAATCTGCATCGCATATCACACGTTAAAAAAAGCGGAGTTTTACACACTTAAACGTGTAAATATGTGCGGAAAGCTCGGGATACACTTCAAGGAGGTCCCGGGAATTTTTATTTTCTGCACAGGAAAAAAGTAGTAATAAAATTTATCAGAACTATGATATGCCATACTGTAAACGATAGTTACTATAGTGACAGCTATAGAGCTATAGAGGTATATTATGAAGTGCGTATATCTTTGTAGTTGCTCAAAAGTTGATACTGGTATAATATCTTTGTGATATAACTAATACCACAGTTGTAGTAGTTGTTGCAATTATATTTACTAGTAAACTAAATGGTACAAATACTATGTAAAGCAGAGGTAAAAATTGCTATTTCCATAGTAAACGAAATACGACAGAACTGCTGTAAAAACAAACTGATAATTGTTATGGTAAGAAAGCGCCTATCTAGAATGAATATAGATAATGGTAATAAATAGTTATAAATATACTATTGATTGCTTCATTTTTGCTGAAGGTTGGACTTCATTGGGTCTAGTATCCGGCTATTATAACTCTGCGATTACATTACAGTTTGCCTTTTCGTAATGACGGGATCACTATTTGCCGCTTTTATGAGCGCGGTTTTATCGTTCACAATAGCACTACTTGTATAATACCAATAATACTTACCATCTTAGACTACCAGATAAGTATAGTTTAACAATGTCTGTAACCGCATTTACACCGAATAAGCATTGTAAAAGTACTAGTGAAGTAAACGGCAACGCCATCTTTACGACAATTCCTGTAATACAGGTGGCTAGACTAATTATACCATCGTGTTTTCTACTGCATACATATAACACCTTGCTATAATATAGTTTATAAATATAACGTCAAGTTTTTGAAGAAATAAATATAAGACATAAACCTACTCATTGTGTTGGGTTACTACAATGTAGTATGTAACTGGAAATATATATGTAATATTTTACGAAGTGTGCTGCTATATTAACCAGCAACAGGTACTCAAATAACTTACCGTAATATTAAACAAGGAAAAAAATATGACATATGTACACTGCCCGACTTATTTAATGTCGTCGTCTACAGCGCAGTGACTATCAAAACTATTTACCATTTGCACAGGTGCGCGTTCGGCTAGCGTCGACTGTTTCAGGTAAATGATTTATTGAGTATACAGTTGTAAAACGCTTCGCAATTATGGAGGTCAGGTAGATCTAAGATTATTTAATATCGTAAGGAAACCTTTAATATTGTGATTTGAACTAGTGTTGTAAATATTCCGATGATTTCAATAATCGGAATATCCGAATCGGAAGGCCATGATATTCGCAATAATATTCCGATTCCATATTCCACCAGACATACTCATTTAAGTCCACCGTTATTTGGCATGATTCAATAATCGGAATAAGACGGAATTCGGACATTAATATGCGATTCCATATTCGATCACACATACTCGTATAAGTTGCACGTATTCGGTTGATTTCAAGTGGATATCAATAAGTACGGTGGCATATGGGATCATATTTGGTGTTTATTTTATACATAACTAAATCTATTAAAGTTATCTACGACAAAAATTTACTATTTTTTCTTAATAAAAAATTCTGCACAATACTAATATATTGAGTCAATGTGACTGTGTGATTTAAATGTGCACAACGTCTATGAACAAGAAACACCGCCCGTCAAGTGCAGATAATAAATTTTCGATGATCGAGTCCAAAACCGGAAAGTTAAGGAATTTCCAAATTCACACAATTTATACGAATATGTCTATGGACATCTACCCAAAAGTTTCGGTAGATTCATTCGATATAAAATCGTTGTACAAATTTTATAGATCTGGGGAATCATCCGGGTCGGAATCATCCGATTCGAAATTATCCGATTCAGAATCATCCGAATCAAAATCATCCGATTCGAAATCATCCGATTCAAAATCTTCCGATTCGAAATCATCCGATTCAAATTCATCCGATTCAGAATCATCCGAATCAAAATCATCCGATTCGAAATCATCCGATTCAAAATCTTCCGATTCGAAATCATCCGATTCAAAATCATCCGATTCAGAATCATCCGAATCAAAATCATCCGATTCGAAATCATCCGATTCGAAATCATCCGATTCAAAATCTTCCGATTCGAAATCATCCGATTCCGAATCGGAATCTAATAATCGATAAACCGATTCCGAATCATCCGATTTCGAATCGGATTCTAAAAATCGGAATCATCCGAATGTTTAATAAATCGGAATCAAGGAATATTTTAATTCGGATACTCACAACACTAATTTGAACCCAGTTTGAATTGAAATATCACAATTATTAACACAAGAATAAAGGGTTTATTTGAAATTTCAATAGCCAAATTGTAAATTCATTAAATCCTTATATGCATTTCAATCTGCGGCAATTATAAAACTCGCCCGCTTAGGACAATTAGTATGAATATTCTATGTAATTCAACCAGTCAAATTTTGCTGAATAAGGAGCTCATAACTTGCATGGTAGAGCAATAAATTTTTATAAACTATATGAATATGAAAAAAATGTTTTTAAAAATGTATTTCTCAACTAAACACTATCATGTAGATATATAAGCTCATCATTCAAAAGCACTAGGCATCGTTGGATTATATAGAGGATTAGTGGTAATTATGGTAAACGGCCCAGTTTTGTAATTGTTTGCAAATGGCAAATGCAAATTTAGGCAATATTCATAAAAGTAAGGAATTTATAATTTGGGTATGAAAATTTAAAAAAAAAATAACTTTATTCTCAGTAATGCTTGATGTACTTCATTAAAATCGTTGTTACAATTAGGGTGTAAATTCCTTCAGTTAAAAAAAGAAAGGATTATTGTATGACACTATGCATAAATATGTAATTACAAGTGCAATTAAAGAGATATGTAGGGTGGGAATATTTCTGTGATATAAAGCAGCTAGTAATAGTAGGCAAATATTATTTTGTTTATTAGATTTTATTATTGTTTATTATTTGAATATTTAAGCAGGTTTGCTTAAATAAATACAATTTTACAGTGTTTACTTACACTAGGTGAGATCCGTGTAATAGTAAATGCGAATAATTAAATATTATTTGAAATCTCCATTTAAAAAAATAGTAATTAATAAACGCTTACAATAGCTAATGTTCGTTGGAGTTATAGTGTTATGAAATTTTTCTGTATTGTTTGCTATTTCCTACGTTTTTTAAACAATTAATACACAAGAATTACTATGAATATCAAACTTTATTTATTTCTATGTGAGTTTAAGTTTTGTCAAATGGGTGGCAGTTATGAAAGAGATATTTCAATTTAAAGCAGGTTCAAACCACAATATACAACGTTTACTTGTGATATTAAATAATCCAATTTTTCTACCTGATTTGCATAATTGCGGAGGGTTTACAACTGTATACCCCAATGAACTCAGTTTACCGTGGAACAGCCGACGCCAGCCGAACGCGTACCTGTCCAAATGGTGAGTAGTTTTGACAGTCACCGCGCTGTAGACGATGACATTAAATAAGTCGGGCAGTGTACATATACAGATCAATATAGTCGACCTATAGTTAGGGCATCGCAGGTCGGAAGTGTTCGGCAATGGAGCTAACATGAATTACTCTATTTCGACAACAAAATGCTACTACACGCTGTCGAGTAAAGTGTGATACGATCACTTGTATCACCAATGCCATCCTACTTTCACTTGGTCGAATGGCCGACATACGATATCCCGGCCATAGGTCGACTGTTTGATCTGTATATATTAGCATTAGCCAACTTCTTAATATGAGTTGCTTGTACAACCTATTGTTTTTTTTTTATTGATTAAATTGGTTTTGGTTCGTATATGTGTGCAGTCATCTTAAGTTATTTCTTCTTACGAGATGTCGGAAAAGAAGTATGCACTTTTATGGGTCTAAACAATGATTGCAAAATTAAGCACCTGTCGCCAAAAATGTCAGAATAAAATTGTGTAACATGGTGTTTGTGGAGTGCGGGCCACTTTTGTTCACTATTCCAAGCAATTCTTATTTTTTTGGAAAATATTGTGTGTCATCCTTGACTATGTAATATAAGTTCAAATGAAAAAATAAAAAACAATAATTTGGGGGATATAGAGTGCCTCATACCCCGTTGGTAATTATATAACTACAATTATTATAATAATATAATTGTTGCCTATTTTGCTGTGTTTCATATTATCTAGACAATAAAAAAAAGAATTTGAAGGAGCAAAGAGTACCCGTTCCGCCTGATATTTTCTTTCGGAAAATAGTTTATGTATCCTGACTGATGCATAGGTATATTACTTGAAATTATAGCTTTCGAGATATTTGCAAAACTATCTGATCCTAATACTCCGAAATCAATTGGTAGCAAAAAATTGCTTTATATCTTATATACGACACTATTTAAGGTTTCAAAAAAGTTTCGTAAAAATCTGCATTTCAAGTTGCAGGCGTTCTCTTGTAAGTAAGACTACACGTCCTTACATATATTTTGTGTGTTCAAAATGCTAGTAAGTTGTCACTACACTCATAGCTGAATGTTTTCTTTACGATGATATACTACTTGGATTGTTGAGAAAAAAAAAAACAGCTTAAAACAACAGTAGTGCTTGTTTTTCCTTCGATCAGATAATCGTGAGATATAAATTTTATTTTTTTTTTATTTTTTTCTCGCAGAAAGTTCATATTCAGTGATAAAAATTTTGCTGTAGATCCCGCTAAAAGATCTATTGTTTATGTGGCCCAATATTCAGTAAAAAAATCTCCTGGATGAGGCTGGTAACCCATGCCCTGGCTGATCTAATTCTTTCCTTTAAAAGCGCACTAGTTAGGCGCTAGTTATAACATGGAAACTCTGTTCATCACCTAAAGATCTATACTAATTTATTGCCCGAGCATTGATAATGATTATGTAACGAATCGTTTTTTAATATATCAACATCTGACTGCTTTATGGAACTCATTTTAATACAAACCGGAGGGTCCTAACAATTGTACAACCACCACCACTACTTCACCTAATGACTCAAAGAAAATTTCGGCTGCGAAATCCTCCATTCTTCTAAATATAATGATGTGGCATTTATTTGATGTTGTTCTATATAAATCTAACCTTTCATCATTGTCTAACACAACCTTCTTTGTATTCATAACTAACTTCTCGTAGGAATAATAATTAATAATTTATGCTAGAGGTGCATATTTATGCTATTCGTTCCATATACATTACCTAGTCATTTAGTTCGTAATGGATTTACATATTTTCTTTAATTTTTATGGTTAATTGGCAGATTAACGGGGAACAGCGTTTTTTTTTAGTTTAGCAAAAAATATACACAAAATGAGACGTATTTAATATACCCACTTCAGTGAAGATTTGGCCCTGACAATAAAAATTGTTAACAAATTATATGAAAAAAACACACAATATACATAAGTAAATTGTAAGAAATCGAGGGTGAATTTACACCCATCTTATTTAGAAATATAATTACTTGTATTGTAATTAATATAAGATTACAAACCGCAGGTGATGTATTTTCAACCCAAGATGGCGTGTAAAATTCACTACGGTTTTTTTTACACTGTGCATATAAGAAGTTGAAATATTCTCACTATTTAACGACATTTTAGTGGCTCGGTTCAGGTTATTGGAATGTTTATGGATTTCATTGCATTCTCAGATTTGAGGATTATTTGGTGGTTATTACAGGTTTAGGCACTTTGGGACAGAATTGAGTTTGGTTTTGGACCAGGAGCTTCGAATAGATTACGATCTTTGACGGAAAAGAAATATATGGTTCTGATATATTTGATCTTAAGATATAGATTTTTGGTTGATGGTACGGCTGGCCATTAATAAGTATGACAAAAGATACTATCTTACTACAAGATGGCTCCTACAGATTTCAAAAACATGGTCCCTACATCACGTATTGAATGTTTCATCATCAAATCCATAAATCCTCATCAACTCCCTCTTGAATTCCATAATTTTTTAGTACCTAGCGACTCCGATGCACCTAAACTACACGGTCAACTCAAAATCCCAGAAACTCAATATTCCTTGCATCCTATTGTTAGTAACTGTAAGCAGTGTTACCTACAAGACTTCTCTAAATTACCTATCCTAGATCCTCAACCTTTACACTACCAACTCCAACATTTCATTCACAGATTGAGTGGACGAGAGTAGAACCCCTAGGAATTATTTGTTAGTTTCTATGTCCAATCCTTATACACCAAAGTTCCTACATCCGATACTATTCAAAATCCGTAAAATCCTATCCTCCAACTTCCAACCGCATGACTTAGCAGACTTGGTGGAAATCTGCTTTGTCTCTACCTATATATTCAGCTTCGCGGCTGTTACTACGAACAAGTTTTGAGTGTACCCATTAATATCACTTATCTCTTGTTGTTGCCAACATTTTCTAACAAATTCTAACCTCCTGTTCCCAAAAACCGAAATGTTGGTTAAGATACGTTGACGGCACCTTCGTAATCTGGCCACATGGACATGATTCCTTAAACAATTTCCTCACATTTCCTAATTGATAACATAGTTCCATTAAATTCATCATGAAAGTCGAGTCAGGTGGTACTGTTCCTTTCCTTTGCTAGACGTCCTAGTGAATCGACGCCCTGATGGTTCTTTGCGACATTCAATTTACCGCAAACCAACACATACCGATCGTTATCTAATTCACCCCACCATGTCCACCTATTCAGAAGAACGGTGTTATAAATTCATTAGTACAAAGGGCAATTGCATAAACCAAACTATTATTTATTCCAGAGAGCTATCTCGTGTTCCGGTATTGCTAATTAATGAATTATCATCCTAGAAAGACACCAGATTCTATAAACGACACCTGCTCCTAGATCCAACATATCAGAAACACAAGCCACTCCACATCAATCAATTGTCTATCCTCCTACATGGTGTTACGACCGTGTAAAGAAAATCCTGTTCAACTACAACATCAAACCTACTTCAATTTTAACGCCAAACTTTCAGATTGCTTTTTAGTCAAAGATCATAATCCATTCGAAGCTCCTGGTGTTTACCGAATGAATTCGCATTTGCTGGGCATAGGCTAGAAATCTGCCACCACGTCCACTATGCTTGAAGAAAACCATAAAGTTGACAATATAAAGTTAGTTAAAAACGTAAACAACTACGTGCAATTAAATTGTTATGAGGGTATGGAAATATATAAAAACAAACATATTTTAATGAATTCAGGACCCTTAAATTCTTGTCTTTACGGTTACTAAGTATAAGTAGTAGGATTAGACCGGAGTTAGGAATTAGTGACTAGTTAAGCATAACCGGCAGTCAGCCATGACGCGTGATTCATTGTACCATGACCTTTTTAGGTATATAATTAAGGGTAGTTTTAGTGTAGTTATTTAGTTCAGTGTATCTGCTGATGATGATAGCTTTGCTATCGAAACGTACGTCTAGTTTAGTGCAGTTTGTGATGAAGGGTCTAGGAGAAGTTTACAATCAGACAGAAAGTATTTTTTTAATTTCTTCTTTTCTTAGTTTTTAGGTCACAAATATGGAAATGAATATCAATGACTACGTTTTATATTTTTATACTTGAAAAAGCTTTGAAATAAAGCGAAACGTTGTAGTCATTGATATTCATTTCCATATTTGTGACTTAAAAACCAAGAAAAGAAGAAATTAAAAAAATATATACATGGGCAAGAAATGAAGCTTTAAAATAAGACAGACTGTATGTAGGGGAACACGTATAGATTACCACAGGTCTAATAGGCATTTCTGAAAAAGTTTCTAACTTATAAATTTCAAGCACACCATCGCACAATCCAGGAATATGTGTAAAATCAGATAAGAACTCATCCTTCATTTTGTCATTAAGTTTAGAACTTTTTATATCATGCTTTTAACGTCAGACACAAAGGACCCAAATGAGATACTAGATTTGTTAATTATACTGTTATCATTTATATATATGATAGATAATCAACGCTTTTATTGCGATAGAACATACCGTGTGTCCCCGGATGGAGTTGACAAGAGGAAAAAAATCTTTATTATTGATTTTACGACAAAAAGTCATTCTTTATAAAAAGTTCTGCTTTTTGAGTAGATAAATTAACCATCGAAAAATCTAAGATTAAACGTACAGATGTCCACAAATTAAGATAACATGAAAATGCTTCAACAGATGAGTATCATTTATTGCATTTTAGAGTTTACTGTTAACAGAAAAAGTTCGTTAACAACATAAAATTAATTAAAATACAAAATTTTAAGTCTAAAGTTTGAGTATTATGATTGTATATTGGTAAGTTTAATTGAGGTAACGTGTTATCTGGAAATTAATGTAGATAATCATAATTAATCTTGACAATCAAAGGTTGCTGTATTATCTAATAATATTGAACTGTCAAACGTCATTAATTGTAGATTTGGTCATTTTTTTCTCTGTTGCGGTGTTGTCAAAAATGTTAACTATGCCAAGAACATATTTTATTTGATTAAATGTTTTGGAATTGGAAACGTATCTTATCGATACGCTATAGACATGTTTCACGAAAAATTCCCAAACACTGCAGTATCGCGCGAAGCACTGCGCAAACTTGTGCATAAGTTTGATTTAACTAGATTGTAGTTGAAATGTTAAGAAACCCAAGAACAAAATACAATGAAGACGATCGCGGCTACACTTTTGGCAGTAGATTCAGTGATAGAGACACCAAATTATCTTACGACAACGATCACAAAGCTGCAATATTATAAATCTCATTTTGCAGAAATTTTTAAAGAAAACAAAGCTTTGGCCGTTTAAACCACAGTTCCGACATCCACTGAAAATGGAGATGAAGAGAAGCGATTGGATTTTTGTTTATGAGTTGTGAGAATTATCTCGTAGATACACGTTTTCCATAGATTGATATTTAGTGCTTTCGCGCGATACTGCAGTTTGGGATTTTTCGTGAAACAATGTCTATAGCGTATCGATTAAGATACGTTTCCAAATTCCAAACATTTAATCAAATCAATAACGTTCTTGATAGTTAACATTTTGCAACTCCCAACGGAGAAAAAATGACAACATCTACAGAATTGATGACGTATTTGACAGTTCAATATTATTAGACAATACAGCAGCTTTGATTGCCAAGATTATATATGATTCTACATTATTTCCAGATAACACGTTACTCTCATTAAATTACCAATTACAATCATAATACTCAAACTTTAGACTTAAAATTTTTGTAATTTTAAGTAATATTATGTTGTTAACGAACTTTTTCTGTTCAACAGTAACTCTACAAATGCAATAAATGATACTCTTCTGTTGAAGCATTTTTATGTTATCTTAATTTGTGGACATTCTGTACATTTAATCTTAGATTTTTCCGATGTTTAAATTTATCTTACTCAAACAAGCAGAATCTTTTTATAAAGAATGATTTTGTCGTAAAATCAATAATAAAGATTTTTTTTCCTCTTGTCACTCCATCCGGGGACAACGGTATATCACACATTGCCAACGCACCGTTGATGGTATAGACTTGCTACAGGTTGTTTTGTTCTTTGGAACCATTAAGCGGGACCCAAGCTTTGTTAAGTTTGGTTATTTTTATATAATACATACTTTTTCATGTAGTTTATTTATTTATGTTGATTGCAACACTATCCTAATTACATATAGATAAGCTAGTGTTGCAGCCATATAATATATATCTTGTGGATTGGTAGATTTTTCTGCTATCGAGTTGTTGCAGCAATATTAGTTAAGCATAGTAGAGTTGTGATGCATACCTGATCATTGAAATCTATCTACTGTCAAAGAATTTTACATATACTAGAAACCAAAAAAACAAAATGCGTCTCAAACCTATACAACTTTTTAAATAAAAAATTTGTTTGTTTTGCTTATCTAAATATTTTAACATGATTTGAAAATTTTGTGTCTAATAAAATTTACCTCCTTTTTTGAGGAGGAAAGTTATATTCAACTGTAGTACGTATTATGTAAAATTTCCTTTAATAAAAACGTCTTTGTTATTTCTTGTCTGTATAGAAGCTTGGTTCTGTCATCACATTATTTTACACAAATTAAACAATATGAACATTATGCTTCCACGAAGGATATAGTGCATGCGGTGGCTCAAATCGAGCCATCGTGAAGGAAACTTCATATCTCGCTGGTGAGGATGTTCACAGCAGTTGCGAATGATACGTACGAAGTAATTCCACAGACCACGCTTCAAACAGACGTAAACTTTTCGCCATTAAAGCAAACTGGTTTTGCACTTATAGTTTCTTAAAAAAAAGTCTCCCTATTCATAGCATGTTAGGAAATTAAATTGGAGCATCTACACGTCGACAATTCTTATACTTGAACACGTTCAAATTTTCTATAAAAAAAATGTATAAGGTAAATCTAAAAATTGAAAGTAACAAATAAATTTATTATTCAACTATAAAGGATCAAGTCAGCTTTACAAAGTTGGCAGAGTTGCAACGTTTGAATAAGATAATTTATAATATTCAATATTAAAATATTTAATCAAAAAATCTATATAAAAAATCCATTGAATGGTCATTGCAAGTATGTAAATTCAGTATCTTAATCACGCACAAATTTGTTCTTATTTTAAGTGTATAGTAATTAATTACACTGTTTGCTTGCAGATTTCAAGTAAATTGAAAAATATGTTTCTTCTTTATAATATAAAGACGACTATGATAATTTAAATTGAAATATGTTTGTAAAAAAACACGTATACTCTGTAACTTCTTATATTTCCTCTTTTAAACCGTAGAAATACCTTTTTGTAATTTTAGAGGAGAATTATGTAATACCCGGAAATATTTTTCCCGAAGTTTTGGGGATTCTTTGCAATGAAAAGAATACGAATCTTCCAAAATCTTGTGTTTATGTACTCTTGAGTATAAATATTTGCTTCAAGCTATTATCAATTTTTCATTAATGTCACATGTCAAATTCGAGTAGGTCAATTTGCCCGTTCTACTCATCACAAGGCGCGGGGGAAATAAAGAAACAAAAAGTTTTTCAAGTTTATATCCCTAGTAGACGGTGAACCGAAAGAATATGAAATATTTCAACAAATGGCGGTACTTGAAAAAAAAAAGTTTTTTATCCAAAATTCATTAATTCTCATAAAAAATATGTAGAAATTTTTTTCATTTGAAGTATTCAAATGTTCATTTACTTGCTATATGATTATTATGTTATATATAAACAAACCTATTTAACAAGAAATAATTATGCCTACGAAAAAATTAACCACCCATTTAGTAATGTGAAACGTTCTATCAGCTAGTTTGATAACTTGACCACTGTATATTAAAGTATTGAAACGTCAACGCTATTTATAAAATGCAATTTCCTTACATAAGATTGGCTTTGGAAGTATTTCCAAGCATGCACGCAGAGTACTAATGCATAACGTAGCCAAAGTCTTGTGCACATATAAATAGTTTTTTCTTCTTGTTGCAAAATAAAGAAACACAATCGGGCATAGAAAAAAACAGATTATTGCAAAAGTAACTGGTTATAATATGTGGTACCATTTGTATATTCCATTGCAAACTAGTGAGGTTCTATGCATATTTTGGTCTGCAAGGTTTGTAGATAGATATAGATAATAGATAGTATTCTTTTATTGTTCAAGGCCTTAAAGTAGCTGGACAATAATGCACAATAAAAAAAGGATATATATAAAAAAAAATACACACATTATACAAATATAGTAAATAAATAGTATGTAAAAGGGACAATTTCTCATATGTACTAATGAACTGCGCAAAGAGTGCACAAATTCATCACGGTATAATGCTTGGAGCAAGTATATGTTTTATTATCCGCTTTGAATGTATTCTATTAGTTTCAAGTGGTACATATTAAAAAGATTTAATACCTAACAGACGATGGAATGCTTAAAAATATTCAATTTGTTTGTTTTTTTTTTTTTTTTTTTTTTCCATGGGCGGGTGTTAAGACCCGAGGAAGGCCAGCTCGGCCAGAGAACCTATTTGCTGCCCCATGGTCCATATTTATCCTCTCGCTCATGTTGCACCCTATCAAAAAGTTCGCAATTCTGGCTGAGAGTTAATTTTTCAACTCTGGGTTCGTCCAACCGTCGACCCCAAAGTGCCATCTGCCTCTCCCCATCCACTTGGAGCAGTTGAGAACAGAATGAGCAGGATTTCCTCCGCCCCCACACCTCCTGCACAGGGTGAGAGTCCACTAGCCCAGCGGTGCCTGTGTGTATTTAGTGCGCAGTGCCCATGTTAAGATTTCCGTGAGTATCTCAAATCTGTCCCTGCTATAAAGACTGCTTTACGGAGTCTTTTTTTCAATTGTGTCATTTAAATCTAAAATCACCTTTACCTCTCGTATCGTATGAATGTAGACGCATTTCTAGCAATTTTTATTATCGAATATATAAAGAAGAAGGTTAGTCTTAAATGCAAGCCGGAATTTATTTTATATTTAATAAATCGGCGCATGACTCAAAAGTACGTCCTAGATATAATTAATAATCCGTTCTGCGGTAAACACTCTGAAGATTTTAATAACCACAAAGTTATATATACATATTCTATTCTAGAATGGACTCCTAGAATGGAACCTTCACTATAATAAAATGATAAAAGAGTATCAATGGCTACTGTTCCTCTCAGTGACCGAATTTTGAAAACAAGCCCTATTAATCCTGGAGATGACCCCGGACGTGTGACCCAGTCCAGTTCGTTAATTCGGACGCCGAGAAATTTTCATCTTCACAGATTGAGAGAGCCATGCAGGAACGTTCATGTCAAAATTGTGATCGTTGCTTGGAGTAGAAAATATATTAGTTTTAGATAGTTATATGCAACTTATTCCAGAGAAGCCATCCCTCCGCTTGACCATAGCGCAAGCGCCGATCACCAAAATGCACGGATCAGACGTAACAATGCATTGTATCGTCGATATAAAATAATGAAAACCTATAAATCATATATGTCATTAATAAGAATAAATAAATAAACATTGGGCTAAAACAGATCCCTGGGATACAACCATAACAGTTAAATGTAAAGATGATTGTTAACACTGATTATTAGACCAGTAAGTGAAATTTTAACAAAATTGACTCTACACAAAGATAGGGAAACCATCGCCACAACGCCACGGATACATCGAGTTTTTAAGTAACACATGTTACACAGCCAAATCTACTCAAATCGCAGAAACACTCTCGCAGACACCGGCCCTCCAATGCGAAACATCTTCAGAAAGAGTGATCGAAAGGTGGAGTACCTGACGAAAACATGCTCATTCGATATAATATTTTTTTATCCAATATTCAATATACGATGCATTGCGTATTGAACAATTTTGAGAAGTAGATTCCACAGAATTTTAATGAACTAGACGGTGTCCCCCGAAATGACAAATTACAACTGTACTATTAGTTTAACTAAACACGGCCACGTCCTTTAACAACCTCACGGCATATCATCATAACCGAACTGCTTTGTTTTTTACTTGCAAAATATCTGAAACATTTCATCACAGAAAGGGCATGCGCAATACTAGAAGCCCCACACGACAGGAGCTGGCGAATATAAATTTCTTTTTATATTAGATTGTTGAACCACTACATATTTGTGGGGTCACAAACAAAAACTCATTAACTAGCGGCAACCGAGGTTTCAGGAGCATCGTCATATCAATGCAATAATATTGTTATGGCCATGCCTCCCGCACGTTTTGAAGTGAATCTTCGAATGGAATTGATTTTTTGCTTCACTAGAGAAGGTATTTTTGGTTCTGATAATTTTTTTCATTGGGATATTTTAACATTAGTATAAAGATTGTGAGGTTACTACTGGAGTTTTTAAGCTCATTAGACACCCACTGTTCTTGCTATTATTATTGTATATTAACCATTTCTTTTTGGAAAAGCATATAAAATAAAAGATAAATAATAAGATGGAAATGATTTAATGCATCTTCGACAGATAAATAATTTCATAAGACAGGCCAATCCATAGCTCACAACGGCATTAACAAAATCCCGCACAATTCATCGTGAAACTTGTTTACTTTCTTAATTACACCGTGTTTATTTGAATTTTTATTGGTAAGTTGATAGTATAGTTCATAATTGTGATCGGAAAGATGCATGGGAAAATCTACAATTCCGTGACGTCACAATTTACAAGTCGTTGTAAGATATAGCGGTCGCTGCGCATAGATTTCTAACAAGGCTTTCCAAATTAAATGTGGACAATAATTACTAAGGGTTGTGGATTCTCTGACTATCTATTTTCGAATGTACATTAAAGTCACCCCAACGACAATATAGCAGTATTCATCGTAGATGAACTGCAGCACATCATGCAATATATCAAGAAATGCATTGAAATACCGCTCGGCGATCTGTAACATGTGATGTATATAATTTTTATCCCGCCAAAACGCCAGTTAATGACATACCGCTCAATATCAACCTCACGGCAAAACTCCATCAAATTATGTTGATACGTCTAGATGTTCCGTGGCCACATAGGCCACACCCTATGTATGTGAGAACTTCTACAGAAGTATGAGATCAAATTAAAACCGTAAAATAAATCTACATTAGTTGATCAAACTTCAGTGAAAACACAAAAATTGAATAGCGGTTGAAACAAAAGTCAGCTTTTATTTGTGAACTGAATCATTAGTTAAACTTTGGATTATTATTTAAATAATCTATTTTGTTCCACTCGATTCGACGGTTTCAGTTTTAAAAGAGTAATTACAAGAGCTATTTGCACCTCCACATTAGTAATATTGTTCTCTATGGAGCCCGTTTTCAACTTCGTTTATTCACATGTTACCTTTATAAAGTTGACTGTATTATTATTCACTTAAATGAAGAGCAAGAACTTGCTAGCATATCCTCCGCCCGTAGGCATAGAGGACTTCCGCCATTCTGCAGTTACATGAAACAATAGGATTGTTTTGGTCAACAGCACTAGTTTCAACACACGGAAGCACCTCAACGAGGTTTCCTCTTCGCACATAACTGGAAGACTTCGCAGTGGATGCACCGTGTTGAAGTTGAAGATATGAAATACCTTGCCAAACAGAGCACAAAAGTTTCTTTTTACCTTTTTCGTTAATATGTAAACCATGCTTTGTGTAGTCGTCATTCACAAGGGTACGGTTACAATCAATGCAGTAAAAGTTTTTGAGAGTGGAGAAAATCTTGAACATTTGAACATTAAGGTTGTACACAAGTCTATTGAAAATAGGACGGTGGTGCCAGCACGGTGTAGAAATCAGAATAACATTAGTATTCCGTACAGCTTTCCTTATAATTGCCATTTTACTGTCATCCATTGGTCTAGCCGTAAGTGCGTTATTTGATCCGTCGATTATTACAACAAAATCTTGCATGTCAAATTTTTCAGTCAAAGAGGCAACATCCTCAAGAACATTCTCCATAAAAGCACTCGTTTTAAAAATACAGTAGCATATGAAATTTGCAGGTAGAAGTCTCCTAAGGTGAAAAGCGGCTCCACGTGCGTGGCTATCTCCCAATACCCTCGAACGATTATCACCCTCATCCGAAATTGAAATTCCCCGAAACGGTTGTGTATTTAATACCAGATTTTGCTTTTAGGAATAAATTATTCTGACTTTTATTGTTCGATTTCTTTTCCTTAGCAGAAACAATTTCCTCACATCGTACCTGCTTGCTTTGGCTTACCGTATTTTCTTGGAAATTTTCGTTGATTGTAGATTTACGAAAAATTTCCTCATCGGAATGCGAAGGAGTATCAATGTTCTTTTCGTTGTTTATGTTCTTGCTAACACTTTCGGATATTTTCCAGTTTAGGAAAATCAGTTTGAGTCTCAATACTAGTAGTTCTAATAAGTGTTTGTGTATATTCATTTACAAGAGTCATTTCATCAGTTTGTGTACCTATTGTTGTCCGCACTGAGGGAATTTTGGTGACTTTTTCTATAGTTTTCTTTAAATATGTTATCACATCTTTGTTTTCAAGAATTTCATTTAGCTTTCTAATTTGATTTTCTAATGATAATTTTTTTGTATTGAGTTCATTAACTTCATAATTGTCGCCGCTAATTTATCACGCAGTGAAATGTCTATCTCACTCAGAGTCTGCATCTTATCATCGTCAATATCACTTACTACCGTAATATAACTGTTATTTAAATCGTTCTTTTAATTTTTATAATCGCATGCAGGTTTTTGACATCTAGATCTAAGACTTCGTGCAGACGCCATTTTCCCGAGAATCAGGAATGTTCAAGCACGAACACAAAATAATATTGTGATAAAGAATTAAGCGTAATAACACAAAACTAAAACTTCAAATCCAGTCGATTTTGAAAGCACGTCACCCAGTCAGAAAAAAACAAAAACGTTTCAATTAGACAATCACAATCACTTTCGACTCGCCCGTTTAAGGAACGTCATGTATACCAATATCCATTAACCTTATCTATAGGTTATTGATATTAGGACTGCAACAACATCCCTCATGCACTGCACGAGACAACACTGTGTCTTGATTTGGGTGCCGGGACATGAGGATATAAGGCAACGTAATAGCCGCGATGAACTAGCCAAGGAGGGCTCTAAGAGACACTTCATGGAACTCCAGAGCCCGCATGTGGGTTACTAAAGATTCCGCAAGAAGGGAGATCTGGATTGGTTAGATAAAGAACGTACAAAGAAATGGAGGTCCGACTGAAGGTTCAACTCCAAATCCAAAAACGCTTGATAAGGGATGGGTGATGGTAGTTTCTCTGATAACCTACTACTCAAGACGCAGTAAGAAAGAAGTTAAACCCATTACTGGGTTGGTAACTGGACACTGTCCTCTGAAAAAGCATCTATACAACACAGGCCGTATAAGGGAACCGTGGTGTAGAAGATGCGAACTACAGGAGGAAACGAGTTTGGACACGTAATCTGCACATGTGAGGAACTAAAGGTACTCAGGCAGAAATATTTCGGGAGAGATCATTGGGCGCCCTCGAAGGTCCCAATTTCCAACTGGGCAAGATACTGGGTTTTATAGAGCACACCAAGCTGCTCGAGTGGAAATAAGAGAATCAATAGGGATGGTACAATGAGCATCAAGCTCAAGTGCCCGGACATCAAGTGCCCACCCTAACTTGAATGAATGAAAGGTTATTGATATTGGTATAACCATACCCGTGGTTATGAAATTTGCAAGTTGTGTTTAATTTTAACAATACCCCAGTAAGTTAAACGTAAAATCGACAACAAAAGGTAACAAAGTTACCATCGATTTTACAAGAAATTTTACAGAAAAATTTGTTGTTGTTGAGTTGAGTGAAGATTGGAAAAAGTTGATATAGGAGGAGCTGGAGTCCAGATCTAAGTAGATATTTGCGGGGAAGGAAGAAGAAGAAGATTCCTTCAAGTGGTTTCATGTACACTTCCTCTTGGAGTTCACCGTATAAAATTGTCTTTAGCTCAAACTGTAGAATGTCTAGTATTACTTGAGTAGTAATTGCCATAAGAATTCTCATAGCGTCATATCTTGTTATTGGCGCATACGTTTCATTATAATCAACTCCTAACTTTGCGGAGCTTCCAAATCGACTATCCCTGCTTTTTCAACTCCTGTTAAATGCGATTCTTTATCTAAAGAAAAAGATTAGATTACTTACTAATTGTTTGTTTTCATCGAGTGTCAACCAAGCTTGATGAACATTGCCGTACTTTGATAACAACGTACTCAAAATCTTTGTCATTATAACTGTATCACTTTCACATTCACCTGATTCTTTAATTTGTTTTTGCTAAATTTTATATTTTGGAAATATGTTAAGCTATTGAATTATTTTGATGCATTTTGTCCTGGTAAAATTTATCGTGCACCATTAATTTATTTGTTACACTTTTAGGTTCATAAATTGTATTCATTTTGTCAATATCTTTTGAGTTGTTGCAATTTTCTATTAACGTACTCTGATTTGATTTCATTGCCGACGTTAACGTAAATATCGCGATGGCATCATTCTAGCCTCACTCTGTGTATTTCTTATCTGCCTTACCCTTAGGTTTGGGAGCCGTTTCATTTCATTTGAAATTTCCACTGATAATAATTCCGCCCATCAAACTTATTGATAAAAGCAACATCAATTTTATCAGCCATTTGCCTTCGATTCCTCAACGTATGAAAATTTCATAAAATATTGCTCCACGTAATTATCAAATCATAATTTTTTTTATCCGTGCTGGCCGGGCCCCATAAATCTATTAGAATGTATGTATGCATGTAGATAGAAGCACCCACACTGCAACCTAAAAGATCTGTTGTGTCCCCTATTCTTACTGCTTTACAGCTGGCCTTCCAATCCTATTCCTTTCAGAAAGTGTAGGATGTCGGAGGGCCCCAGTCTAGGTAAGTCTTCCTCTTCGATTTCACATGCAACGCCCTCGAGTTGCATAGTGCTACGCAGTTTGAGAGGAGGTGGATGGGTGTTTCATCCTGTTCCCCACAAAATCTACATTCAGATTCCTTTTCCAATCCGAGCTTACTCAGGTGTCCTTTCAGTCTGCAGTGGCCTGAAAGTATTCCTGTTAATATGCGAACGTTGTTCTTACTCAGGTTGATGCATTCTGTAAACCTCTTCTGGTTATAAGTTCCCAGAAGAATTTTACTTTGCCTCATTCCCTGGAGATTTTCCCAGTAACTGGATTTTCTCTGCTCCATTTCTATTTTTAGTTTCTTCAGTATTGTATTGCTACTTAACCCGCAAAAGGGTTCAGGGCCTACAAAAGGCATTCCAGTCCCTTGTTTTGCGAGGTTATCCGTTATTTCGTTTCCTTCCACTCCTGTGTGACCCGGAACCCACAGGAGAGTTACTTTATTTCTTTTGCCTAGATCATTTAATTTTCCTAGGCATTCCCAGGCATCTTGGAACTGATTTCATATGAGCTCAGCGCCTTGATGGCTGTTTGACTATCAGACATGATGATAATCTCCTGCTTCCGATAGTTTCGATCCATATGGAACTGAACACATCTTTCAATAGCGTGTATTTCTGCCTGAAATATACTTGGATATTTTCCCAAACTTTCGAAATATGTGATTCTAGGCCCATATATTCCTATTCCAGTTCCCTCTGCCGTTTTGGAGCCATCAGTATACCATTTGATGGTATTTCTATTCAAGTTCAAGATGGTGTTATGATTCCACTCGCTCCTGTTACTCAGATTTATGGTGAATTCCTTCACAAAGCTAAATTTTGTTTACATATCATCCCAGGGCATATCCCAGGTTTGATTACCGTCAGGAGATTGAGGCCTATGCTTAATCATTCCTTCCTTGACCATTCTTAGTGTAGTTCAATCTATTAGAATAGATTTACACGATTTTATTTTATAACTTTATTATTAGAAAATATCGATATAATATTAAGAATAAACTTCTTACCAATTGCAAAAGCATTGCTACCAACCTACTTTGTATAATAAATAATAAATACAAAAACACCAATGCCACATATTATTAATAATAATTTAAAACTAGCGGTTTTTTCATAAACATGTTTCCCAAAATCAGGATTTGTTCGAAAATATTCTATAATCATAAAGTCATCAATACGTAGATGGTAAATTTCGGTCAGTAGGCATTTCAAATTTGATCTGTTATATAATCGATCTAATGTAAATCTGTGTAAAATGACCTGTATTTGAATAAATTTCTATAACAACACTATATAGTTTCATACAACTGATCTCAGCATTTTCCGAGATTATTTACTACTTAATATATAGTTGCGCAATGTATTTGGCCAAAACAGTTGCGACATGTTTAGGACATTTGAAATTTAATTTTTTAAATTGGTTTTACTCGCAAATGTGAATTATTTTACGCATTTCGTCATCGTATAATACAATAATTAAATATATTAAGTCATTTTTTGTGTAATTTGTTGAAGAACTCGATCCTTTAACCACCGGAGAAGTAACTTCTAATTCGAATGCAAAGTATTTGCTATCATTGAAAGTGAAAAATCTCTTTCAGATTAAGGCGTATAGAGTGGTCAACTTTCGCCTGCGCATCAGGGCAGTACTGCATATATGTGACATTAACGTTTAACACAACTATACAGTACAATATCGGGAAACAGCAAAATTATTTATTTATTTAACTATAAATATTATATATAAGCCCCTTACCGTATTTAAGTAGCAGAAATAGTATTTATATAATAGTTTCTACCATTTATTAAGTGTTTCAAGATTTTGCTGATCAAACATGCTTATAGTTTGACCGCCCAACATCTACAGATGTAACACACTCATAATTAAAATAATCTTTATAGGTATATAACGGATCAGATGCACCACCACCAATGTGTATTCCGATTTGTGCCAGCACAATAACTGTTTATCGCACACTGTACAAACTATTTTGGCATCACTATAATGTAAATTCTGGAATTCACCGATATACTTTCCTACATTATGAAAAAATGGTCGTTTCTGGGATTTTCTACGTCCGGCATTGTATTACATTTACTGTGCGTAAAATGTTAACGAAGAATTGTACTATCTCGCATCAAGACTCGACTAACACTGGTACTAGAGATATGCATACTAGTATGATCTATCTATCTATGTACAAAATACTCATAACATTATTTGGTAACAGATATGAATATAGTTTAGAACAGGGACACGATTTAATGTATACGTGTTATCTCATACTTCCTCCGCTCTAATAACCAAGTGCAACAATATGTCTTTGTAAACGAGTATGAGTACGCGTACGCATGCTGATATTTTACCAGTAAAATACTACGTTAGTTTGTTTGGCAATTGTCTGGTAACAAATATCTATGTAAAGATACTGATTTGGATAAATGCGCACTCTCGCTACGTATTAACACATACCATATTAATTTTAACTACCCACATCGAGACTCGAAGGCTAGTAACAGGTATTGATAACAGGTAGTAATAATAGGTATGACCTCAGAACAAGAAAAGTTTGTACCTGTTATCGTCAAATACTGATATTTATTATCTCTAGATACCAGACACACGAATCGGAGGGAGTGATTTTACTGCCTTGAAAATATACTATGGCTAAACGTTCTGCATAGCGCGAGGCGAGTACAGCCCGTGTAAGCAGACACGTCTGACCACTCTACTTATTAAGCCTTATGATGATAGTTAAAAAGATATTTAGTGTCTTCAGGGCACTCTAGATTGAGAAATTAAAATTCAAATTCTTGTAACTAAGAAATAAAAACTGACAAATTACGTGTTTCAAAATTACGTAGAATCTCAAAATATAAAAGGTGTTCAATTTGAATCTTTAAATTTGATTATAAATGTCCCAAAATGAACGCAAGATTTGAATTTGCCGCCATTTGTGCAGTAGAGTGTTAACAACCCTGAAAAAAAAACAATTCGACAGCTGACAGTTAAGGGTTAGTAAAAATGGAGCGTTACACGATAGAACAACGTGTCTTCATTATTGAACAATATTTCAAAAATAATGAAAGCTTGGCGGCCGCAGTTCGAAAATTTCACACAACATATGGTCGGAATAGTGTTTTAACTTCGTCAACTGTGAAGAGATTAATTGAAAAATTCAGGGAGACTGGATCCGTTGGAGATGCCAAACACACTGCTCGTCCAAAAACAAGCTGTTCAAATGTCAATATCGAAGCAGTGCGTGAGACTGTCGGTGACGATCCAGAAACCTCAATTCGGCGTCGTGGACAAGAATTGCAAATTTCAAGAAGCTCTCTACAGCGTATACTCACTAAAGATCTGTATCTCCATGCTTACAAAATTCAATTAACACAACAACTGAAGCCTAATGACCATGCAAAGCGAAGAAAGTTCGTTGAATGGATTATCATCAAATGCACATTCAACAAATCGATGCTGATTTTTCAAGCAAAATCATCCTAAGCGATGAAGCACATTTTCACCTTGATGGCTTTGTTAATCGCCAAAATTGCCGCTTTGGAGTTCTGAGAACTCACATGTGATTGTCGAAAAACAAATGCATCACAACGTGTCACTGTTTGGTGTGGATTTGGGCTGAAGGCATTAATGGACCATATTTTTTTTAAAATGAGGTTTGTCAAGCAGTGACTGTTACTGGTGCTAGATATCGCGACATGATAACACAGTTCCTTCCGCCGAAATTGGATGATATTGATGTGGTCAATATGTGGTTTCAACAAGATGGTGCCACATGCCATACAGCCCGTGAAACAATTCAATTACTGCATGAGACATTTCCAGGTCGTGTACTCTGTGACGCCACCAAAATTTCTCGCTAAATATCAATACTACGCTGAGTCCTTCGAAAGATCTAGAGTTCTTACCTGTCATTCAGGGTCCGCCGGCTTCAGGTGGAGACGGGTGTGGATTATACAAACAGTGAACGAAATCAAAGGCGCCACCCGCTTTAAATCATACCCTGTCGAGGCGTCCGTCAAAACGGGAAATTCGGGGTTAGAAAGTAAGAGGGAAATCAGCGTAACAAAAATAAACAAGAACTACAAGATTTCTTGGTATAAGTAAATAACAAAATTTATTTATTGTTGTAAAATTTAGTGTAAATAATTGTAAATATATCAGTTAAATATTGAGTGGATTAAGTACAATATCCACAAGGTTAAAATAAAGATAAATATAAAGAACCATCTACCGTCCAAGGACGTATTAACAGACACTAAAGTGATTAGGGCTCGAATTAAAATCGTACGTAGGAGTGAAATAAAGCGGTGTTTATTCCCTGAATGGCAGTCATATGATGGTAAATATTATGGATCCAAATACGGAGTTATAACAATCCTTCCAAAATTACACAACGATAAAATACCAATATAGGCAGCAGCAACAAAAAAAAATAAATGTAAACCAGAAGGTGAAAACCCTTGCGTCCAAGGGTTTAAGATAACCACACTAGTTCAAATTAACACGTGGGTGGTGCTAATACGATGGTCGTTCTGACTGCTAAAATCCGCCTAGGCGATGCGAATCGTACTACTTCAATCTAGGACCTCGTCCAAACCAAGAAAATAACTACGATCCAACCAGCAATCTACACAATCTGCCCTTATAATCCGCATTAACTAATATGCGTAATCTCACACAGCAAACGGCAATTGCGGACGACTCAACGCAGGTTTATCCACTTTAAGAGCCAACACGGGAGTGTCCCAAAACGGAAAATCGTTTCGAACTTTTTCCGATAAAACGACAATACTAGAATTATCGATACCGGAAACGACGTAAACTAAACCCTACAAATCAAAACGCTCTAAGCAACCCCTAGACTAATACAAAATACTCGCAGATATGATAACTTGAAGAGAATTAAGAAATGAAAAGTTGGTAACCCTGACTTTACCAAAAAACCGCCGATAACTTTCGATCGTTCCGTCAAAACATCTGACAAGTGAAAATAAACAAACAATCGTGGATCACCAACTCATCAAATAACCAGAAGAAAAGTATGGAAAATAACAAACAACAGAGAAAAAGCACGTAAAATGAGACTGAACAAAACACAGATCGGAAGTATCCCTGGTAAGGTAGTAAAAATGAGTAAAACTCAATGCTAACGTAACCTACACTTCTAGTGACAATACCAAGAGCAAGATTAAGAATTAACAAAAATGTAACACGTATAGCGACTTAGTATGTTACACCCCAAAGTTACTCCGAATAAAGGAAACGTTATATAAGTACAGATAGGAAAAATAAGAAACAGTACAAGCGATAACCGTAAGAGAAAAGAAAACATCGTTACAACTCTCTCGTTTCGGGTGATCAGAATTGGGCCCCTAATCGTGTAATTTAACATCATTAGATTCTTTTTATGGGTTATTTGAAATCACAGGTCTATGTCAACAGCCCACAATCACCGTGCATTAAAGGAGGAGATTCAACGCTGCATCAACGAAATTTAGCCACATTTATGCAGAATGGTCATCGAAAATTTCGACAAACGAGTGCGTATGTGCATGCAAAGCCGTGGAGGTCATTTGCCCGATGTGTTATTCATAAATAACCCATCCTATGTACTTTATGATTCAATAAAAAAATAACAATCAAAGACTAAAACTGATGTTTCTATTAATTCAAAACTTACGGTAATTTGGACACCTTTATTTGCAGTAAAACCGCATGATAAAAAATATAACATAACGCTAGTCTCTTTTATTAAAAAAATCATCTATAAATAAAGAATTATGCACAGAGGCCTACTGAAGTGAGACATCCAAGTAGAGGCATGAAATTTAATTTTATATAACCAAAAAAGGGCATTGTTCTATAAGTTTCCTAATTTAAAACTAATTTTTTTCAATATTTTAAATTTTTGTTCAGAATAAAATTCTTTTCAAATAAGTTTAGCCCTAAAATACAACGGTTTAGCTTCTTAATTATATGAACCACCTTCCAGAAAATTCATAATTTGTTTGCTCTATTTCATATTAATATTATTAATTATAAAATATTAATATTAATATTTTGATCCTAAAATATAGATTGCATGTATTATCAGTTTGTGAAACGCATAGACAGTTAGCGGACTTCATGTGAAGTATTAAAGCAATTGTCTACAACATAATTATATTAATACAATAATATATGTAGAATTATATATATGAAATAGTCAATCCAAATAAACAAACCAGTTTTTCAAATAATGAGAAAGCTTTCCACGTTTATTAATTTGCAGTAAGAGTATATCACATGTTTCAATCTTGTGTACTGGGAAGTGCAACAACGCAATAGTTTTATGCAACGTATTTGAAAACAAATAAACATTGCCTTATTCTATCCGTAAAGCATATGTTATATAAAACGATATAAAAACATAGAACACCATCATATAGGCAAATATTTCCCTGAAAGCCTAAAAGAATTATTTTTAATCTGTAGCGCAAATGCACATGATGCATGCACCAACGTTTGTGTGTGCAGTTTGCCGCAATTATCGCGCAATATTCTATAATAGTTTTCAAGTCAAACGTTAACAACAAGTAATTATTTTAATTTAGAAAATATGTACGCGGCTGCAATGTAAACAAGTAAGTTTATAATAAAGTATGTTACAATACTACATTACAGAATATTGCAGTTATGAGATAAGTTGAATTTACAGATTTATTAAAAATACCTTATTGTGCACGAATTTACATTTTTTATAACATAAATTCTTTTTTTTTATATCTCTTACTTGTTAAATAAACCTAGCTCAAAGAAAAAAACTCAAACATATATATAAAGTGTGTCTAGTTCATCTGTTAAAAGATTTTATCACACATAAATTAATTTGTTGCAGCTGTTTATTTTTAAATTTGCTTGGTTAAAACAACCAAGCCAATTTGAACATAGTGAGCAATTACTTCTTTACTTTCGGCATTTAGGCTAAATAGTGAAAATGGCCCTAATAAATAAATTTCATTTATTGTATAATATAACGAAATGCACAACAGGTTTTTAGATTTGGATAATATGCTAACAACACAAAAATGAAGAAAAAAAAAGTTCTTGAAATAACTTGAAACCTTCTACATTGTTAAAGTCACAAAAACAAAAAAAATACCTAGAAAAATTATTATTATATAGGTGCACTTCATAAAGTGATCCAAGTTCGGATATAGATATAATTCTAAACGAATATATTTTCCTGGAAATGACTTACTTTAGAGATATAGACTTTAAAATACAGACTATTGCTTTTTTAGATAAAATATAAGAGATATAAAGTTGGTTAAAGAAGAAAAAGTTTATGTGGTTTGGAGACGAAAAAAATGCTCTAAAAAACACAAAATAAAAACTGAATACTGAATTAGATTATACAGTAACTTATGGATAACTAATGTGAAAACAGAAGAACTAATCTGACTACACGGTAATAACCTTCTATAAGTGCAAGAATCAAACCTGTGTATGCATATATACCTGGGGCAATAGGATCTTGCCCAACAGCAGCTATTCAAACGGTACTAAACCGTAATCCTTTACATGTTGGTAGCAAGTGTAGTGAAGACGACTATCCACCAAAATGTAGAGAAAAGGAACTTGTGGGCAAAATCTGCGGAGTTGACCATAATACCTGAGACATTCCGAACGCAAATCAAAAAATAGCTTAGTTGCAAGAGTAAGTGTGGTGAAGGTAATAATATTTGAAACTGAATAGAAATGCTATCAAATGGTACGGGAATATATTACATGTCTAGAATCACATATTGCGAAATCTACGGAAAGTACCAGAGTATCTCCACGCGAAAATACATTCTAATGATGGATGGGTGTAGTTCAATAAAGTACCGAAAATAAGAGAGCAACATAATGTCAAGGCGCAAGTTCATTTGTATACAGCTCTAAGATGGTTTCGAAGTAAGTATAAAGTGCCCTGCTGTGGATTCAGAGACGCACAAGAGTGAAAGGAAAAAATAATAGATACGCGATAATCTGATAGAAAAGTCTGGAACATCAGTTTAGGGACAGAAAACCTTTAGCAAAGTAACCGCACAGTACCGGAAAAATAAAAAGTGAAAAAACGAGAAAATCTAAATATCGGATAAATTTTCAAGAAATGAGACAAAATGAGACAAGCTAAAAGTATTCTGGGAACCTATTGAAAACAGTATTTGCATGTTAACATGGATCACGCTTTATCGCTGACACAGGAAAGGAAATCTGAGCAAGTTTTGAATAGCAGAAGAAGCAAAATGTAGATTCTATGAGCAACAAAATGAAACATCTATCCACATCCACTCAAACTGTGAGGTACTGTGAGAAGCGACTATCTGCCTAACCTAAGGAATATCCATTTAATCCAGCATTATACGTTTTACTGCGTTTGTGTAAGTCAAGTCAAACTTCGATTCTTAACAGCGTTTTCACATAAAAAAAAATGCAAAACTTCACATGCAATAAAAATACTAGGGTATTTTCAACGATCGATACTCGACTATCGATAATTTTCGATAGTTGAATACCGATAACTATTGATAGTGCCCACCACTATCTGTATTACTTAAAAACACAGAGGAGGATTTAATTAATGAAAGCGCGTCAAGTTCAACAGCTAGATCTCAAGAATCAATAAAAGTAAACTTATGGGAAAGCTTGGAAAAACTATTAAAGGGCAATCGACATTAAAAAGCAAAGTGTATGTATTATTAAACAAGTATATAGGATTCCCTTTCGACTCGAGGAAAAATAATCGTTAACCGTTATCGTTATTAATTCATTAATATTTATCAATACCGAACTAATCCAGTTTTTCTTTTTACTGTTTCATCTCTATTGTGGGTGTTGTACTTTGTTCAAAAGATTTCTTGGTATTAGGAAAAAAACAACGTAAAAAAATATTTAAGGACTTTCAACTATATACATACCCTGTATAAATAATTATAAAATTGTGCTTCAAGGTTTGGCAAGAGTAGCAATTTCGCAAACTCGTCATATTGTGTAACTAGGAAATAAGCACGTACGTGCAGCAGTTGTATTAAAAACGGACATGCAATTCAATGAAGGCGTTATTTACAAACTTCAATAAAAATATTATAGAATTAAAAAGTAGTACATACGACATGCAACGTGTATGTTCTACGTTACATATATGTATGAAACACTTTGCGGTTCCTGGCGACAATGAAAGTGATAAAAAAAGACATATTGGAAATGTTATAATATTAGGGATGGTCCGCTCCGACTCTGCTCTGAACCTGGTACAAGAAATGAGGTTCACTGATCTACAGCTCCACTTCCAAACGTTACTCTTTTTTATGGCACTGGTATCACAAATGCAGAAGCAAATGTAGCGATATGGGAAGACTGATATATTTGAATATTCCTAATTTAGTTGGGCGTTCTCCGAGAACGTGCCCCTTGAGGAGTGTTGTTTTCATAAGTCGTTCCTTTACATAACAAACCACTCTCAGAATGTACAATACGCTTCAGGTTCAGATTTTCTTTTGTTTTCCGCTTTGTCGTTAATTTTTTTCTTTTTTTTTAATAATGTTTCCAATTCTTTCACCTTTGCATTGTCTATTTTCACTTTTTGGTTTTTAATTTTTTAAGTCTTTTCTTTCACATTTGTTTTTCCGATTTTTATGCGCCTTTTTATATATATTTTTTAACTTTAATGGTTTTAATAATTTTTCCATTTTTACATTTATCTTTTAATTTTCTCTATTTTCTTTTTCGACTTTTTACTTTATTTATTTTTTACATTTTTCATTTTTAAAAAGTCATTTTTCATCATTTTTTTTACAGTTCCTGATATTTTTTCTTTTTAATTTTCTGCAACCCTTTTATATTATTTTTTCATTATTTTAAACATTTTTCCATGGGTTTTTTACAATTTCAAATATTTTATTAAAAAAACGAGATATACAGTACATAAACCACAAATTTTTACTTTTTCACTCTTTTTCCATTTCTTATTAAAAAAATTTTATCTTTTTTTATATATTTAATATTTTTCCTTTTTAAAACTTTTTTGCATTTTTTTCAAATATTTCACTTTTTAAAAGCGAAGTAAGTACACAAGTTACACAGAACGCTTCAATTCGTGAAGCAAACAAACAGAGAAACTCGTAACAGGTCACAGATCAGAGAAAACTGAATCTGAATAGGTATTTTCCTAATTAAATAGAAGGTAAATCGAGCACTGTGATATATACTGATAACTAATAGAAATACAATAAACTTCAGTCTCACAAATTCTTTAATCTTCAAAACACAATGTACTTTACTACATTAGCTATGATAACATCTTCAGGTGTACATACGAGTGTATTGTCAAATACCAAATGCGTAATATAGTAAGTATATCCTAGGTTACAACTTAATCATCAGGACTACTATATTCAATAAATTCTAAATATTTATAATTAAGGGTGTTTAAATCAGTATTGAGCAAGCTATTAATATGTTTTTTCATATAAATAGCTTCCCACATATTAAGATTCTTACAATTTGAAGACTTAATTAACTCTAAATCATCAATTGAAAGTGTGTCCTGTATTAACAAGACAATAAAATGTACGTTTGAAATTGAGGATCAACACAGTTTACCATTTCTTGATTTATTACTTAAGATCAAAGATAATACATTCCACTTTGATATACATAGAAAAGCCACACCACACAACAATTGTATACACAACTTATCTTATACAAGCTATAAACAAAAATACACAACATTCTTTTTCGTAATAACTAGATATTGAATATACCGCTTCGGAAAATAATTTTAAAAAGAATTGGAATATATAAAATCAAGCAGAAATTAATGGTTACAAGAAAAGTTTGATAGAAAATTAAAATAAGTTAGAAAATAAGAGGTTATTAAGAAATATAACTACACTAATTCCAGAGAAATAGTGGAGATAAAGTTTGCAGATTTAACTTTAATAAATTATGGGTTAACCAGTATTAAACCTGTGTAAAAATACAATCTTAGTCCCGTTTTTCAAAATTTCAAAACTTTAAAAAATAAATTAAAATTTAATATTGAAATTATTGATTTTAAAAAAATGTTCTGGGGTTTATAAGATCAATTGCGGTGTTTGTAATAAAGTATATATAGGTCAAACAAAGAGGAATGCGGATATTAGATTTAAAGAGCATTTATATCATGTTAAGAATCACAATGCCGATAAATCCGCTTTGGCGTATCATTTTGTTAATATAGGACACACTTTTTCAATTGATGATTTAGAGTCAAAATTTTTACAGCAATCTACAAACTCTTCAATAGAGTAGATACAATCCTGTAAAAGTAGCGATTTTAATCTTCTCCTAAAAGACTTTCTTGTGTAAAACTGTGTGGCAAAATATTAAATAACTCAATGCCCAAGAGTAATTTACAAAGACAATTATATCATTACGAAATAAGATAAATAACCCCAAGTGCCCAAAATATATCGCTGTGGAATACCAATGGTTACAGGCAAAATGGGGGAAGCCACTTTCTCAATCTAATCACCAGTTTTAAAGAGTGTACAGCTTAGCAGAAATAATAAAATAAAGTTTTTTTTGATTATAATTAGAAACATTAGCATAATCTGTTCATAACTATTCGGTGTTTTCGAAGTCAACATCACTGTTATATACTGTGATTTAGTTCTCGCTGTAACTAGATAAACCATGTTAAGTGTAGTTGCTCACGTTATATCCACTGAGATAAGAATTTATGTCAAGGCTGAAAAGGTATAAAATTAATACGGCATATCGGTATACTGAATGTGTTTGGAAGATTTATAATAAAAAACGAAACAGAAAAATACACACACAAACATCTATTATCAATCTGAATATTTTCTATTTATTCAAACTCGAAACTTAATATATATTTAAATGAAGTAAATCTTGTTGGTTAGAACATAAGAGTAATTCTCTGAAAACAAAATATAACTCTTAGAACAAATAGTATAAATATTTGCATTGAAGTATATTTTCCTCCGAATGAACATTGTTATTGTTGTAAGGAATAAATCTATGCAATCATAGTGAGAAAGTCTGTAGATTCAAATAAAATCCTTATACGTTGGTATAATGAATTACTATATAAATTATTAAGTGTTTTGTACTGAAAACATGAAATATCAAATTGAAATTACCATAATATTGAAACATTTGAAACGAATTTTACCCCACCATTTATTGCACTAAATCTTATCTGTCATTGGTTCCCTCTTTTTTAGAGGGGTGTAGGGGGTTTTGCATATACATACGCTTTACTTGGCGTCACTTTTTGATTGACTAGCGAACAGTGCTGTTGGTTGTGAGTGTAAGTAAATCTAAATGGATGCCCCAGCCGTTTCACAGCTACTTAGAGAATGGGGTGGAATGGGGCTGATGCACAGATGCTACCATTAAAATATTCGAAGGTAAATACGTACGTGTTATCGAATATTAAAGAATTACTGGTTTAAGAATCTGAAATATTATTTAGAGTCAGCGCCATTGTGTCGATAATATATGAACATGGTAGGTGTGTACATTAACAAATATATGTAGGTATTTACTAGTTATTAGTTTTCAGTAGCATTACCAGCAAATATTGCACTGATTGAACGCGCGACTAGATACCAGGCCAGGCATTGAGTGGGAAGTATTCCGAGAACACCGATCGCAACGACGGATACGCATAACATCTATACATATCCCGTGCGCACTCCTGGAGTAGTCCAATACGCTATCTTCTCCCAAACATTGTAAAACTATAAAGTAGGACAGTAAATTTATTTAATTACATAATATTTCTTTATTTATTAATTTTCCCTACCGAGGCTTTTGGTGTTACAGACACACAAATTAGTAGGTAATTATGACCCTTGAATAGTAGAAATGCTTAGATTAAGCAGGTAAGTATTATCAGTTCAATATACTTATATTTTGAAAGCAAATAATGGCAATACTTCAAATAATACTTTTATATACTTCTATCAAATGTACATAAATTATTAAGGCATAAATATCATAGTTTCCAGTTGAGAAAATCTATTTACTCAAATATAAAATAATTATTCTTGTGGTGAAAATATTATATATTCATAATGACTTTAGTATATTGATTACATTTGAACTAAAAAATTGTTTCGTCTAACAATTCATGGTTTGAAAAATTGAACAAATTTTATTCTCAATATAAATACATCATCTTCTTGCTTATATAGGAAGTTATGTTATATTCAATGTGATGCACTTATATTCAAATTGAGTAATTATTTTTTTGTGTGTAGTCTCAAAGCTGCTGCATCGAAGATTGCAATTTCATTATGTTGCTCCCTTTGTAAGTAAGCTTTGCTCTGTTTTTTAGAATAAAATGCCCAGGATCTAAAAATTTATTTATAAATTGTGTGTTCGTATACAATTTTTCTCTTTTTCTTTCTTTTCTTTTTAATAAAAATAATATAAAAATCATCTAGCGACCTCTCTGATAAGTGGAAGAATACTGTGAAAAGTGGTCTTCTACCTGCTAGGTGACACGGGACACTTCTAAAAGCACAAAATCGCCTGTCAATTTAGTAATCCAGGCGTTTGCTAACGAATAGGCACCTAACGAGCGCGCCCTCAAAGCCCCTTCTAGGATTGTGGAAATTTGAAAAAAATTGCATCAAATTTACATGTTTCGACCGAAATTGGCCATCCTCAGGCTCTTATAACGTCAAACGCAAAAAAAGAAAACAAATTAAAATATTGTCACTAATTAAAAAATACAGAAATGTCATGAAATCTTCTCTGTCGAAGCACAGTAGTTTTATAGTTCATGACTTTTGTGTTTTTTAACTAGTGACAATATTTTAATTTGTTTTTTTTTCGTTTAACGTTATAAGAACCTGAAGATGGCCAGTTTCGGTCGAAACATGTAGCTTTTATAGATACAAATGAATTAAGAACGGAATGAATAACTCTTATTTTGTATTTGAAAACAATATTTAATTCTTATTTGTTTTTAGCATTATTAAGGAAACATTAAACCAAACAAAGTTAATTTACCTTTAACCACTACATTGATTGGATTAATATTGCAATTTTTGTGCAGAAAATCTGTATACGTAACTTTTTTTATTTAACTTAAAGACAAAATGCATTAATACCTTTTGTTCCACAAATTATATTCTTTTACAAATTGAGTAAAAGTATTTAAGTATTTCAGAAATGTTTCATCTATTATTTTTGCCTAATTTTATTTTACTCGGCACTAAAAACGCTCTGAATCTTTGTTAATATAACTAAATCTGTAGCTTTAATAAGAAGAAAGGTTGCAACATCTTTCTCGAACTAAATGCGAACCTAAGCTCTACAAATTGCAAGTACGCTTCTATACCCAGCGATATGTAATTCAGAATTCTTCCCCAATCATTTTTAATTAACATTTAAGTGTATTCTATTTTCACTTGCATAAATAATTAAGAATTTATTGGATTCGAATTTAATTTGAGAAAGATAGTACATGTAACCATATTTCAAACAAAATAAAAAAGAAAACTTATCGAACTCGTCTTGGAGGCTGTTTATTGAATTAGTATTACGAAAACATAAACACACTAATTAAATTTAAACGCACTATTGTAGTAATATATTCAAGCAGAATTAATTGTGCGAGAGCAAATTAATCACGGCGTATATCCAGCAGTAAATAAACAAAAGCAGAGTAGGACATTTCATTTTTCGGAATTTATTATCTTTTGGAATTAGGAAAAACAAATTACCCATAAAATAATAATTGCATCAACTGCACTACCAGCTGTAAACTAGAAAATAGCAGCTTTGCCCTGCCAATAATTTATAAAATTGAAATAATAGGCCTACCTAGTCCATAGGTCCAGATTTCTACACTACATTTACCAAATGGATGACATATACAATGCGCCCGGAAAATGTGAAAACACTCAAAGAGTATGTTTTTTCTTAAGAATATATAGTCAACTAACTATTTCAACCAGTTTTTCCTATTCTTTAGTGACGTAGATGACAAATTTTTGAAAAAAAAAACGGTTAATGTGTTATTCTAAAATGTGATTCTTGTTCAACAATTCAATGATGAAAGCTACCTTTATTTTACACGGAACCGTCAATATACAAAACTGTAGCTACTGACCAGGTTAAAATCTATCGTTGTTTGAATTTTGATACCTATTTAAAAATATATTCTTACGCAACGCATGAATACTTTTGAAATATAATATTTTTGGCTTTTGGGGAATTACAGAGCCTATACTGAAATGAACAAAGAAATACTAATATTGAGATTTAAATAAAAATATCTAAACTTTTCCATGAAGCTTTTTGATACATGTATATGGGAATTTCTTCTACTGTTTTGCTCCATACATCGCGTTGACAAAGTTTGGGCAAATAGTGCAGATACACCCTGGATTGCTTACAACTATGTAAATATTTTTTTTTCACTCAGATTAAGTGTATATGTATGTAGCATCTTAGTAAATTAAATCTAAGGCCCACAAATCTTCGATTATTAATGCAATCGAAACTACAACACACTGAAATTTGCAAACAATTCTGAATTATGCATTGCTCAGTATGCAGTACTTGTAGTTCCGGTTGCATAAATAATCGAAGATTTGTGGAGCTTCAGCTCGCATTTAATTTGTTAAAGATGGTACAATATGGCTAAAACAAATCACATTATCTTAACGAATGTTTGCGTAGAGATTGTGTGTGTTCGTAATCGTATGAAATTCTATGGTTGCACAGATAGTTGTACAATAATTAGAAACTTAATTATAATTTTCGATCATTTCAGGCCAATCCAAAATATTAATTAAATAGCGGGTACTTCCATAGAAGATCTAATAACATATACACATCAATATTCCCTCGAACGATAATTTCAAACAAACAGGAAGAGATAATATTGTCAGTATTATTAAAAGTCAAGAACAAATAAAATTACGATAACAAACTGCGACTTGCAATCGCTATTTATTTATAGGAGCGTCCATAGTACAACATACAACAAAATGCATGGAGACGAAATCGTCAACGATAATACGGGATAATTTATGACAGAAGGGGACGAAGCATAAATGCAGTGTAATTATTTTATTGTACAGTTTACGAAATAAGGATAACGAATACGTCACATTAAGTTTTTTTCGTTTCCACTAAATTCAAAAAGAAAATATTGCTCATTATTTGCATCGTAAATATACATATGTACATACATGCAGAGTTTATTATTTTGTCCTTGCCGTTGACATTGTGTACATGGAAAGACAAAATGCATGAGCCCGTACACAATCTCTGGCTGCCTGACAAAATGATCGCAGCTGTTAGGCAAGAGTAAATATGGGAACAGTGACGAAATGGATATACAAACGAATATTTTAGACATGATTAGAAACGGATAATTTTGGAATAGACAAATCAAAACATCACTTAGACACTGAAGGTCAGTAATAGATTTATATTCATGTTATTGAAAGACGATTTAAGCGCATACATATTTAATACCATATAAATATATACATACCTTGTGCATATGTTGTTGATGCAAATAAAGCTGTTATTATAGCAAAATTTTGATATTAATATTAATTTATGTAGTATATTTTTTCATTCTTTATGTAGTTTTACTTAAATGAAAAGCACTGGATGTTTCTGTAGATGATCTGTATACGATATAACAATTGCTAATTATAAAAGTGCATATTCTAGGATATATTTAGATTTGGCCCGGCAGTTATACTACCGCCTTAAACTTATAAACTTATTCGCCTTTGCAAAGACGATCTATTTGAAAAATGAATACAGACCAGGCTTCTCTATATTTCATACTCCCTACAATATGAGTTATTTATGTTTTCGTGAAGGGTCTATCCGAATAAGCATGCTGAAGTAATCTTCAGAAGACATTTTTGAAAAACAAAAAGTTATTTAAAGTCATAAGAAGGTAATATAGGGGTATTTTATCTCCTCACTCTACACTGCTCATGAAATAATTAGAAAAAGGTGTCCCAAGCGGACTCTTCTTTTATTTTATTTAAAAAACATACCATCTGTTAAATATCGAATAATTAGTACATTATATATTTTTTGAAAAATTATAATAATAACTCAGCACCACAGGCTTTGAAGGCCCATGGCTTAGAGTACCGGAACACACCGAGCCACTGAGAAGTGCTGTCCGAATGGTCACCCAACCAACAACCGGTACCGCATATTGCTGCTTGACGTTCAAGATTGGCAATGATGCACCTTTTCTTCTCAGCCGTACGGCCGGCTTAATTTCATTCATAACAAAAGTAATAATAATTTTTAAATATTAAAAGTTATGCGCTTTATAGTTTCTTCAGAATGGCAATCACCAAAAAATCACAAAATATTACTAAGTATATCTGCTTTGATCCTCTAAGCTTGATTAACAAAAAATGGGTGTAACATACTAGAAAGAAACAAATCCAATTTGACCACTAGTACATCCAGTGTACGTATTTGTATTAAGTATGTGTCTTATTGTTTAAAATGAAATGAATAAAGTAAAATACAAAAATGCATGAATAATGCCTACTGTAACTTCCACAAGTGTGATTAATAAATAGCGGGAGCAACATGCTAAAAAAAAATCTGCTGTGACCAGCAATATAATCACAAAAAGTATTAGTACTTACTAGCAGTAAGTTAACGTTTTGCTATCTATATTATTTGATCTAGAAATCGCAGCACCAAGGAAAAAGAATTTTTTGACCAAACTTGGCAGAAATATTTAACTACTAAAAGGTAGGAATTGATTACAAAGAAGAACAAAATATAAATATATTTTTACGAATAAAGCAGGTATTAGTGTATTCTGCGATTTACAGAAAACCTTCGATTGTGTATAACATGAAGTTTGGTTACAAACGCTGGAGTTATATGGAATAAGAGGAGTACTTGGGCACTGGTTTGCTACACACAAAGTAAATCAGGAGAGTCAATACAACCACGAACAATCTTCAAGACGAATCTTGCTCTAGCAACATCCCGACGGTGTTCCAACGAACGCACACTATGCCTTTCCAACAGGGGTTCGTAGCACGTATACCTGCGTGCATCATCATCAAATAAAACTTTAGGTATGCGTGCCATTCCTGCTGTGAATGAACTGAAAGATCTCTTTCGGGTTAGCTCTGATTGAAGTTTGAACTTTCACGAGGTAAGCTAAATAGGCAGCAGCGATATCACTCTTGCATATAGACCTAAGTCTGCTGAATTGTTGGTAAAAGTAAGAGTTCTTAGCAGTTCTCCATTTCTGTCGATAATAATTCTTTAGTTTAAGGTTTGAAATAATAGCTTTAGAGAATCACACAGGATAACAAGGGCCAGTATATGTATGTTTTACTGGTATAGAGGTATCAACAACTTGGTAAAAATACGCATAGAACTCATCAAGAGCAGAATTGACACTCTGCGTTTCTCAAGAAATGACCAATCAGTATTGAAAAAAATCAGAATACAATTTGATTAAATTACCTCTATGAAAATCATGCCGACTATTATCATTGGCGGGGAACGTAGATTGATCACCACCTGATAAAGGAAATGTAAGAGATGTAGATAACGCAGTATGATAAGGATCAAGAGGAACAAATGGTAAGTTCTAAGGAGAAACCACAGGAACAGAAGACAAATTCGAAGAGACTAAGGTCCAGAAGCCGATTATCGCAATTCCAAACAGAATTTACTTGTATATGATTAAGTGAATTCAATAAGCCGTTAAAAGTGGAGCATTTTGAGCAGGACAGCGGATGTGTGCAAATTGTGGTAAATTGAAATCACCAATCAGAAGAGCTGACTCATTCATCAAACTAGCCTCACAAAAAAGTTCAAAATCTTGTGATGAATATAGGAGGGATATACACAGCAATTAAGTAGAACGAAGTTGAATAATATTTACACTTACAAATAACAATATCCACTAACGGAACTAACGAACAAATGGAAGCAGTGTCAACCACTTCATATGAGATTTTATTATAACGCGACAAAAACACCACCCCCTGCAGAGCGGTTAACAACAGAAAATTTTCTATCAGATCTCACGACATTATATGAGCACGGTACCAATTCAGAATCAGTAACTGAGTCATCAAGCCAAGTTTCGGTAATAATGATAATATCATAGGATGACTCACATGCAGCAGTGAAAAATTGATGAGTTTTAGTTTTGAGACCCCGTGTATTCTGATAGTAAATATCAAGTGTAAAGGAAATGATGTTGGAGCTATTTAGTTTAAAGAACTGACAATGGTGGGAATTCCTTTCTTATATACAATTTTCAAGTTTGCTTCACCTTTTGAAATACGGTCATTTAGCTCAGCTTTGGCATTTTTATGAATCTGCACTTGCATTGGAGTTCGATCACGGTATACGGACAAATTAGAAAAATTAGTTAACTCTCTTAATTTTGGAATGTTGCGTAGGATCGTGTGAACAGAAGACTCGGACGAAAAGCGGACTTTAATTGTTCTGCAACACTCAGGAAGGGTTGCATCAAATTTGCCAAGTCTGGCAACTTTAAAAGTTGTATCTTTGATCGTCAATGTAGAATAAATATCGTTAACCATGCGCACATCTGTAGCAATCTATACAGTATTAGTATTGCATGAAATTTCATCTGATCCAAAGATCATAATGTTAGTTTTACGTTATTCACGATCTGATATTTCTTGTATAATACGTTCTGTATCAAGAAGAGAATTATCAGGAGTGGGCGTCTCCAAAATAGATTGTTTTAAATCTTTTATCTCATCTTGTAACGAAACAATCAGGGCCTTCAAACTGTTAAGATCGTTACTAAGCTGTAGGCAGTTTTTACAGGTCCAAGTCATATCAGATAGAATGAATCTTGCGAGCCTTTGATGAGGAAACATCAACACACTCGATCTTAAATGGTTTATTACAAACACAACAATCAACGACCTTGTGCAACTCTTTAATAGCCCCACAACAAGAACACGACGGCATTATCAAATTTTATTATTAAAGAAATACTGCTATAAGGATAAAAGGATTAGACAGGGACACACTCTTCACGCTAGTGGTGCCTTTTATAGCGACTTAAAGAAAAACAAAAACAGTAAGGTAAACAAGGCAATGGAAAGGTACTCCAGCAGTAACAAAGGTAAATAGCAGAATATATTTAAACGTTTGACTATTGTTAAGCACAAATATATAAAGAAAACAGTAAAATAGTGTAAGAAATAAACCTTAGAGTCTTGTTTCTGTCAAATATATACTTAACGATTTATGCTGATGATGTTGTAATGTTAATAGCTCCTAAAATAAATACTTATATTACTGAAACACATAACAAATTCTCTATATACTTATGCAATTGGTTTTCGCAAAATAAACTGTTCTTAAGTTTAGAAAAAAACAAAATACAAATACAAATTTCATGCGAGACAAGAGTATTGAACATTACAATTTAATTATAAACAAAAAAGAATTATTTTGCTGTGATAGTACTAGATTTTTAGAGTTATTTCTGACCATACGTTGACAGAAAGAGCAGTGTGACAGTATTGTACAAAAGTTACATGAAAAATATTTTGCCTTTAAACTCTTAAGGTCTCCGGTATCCGTGAATTCTTTAATTTCACTGTACTATGCTGAAATTCAGTCTAGATTACAGTATGGTATACTCTTAGGAATATATACATACATAAAAAACAAAATATATGTTTTTTCTATATGTATATACCATTTTGTACATTAATCATGTTAGCGGTCATCAGGTAAGAATTCTTTAGTGTGTTGCGTCCACTACTTATTAATCAAACACAGTGATCATTTTCTATAGTAAGTGCACATGGACGTAGTAGAAAGATATATCGGATAAACTTGGATTTTATTTTTTTGTTAGTACGTTAGTGTTAGTATGTTGCACCCCTTACTTTTTAATCAAACTTACAGGAATTGTAGTGAATATAAGTAGTAATTTTATGTGTTTTTTTTTGAGAGTGTTCAAAAAACAATAAAACGTATAAATTCAAATATTTCACAATTATTTTTCTTTTCGATACTATGAATGGGTTTTCCACGAAAGTGGCTAGTTTGAAGATTTCGGACCTAACTGAAACTTTCACTTTTAACAATTTGGGGTTTGTAATAATTTGATAACTTACTTTCTTTTTAAACTATTTTTAAGTTTTTTTACGCTTCCGGGGGGTCGTCATGAGCTTTGTTATTTTAAGTGGAACACACAGCAGGTGTATGAAAACGTGCACCTATCTTCAACTGTTTCTAAGATGATATAATTTTGTAAAAATTTTGACATGCACATTACTGTACTAAGTAATAAATTTTCACCTGCATTAAATACCAGAGGTCTCCGAATTTGACTACTTACATTATTCCACCAATATGTAGTAAAAAGGACCCGAAAAATCATACAGAGTGTCTAAAAATTCTCCAAAGAATTTTGGAAACTGGGAAACCTACTTTTTTTCAAATAGAGTGCCCTGTATATTTTTATTCTGTTGGGGATAGAATGAAATGCTATATAGATTTGATGTAAGAACTTATCCAGAATTCGAAGACAGGAACGCTTTTAGTAATAACTGATACTGTTATCAAGAAAACATTGCGAGGATGAGGAAAATGAGATTAATGTTTTAGACCATTCCAAAACGGATCCCCGTAGTACGAACAATATTTGCTACTTTTGAAGATTTCAACATTTCGGAAGCATATGTTCATAGAATTCTCAAATACGATAAGATCTATTTCCAGAAATTCTAATACAACAATCTGAATATTAAATATGCAAATAACGATAGTTATAATAATAGTTATAGCAATAATATTTACTGATAACAACAATTTATTATAATGTCAAGATAGCCTACCAGGTAATTTTTTTCGGCCATTTAAAAGCGTTAATAATCAAAACAAATAATTTAATAAGAAAACTATCCAAGATGGGTGTAGAGAGTGTTACAGCAGAATTTAATTTTAATAACAATATAAAATGTACAGAGTATTCTATTCAAAAAAAAAAAAAATAGTTTTGCAGCTTTCAAATTTTTTTGATACATTATTATTTTTTAGACGACCTGTATGATACGACGGGAACTTTTTACTAGTATTTGGTGAAACTATGTACTTGAAGTTTTAAAATGGGCGATCCCTGACGTTTAAAGCAAGTGAAAATTACGCAAAACAGTGTAAATCTCCAAATCCAAAATTACAATCCCCAAATTTTTATCCCTGAAGAGTTCCATTCAACTAGAAAACTTTTAACTAGCTAGTTCCGTGGAAAACTCTGTATAATATATAATCATTCAATATCTAACAGATGGTGGTATGGCCTAGTTTTTTTTCACATAGAATAGTTTTCGAAAAATAAACATTAGAGAAAGGTTTGCTTTCTTTTTCTAATTATTTCAAGAGTAGTTGGTAGTAAGGACGTAAAATGCTTGTATATTATCTTCTATGACTTGCCAATACAAATGCATAACTTTTTCTAAAAACCCTTTTGGGGCCCATTTTGCCATGTTTATCCTGCTAGACCCTTTAAGTAGTAATAGTAGATACATATGTTCTATTCGACCGGAGTAGTTGATATATTTGCTTTCTGCGGATCTAGAAGCAAGCAGCGAAAATTTGCAAAAGCAATCAAAAAATTATGAACCACTAGTATAATACAATCTAAAACAGATTTTGGAAATTTTATTTTAATCCTGTGTCGAGATACAGCAGTAGTTAGTCATATAACTCATATAAAGTAGACGTTTTTTTGAAAATAATTGCAATTACACTCAAATTCAATATAGATCTTCCAGACTATAAATATGTAGTTAGTGCGTGAGGGCGAGACATATTTCGTTTATTTTTCTCGTCTAAAGAAACCGTTGTCCACTTACCATTCAAAATCAGACAATGTATGGAAAAGAGGCTCCACGCGCGCTCCCCGACTGATGATTGCGCCCCCCGCGTAGTTGACGACTTATTCAAGATTCATTAGCCTAAGCCGCCAACGTTCGCAGTCTCCACAGCCCGCAAAATGGGATATTAGTTCCTCTACGCTTTATATTTATATTTATAGCATTGTAATTAACTTTATAATTACGCAGTCAGCGGAATTATATTTTCAATCAAAAACACGTCACTTACATGTTCTGTGAGAGAGCTACTGTCTAAATACTAATACGGGTTTCAACACTTAATAGGTTAGGTGAAAATATTTTAATAGATACAAGAATATCAGCCATGGTATTGTCATTGCCAAAAATTAGAAATACGGATGGCAAGAAAACAAAATACAAAATTGCATGGATAAAGGAATGCTTTTCTCTCTCGAAGTGAAAACTCCAATATCGATAATTACCACAAGGGTTTGTTAAACTCTACCAAACAAGGTTTTGCGAAAGATCTATTTATTAATGTAATTTGGAAATAATTCAAAATGAAAACATACTCTTAGGGAAAAAAATGTATAACTTCGTTGGATTGATCTTATACAACATGTGTATAAAATGTCGGGACAACATTCTTCGTTCGGTTCTGAATCAAAAATTCTAATGTTAAAATGTCCTGGTTCGTTTATATTCGCCGGGTTCTTGAAGTTCAGACTTTTAGTGCATAACTAAGCCTTACTCTTCGATATCTGTTAATAGAGATAGATGCAACTAACTTTAAATAAGACTTTTTACTAGTATTATTTTGTAAACGTTTTCTTTTTGATTTAAAAGTATGTTTTTAACATTTCTTCATTAACGTACTTTCACGAGAAACACATTTAACATTAAGTTGTAGAACAATGAGTTTGCGTTCCAAAGTAATTTCAATCAAAATCATTACTGTAAAATTTTGACATTTACTTGTGTATTTAATTCGACTACCGTGTTTTACATTGTTTGATATTTTATTAGTTAAGTAAATGTTAGTATTAAAAAAAAATAATAGGTTTCATAATTGAACTAGCATTGAATTTCTGCTATCTTTGACAATGCCTGGGGGTTATTCTCGAACCAGTGAAAAATTTTTACTCCCGGAGAATAAAATTCACCGCTAATTACTAAAAATGTGGTATTCTCGAACTAACAGGTAATATCGTTTCCTACGTTTACTCTCGGGGAATTATAGCAGGTTGTTGTCAAGTCATAAATTAGGAAGGGATAGGAAGGGACCAATAAAGAACGGTGGTAGAAAGAGACGTATTTATAAGAGCTGTTTCTAATTGAAAATATAGGAAATATAGTGATCGTTTTCTTTACATTGATCGATATTATTTCAACGCATTTTTAAAAATAAACAGCATGGCAGAGAAAAAAATCTAGGCATGTTACAGCTTACAACTATACAAAAGCAACGACTAATAGAGTACCCTGAAATGAATAGCTCAGATTCGCCGCGGTAAAACTACAATCATTGAATATATTTCTAACTGCAGCTTTATATATCCGAAAATATCACTCAAAAAAGTTATTGCTTAACTTATGCTTAAATGCATTTATTCTGAGCAGAAACTACCTTGATGGAGCTTTAGCAAGTCTGGCAGTTTGATCTTCATTTTGAAATATTTCCTCAGCATCCATCACAATGTAAAATATATAAAATTAGGGGAGAATATATAAGATATTAATTCAACCGGCTTGAGTTGTAATCTATAAGCTGTTGGTTATTCTACAATCGAATATTATAGTTATATTTTCTACTACTTCTACTTTTATTAGGATGGCTTCGGTTATATAAAATAAATATAGTTCACGAGAATAACAACAAATGCGTAAACCACCGAAGTGAGACCGAGCGAAGTCGATTCAATTTCTCAAGCAATTTTTCCTGCTTATTTGTTGGAGAAACTACGGGCGAATTTATTAGGAGTATTTTCCTAAGAAGACGTGGGAAATTCAACTCGAGAATAGGAGTTATTGGAAACGTAGGAATTTTTTGACAATTCTCTCGGAATTTTCACTGCCTGGGATTCGAGAATAACACCCCTGGAATTGGTTGCTCTGTCAGCAATTGAAAAATATTTATTATAGATCCATTAGTGTGCAATTCTTTAGATACTCAAATCTTGAAAATAGGTAAGAGTATCCCTCATATATATAAGCAAGAATAAAATTGTTTTATACTTCAAAATATAATTATTAAAGGCCAAGTAGGCAACGTACGAAAATTAATAAGCATTTCGTATTTGTAAAATATCGTATTACTTATAGAACATTCTAGAATAGAAATAATACATCAAAAACAGTGAAATCTATTACAACTGCAAAGGTTCTTGCCTATGTAAGCATATTGCAAGTATTGAGACCAGATAAGATAATAGATAAAGAAATTGAGGGACATCTGTCACATTTAAGGATGTAAAAATTATACTATAGTAAAGCATGGTTTGATACTAGAGACTGGGAGGAACATCTGCTACTATCTATCATACAGAAACTTAAGTCTATTCGTAACTGTGTCTAAGCCTACCCCCGCTCGCCCTAAACTTTAAAACCGGTCTTAGTCAAATACTATTTTGCATCCCTTTCTATTCTTTATACAGTTCCTTATACTATAGAGGTATTTTATACAGCATCGTCAATTTACAGAGAGGGCCCCACTGCAATCATTATTTACAGGGCGACGTTAATTTTGACAGTCATTGAGCATAATTAAGAATAAATTAAACATTTATATGTTTAGTGGAAGTGGCTATGAACGGTATTACTTTAATCCATTGAGACACAATTAAAGCTGCCCAATTTTATTCTGACATTGATCATCTTATGTTCTAACAGAATTTCTGATTTTGAACAATCAAAGTGATCGATAAGCTAGAATACTAATCATCCGTCAAGCAACTCCTGAAGCAATTTGAGAAATAGGCTCAATATAGTCGTTCTTATAATGTTGATACATAAGGCATGCTTTTTAGAGGCAATAACACTATATTTAAGATATAATTAATTGGCAAAGAAATTCGTTGCTTCATTGATAAGACACAACAATTTACCTAGTCACAGAATGATACTTTCTACTTGGAAAATAAAAGATGCTCTTTAACTGACGTAAAGCCCAATGGGAACACTGCTGAAATTCATTCAGATCATTTGTAATATCTTTCGCTTTTTGTATAACTGTCTTCTTCAATAACTATCATAATGTTATACCCGAATATCTTCATTTGAAATATTAAGAGAGTTTACTATATTGAAGAGAGTGGTGAAGAGCATTGATTGCCGTAAATGTCGCTTTTTTAACATTCAGAAGGCAGCTTGGCGTGAGAAAGTTGAAGATTTGTAGGTGCAAATATCGCGATGTGGTGTTAGTGCTTATAGTGGTTACCTATAAATTGTAATTCGTTTCTGGGGACGATGGCGCCTTACTGTCGCTGGTTTTTTCATTATTCCACTGTCGTCACCGGCAATATAATGGTAGATAAGAATTTTTTGATTTCTAGATACAATTTATTCAAAATACCTTGTAGTCATCAGTATTGCTTTATTTCTGTTGGACGAACAAAAAATACTTAATACTTCTCGTTTCTCTTCTGCCTTTCATTTTAGTACACGATAATGACAGCTTGAGATTCCGTGGCTGCTTTATCTTCTTTCTCAATTAAAGCATATCAAAAACTTTTAGCAACATGTTTTTTTGTGGTGTAATGTTCAAATTTATGACCATAAGAGATAGGAATATTGATGATGATCAGAAGAAAACAGAACGTCATAAAAAATGAATGGCCTTGAGAATGTGTTTTTAGCTTTTCTTTGCGATACCCAACAAAATTGCTACAAATGTACAACAAAATTTTTGCGTAAAAAAATGGAACATCATTTGTCACAAGTTCATTTTTCTCTTGGGACTCATAAGAAACACACATCTGAAAACTTTACTAAATTTAAACCTCATGAAGTAAAAGATATTGAATTTCAATAATGTGTTTTGCAATAATGTAGTTATACAACCTTACTTATATAAATCTAGTATAAGCTAACTTCAGTATTTTGTCAAATTTTCCTAACGTTAAACATTGTTTCATTAGTAAATTTATGAGTAAAGGGTGAGATGTTAAAGCACTATTTCTTCACAATTAAAATTTATTTAAATGTAGTTCTTCAGGTGCCTCTGGTACCGCATAACTATTTTCCAACTCCAATAGTATCCTTACTGAGCTGAAAAAGTTTTCTTGCCATTTTTGGTTTACAACAGTGGCAAATGCAACAGACGTTATTTTGACTAACACGCACAAATTACAGCAAAACGCTATCGACAAAATTTGTTATACTAGATCTATGCGAGAATAACTGTACATTGCAGTAAGTTGTTGCATACAACTTTATGTAACTCCAGTGATTTAATAGAATTAAGTTTGACCTAAGTTTCCTTTGTCTAGGATTTGCTACAAATTGCAAATCTTATTAATATAGAAACAAGGACTACTGGTTTTCATGTACACAAACCACGCGCTAACAATACCAAAGGTCACATAAATTAGACGATACCTAACTGTATTTCGTAACTTATTACTGTTTGCTATTTGTTCAATTATTGGTTCTGTATGAGATTCGCAAGGATGAATTTTAAAAGTTATCTTAGTAACAAATGAAATAGTTAAAGCAATGTGCTTGTTTACATTCCTCTCTCTTCATTCCAATTAGTATTTTGAAGATTTCCTAAGTCATATGCTAAGTAAGATTGTTACTTATTGTTATCATTATGTTTATTTTCAGCGTCTATACAATAACTTATAATGATGGAAGCTCAAACTAATTGATTTAATGTAAGATTTTGAAAGTAAGCAGTTTTCATTTTTATGGAATTTTAAAGTTCCTGGAACCAAGAAACCCGAAATTTCTTATTAAATTAAAATAATCGCCGTAATTACCATCAACAACCGACAAATAAATGTTGATCTGTGGGAACAAATGCATACAGTTGCCTATATTGCATAATCAACAGTATTTCAGTAAAATATGTTAACACCATTTATTTACGAATTTGATGCTTCCATCGATAATTTGCTCATGTATTATAAAAATCTAGAAAACTGTATACAAGTATATGAAAAGCTACGTCTCTTATTCTGTCCCTAAATTGTATGGGGTTGTAGTAACTTTGCCACTGCATTTGTTCATTAGTAGCATATACGCGTAAGTCTCCAGTTTGATTTTGCAGTACAACTTACTTTTTTTGCTCATCAAAGAGAAGTGCTTCTCTAAAAACCTAACTGTTTAGTCTAAACTGTCTGAAACGTAAACACTAAAAGTATCAGAACAATATTGAATATATTTTAAGCCATAGAACCCATTATTATGTCAACAAAATGATAACTCTAACTATATTGATATAGTAATGAATTACTAATAATAATGAATATGTATTGCTCTGTTTTACAGAACAAGTGCCCGGAATTTGTTTTTTGTTTAATTTAACTACTGTGAAATATGATATCGTAGCTATTTTTATATATAATTCTAATTAATACGCATTAATTTAATTAACTTTATTATTACTTTTTCAGACTCAAATAAATACGATAATTTGCTGTTTTAATTCACCTAGGGCCCTCTCTGATATCGTGATTAGTAACCCTTTATCTGCTAAATGGCATGGGACATTTGTAGGGGCGCCAAATTAGCTGTTAAAATAAGTTTTTCAGCCGCTTGCAAACGAATCGGTAAATTCGATTTTACGCCAACATCAAAATATTAAAATTACCATTGAGCGATGAATAGACGGTGCTTCTTCTAAACTGAACCAAAATGAAACGTCTCGCGAACATAAATGAAAAATGAATTAAAATTGAATAAAAACTATTTAATAATTTTAATTTTTAGGTAGAGAATCATCAATGAAACGATACGAAAATTAAGAAAATTCCTACAAGAACTTTTAAATGCGTGCCAAGCACTTGGAAGTCGCCTATCTCCATTCTTTTTTACACTCACAGTTAGATCTTTTCTTCCCAGAAAACCTTGGTTCTGTTAGTTAAGATGGAAGGTCTTATTAGGATAGAACAATGGAAACATGGTATTAAGGACGTTAAGACCTAGGCATGATGGGTAACTACTGCTGGTTTTTGAAGAGATCACTCAACACCACACAAAAGAAAAAATAAACCGTTTTTATATTTTATGAGCACTCAATTACAATCTATACCACATTTTGATTAAAAACAAGAAAAAGTAGGGCTTTTTATTAATAAATATATTGGTATTAATTAATAAGCTGGGTGTGCGTTTTTACACCTCTGTAACAAAAAAAAAACGGTGTGAGAGATTTCTGGTCAACGTTTATCAACTTAGCATTATTAGTGCATACGTATTCAGCTATTGTACTTGTTGTTACTAAAAAAGTTTGCTTTTGTCGACCAGTGCAATCATTACAGATTGAGTCAACAACATTCGCAACTAACTATAAGTAGTTTGAGCATATTTAAATATAGAAACTGGTTGAGCGAACTGATTATTAGTTGAATCAGCAATATTATATTTTTCGTTGTGTTATATTCTTATCTGATCCGAATCTTTATGCACTACAGTAAATATATACAGGATTATTCATGCTATACGGCACGAAATCTTGCGGCCAAAATATGTGACGTTGAAAAAGTTTCACTTCTGGGATATAAAGGATCTATTATGGTTACTTTTTCAAATTATTTTACATTGCACAAGGAATCCAAAAGTCCAAAAGTATCAAAGTTTTGCTTTTTTAAATGAAATCTTCTGTATGTTATTGCATTTTTGGATTCTTCCATCAAAATAAGTGCATATTTTAATAAGGTTTATAATATCTAAACCTTAAGGCTCTTTAAATAATTTGAATTTTGTGGAAACCAAATTTTCACGCTTCAAATGCCTAAGAAGTATTCAAGTTATGTAAGCAAAATTTACAGTGAAGTGTAACAATAGACCAATTTTTTTAACTCACCAACAAATGCACTTCTTAATTAATGGTTTAAGTATTTGCGTTTGTAAAGAAAACCGCAAATATTAATAATTTTAGTATCATTTGGTGTTCCTTAAGTAGTAGTTCTAATGTATCTATGCCTATGATACTTAGACAATTTGGGGAGGAGGGGGGAGATCCCAGTCATGAACCACGTCCGATTCAGCTGTTTGTATATTAAAGGAAAAATCCCTTTTCGGAGGGCATTTTGAAAATTAGAGGGACAAAATTTTCTTTTAGAGGCAATTTTTTAATAGGCTACACTTATATATTTTTTATTTGCCTTAATTAAAATCAATCTGTCGTTATACCAGTGCACTTATTTTAATTTAAACAAAAAGTTAATATGTTTGAATTTACCGCCAAAAAAAAAAATATCGAAACGAGAATTTTTCGTGTTGGCGCCGGGAATTGTCAATTAAAACTATAAGAACACTAACCCAGACATTATTATTGCTGCTTACGTAATATATATTTAATCAATAAATTTAAATAAATAATTAAAACTTTATGCAACAATACAAATATAGTTCGCGATAGATACAATAGGGCGCAGAGAAAAACATTAGGCGTTTACGAAAATTGGATTATAAGGCATCTACCGACTTTCTATTCTGTTCTAGCACATTGTAAATGCTATGATTTCCTTTCACTTTCGGTACATCGGTATATATGCGATCCAATTTTCGTAAACCCCTATTAACTCCGCAAATACAAAATAATTAGAACCTCTATTTATATTTGTTGTTGCTTCTAGCAGCTTCAATGAGATCACCTTTATTTTTTATGAAATCTGAAAACTCCATACAAAAGTCATATCGAAATTATTTTTAGATTTACAATCATCGTCAGATACAAATAAATAATGCCATTGCAGTTTGTGCAAAATGTCAGGACATTTTTAATATTTAACCGGACTTCGGGCACATTTGCATGATATCCGGGATGTCCTCACCTAGCTGGTGAGTTAAAAAATATGGCCTTTATTTAGTTAGTGAAGTTATAGCCATTTAAAGTTCTTATTTGATTAATTGTATTTTTTGTACACCTTTATAAAGAAATTTAGTATTAAATATGTTCTATTGTTATTGACATTGCAAATTCCGCGTACATAGTATTTGAAACATTAAAATTATATAATATTCCGTACCGTATAGCGTAAATAACACTGTATAATTATCCGTTGATATGCAAATCTCTACTTATTAGGGTCGGAGTAGTAGATAGTAGTAGATTGACTTCCTCATCTGTGCAATAATTGTATGAAAACTGAAACAATTATGGTTTTTTGGCCAGACATTTGGGTGGTACGAGCAAATTTGTTGAGCTGATCACCTATTCTCCAAGATTTGTTTACAACAATTTTTTTATGATTAATATCTTTCCTAAACATTTGTGACAACATATTGGATAGCACACCACGTTTGCTGTTTATGTAGGACGTAAGTATGTATTGATATGAATGTTATTTACACAATTCGGTTAGATAATGAAAAAAAAAATAACCACGCCGCCACTTATAACTGCAATTTATTATTTATGTGGTTTTACGAAGAAAATTGTTATATATTTGTTTATTCAAGTAATCGATTTCACAAGATAAGATAATGACTTTTTTGCATGAATGAAGTAATATCTGGTATTCCCGAAAATGCACTTATACAGCACCTTTTCCCGTGGTATATATGTATACAATAGTGCTGTGCAAATTACAAGATATTAGAAATCGATTAATTTTTTTTAAACCGACTAATCGATCTTTAATCAAAATCGGTGTTGCATTGAGTGACAATTCCTGCAAACGACATCAGTTTTGATTTTATCCATTAAATCACTCAAAATATCCTACCTCAATGACCACAGAACAATACTGTACTAGTCCAGTCTAAATCCATTATTCTCAAGGAATACAATCCAACAAGAATTGATAATCTAGTATTTACTTAGCAATACGTTTATGTGAAAATATGCTTCTACCTTAAACAAACTGCTAATTTGGTTTTATTCGACAGTGTCTCACTTAGGATAAGGGCATAAAGATTGAAACGAGAATAGAAAGAACACTCATGTGGGCTAGAAGGCTAATGGAAAAACATGGCGGTTAAAACCTAATATGATGTACTGGACATATGTAAATCGCTGGTCAGAACCAAGATCAATTATGCATTCCTGGAACCATGATCAATTATGCATTCATGGTGATCAAAGGTGCCGCAGTAAACTGCTATAACTGAACTTGGAAAGTTACAGAGACTTGCGTCTTTAAGAATAACAGAATCGATGAGAACTATTCCTACAGCAGCAGTGTAATGCCTCCTAGACATCCTTCCACTCCATTTGGTGATAATGGGCGAGGCAAGAATGGAGTCATCACTATGTCTTTTACCATTACTACTATTGCCATTTATTACCATTATCATCACTTTTATCATTCTTATCACTTTGTCATATTCGTGATATTATCATTAGTGTTATTAATATTATTACTATTACATTTAATTTTTTGTATTAATAATGTTATAAGAGTAATTTAATTTCCTTCACAGTGTTCTGATGATCTTTATGATCGCTGTTGCTATTGTCATTATTATCTCTACGATAATTTACTATCGAATTATGTACTGCTATCGCTTTCTTTTTTATCGTTACTATTATTGCCATTATTACCATTATTATCTTTATTGCTTTGTCATTATCGTGATATTATCATTAGTGTTTTTATTATTATTACCATTACATTTAACTTTTTTATTAATCTGTTCGGAGGAAACCCCAGCTCACCTTCTTCTCAACTGCTCGGCAGTGGATGGGGAGAGGCAGACGCACTTTGGGGGCCACCGGTTGGACGAATCCAGAGTCGGCAAATTAACTCTCAGCCAGATTGCGAACTTCTTTGATGGGGTGCAACCTGAGAGAGAGGGCTAAATATGGACATGGGGGCACAATAGCTCTCTTTGCCGAGCTGCCTTCTCGGGTTTTACACCCGCCCATTTCATTTTCTTCAGGGTGTTCTAATAATTATATGATCGCTGAAACCATTGTCATTATTGACTCTACGATAATTTACTGCCGGTATTACTACTATTACTTTTTTATATCATTACCATTATGGCCATTGTTATCATTTTTATCACTTTTCGTTTTTGATTTTGTCATTAGTCTGATATTATCATTAGTGTTATTATTATTACCATTACATTTTAATTTTTTTTTCATTAATAATCTGTTATAAGAATAATTTCATTTCCTTCAAGGTTTACTTTACATTTGTTATTTTGTTTTCTTTTTCTGACGTTTCCTATACCTCTGTAGTTTTTGTGATCTTTGGAAATATACTTTACTTATCTCAGATTGCGAGAACTACCAAATGGCGGCAGGATTGGTACACAATAATACTGTCCATCAGTGAGAGACAACCTTTTGGAAATGACATCAGACCACTTAATTTTTATCTTTTTAACAGAAATTTCGAGGTGGAAATCACATATCGGAAAAAGCTCGAATCAATCCAACTACAGACGTTCGGAGAAATGATCTGGTTTATAGACGAATCCAAAAACCAAAACCCAAAACGGGACTGGAACTGGAATCTAGAGCGGTGAGAAATACAATGATCACTCCTCCACTAGGAAAATATGTACACGATGGTCCACAATCTAAGGTTGATTAGTGTATCTTCTCAGTAGGGCTGCGAACCGAAACTGGTTTTACGAGAAACCGGTTTTGGATGTGGCGATTAATCGTCTCCAAAACAAAAAAACCGTAACCGGTAACACAGGTTTTTAAATGCAACCGGTTTTCAAAACTAAAACCGGTTTTTAAAATTAAATTATTACGTACTAATATGTTTTCGAATACATAGAACTCTAGAAAGGGAACAGGTTTTTTTTTAGTCCGCACTTTAGCCCAGGCTTTAAAACCAATTTTAAAAACCAAATTTTAAAAATCGATTAATCAGTTTTACTGAAACCGGTTTTTCGACTTCTGCTCTAGCAGTACTTCCTAGTACTAAAGGTATTTTTTTTTCAAAATGAAACGCCCTGTATATTATTTAACAATGTATTGTAGAATTGAATCCTCTAACGAAAAACTATAGATTTCTTATATCTACCTCTATCACTTCCTTTTAGGATTAGTGATTTTCAGTAAATGTGGTTGGGGATTAGTGTTTAATTAATAGTAGGCGGTGAAAAATATGGTGTGAAAAAATAAAATTTAACAGATAATCAAAAACGAAATGATGCATGTATTACGTAGGTATAAGTGTTATATATGACCTCCATTCGCTTGCAAACAGTTTAGAATCCTGAAGTGCACATTAGTAGTGCAGGCATTTAGGAATAATGGGCACTGGTGGAGAGCAAATATTGAATAAATCATTTACGACCTTCCATTACAACAAAGGAGGACTTTGTTTCTTCAACACGACGGCGCACTAGCACACTGCTCGAATTATAACAAACTTTTTTAACAATAATTTTGGAAACAATTAATTTGGAGCTGACAGCCCTGAAAAATGGCCGTCATCTTCCTCCGATTTCACACCGCTTGATTCCTTTCTGTGGGGGTATGTAAAGGATCGTTTATAGAAGATACCGCACAATAATGTTCAGGAATTAATTCAGAATTTTGAAGAATGCGTGAATGCTGTTTCTAACATTCACATTTATAATGCAGTTAGAAGCGTAGTAGAAGATGTCAGTAATGTTTGGACAATAATGGAATCCAGTTTGAACATTTGATGTAACAAATTTCTAGTTATTTAACATTTCTACTTCGAATAAAGGAAATTGTCTAATAAACAGTGGTCATTTATTGGTTTATTTCACGCTTGTGTTTGTCATGGGTTACTAAATTAATAACGTAAATAATTTTTATCTTTAAATTTTATTGGATAACTGGTAGAAATCGACCCCCCATAAACCATATATTTTTGAAAAGAGAAAAAAACAATCTTCAACTATGCCACTGCCTACTACGACTTATATTTAAAAAAAAAATCAATTTTATTAATCTGATTTAACTAGTCGATTCTACTCACAGAAGTGCCTGAAGAATATTAAAACAGTTTCTTCGTATCATTAAAAACAGGCGAGTTATTAGGCATTCTGGAAAAGTCGAAAAATTCAATTTTTAGCTATAATTCAAAAAGAAAAGAATATAAGCAGCAATTTCTGCATTCACTATTGTATAAATTACGAAAAATGAGATCGAGACTTGCCCTCTCCTTTTTTGCTATCTCTTACAGTTATTGAATTAGCCAATTCTGACAAGCAAATCGGACCACTCTGTACATACAGTCAATGCCATATTCTAAATATCGCTGAAAATTAAACCAAGTTTAACGTCTGGGTGCAAACGGCTCTAAGTTTTCTATCTCGCAAGTTTAAATGTACATACTTATTATCCCCGGTCGCATGTTGCGTGTTCAAATTTTGCTTATTTCGATATTTCGTTCCCCATTTATCACATGCAATCTTTCTCAAGACCATGTCTTTAATCGACATTGATAGTATAACGTCTTTTTTTCTTAATGCCATTTACACCAGCAAGAATAATTTACAAGATTTTATGTTGGAGTAATATTTAAAAATGATAAACGAGGAAGTGAAGGAAGGTAGTGGAATGCTTTGTGTTGAGGAATTTGTAAATTAAATTACTTAAACTCTCGTTCTACACATCAATCGGGTTGCCCATCGCAGCAGGGAAACCGCAAGTGTTTAGAAGTAAAAATCCAATGTGATGCAGGACAAGCAGAGTGCACTTGAAGAAAATGGGCTCTGAATGATGTGCGAATAACCGAGCGGGAGATATGATATTGGGTCCTTTGCATTATTAGGAACCGATATTTTCTCTTTTGCTCGCTTATGCTTGAATCGTTCGGAGTTTTCTTCAAGTCTAATAAAACTTTTGTAAGTTTCTCTTAGGATCAGTTCAGAAAACGAATCCAATTATCATCCGTATAAAATTTCTGTTAATAAATTTATATAAAGTAATTTCCTTACTAGGTATACTATCCATATGAAATGATTACTGTCTTCTGTAAAAGGTACTGTACTCTTCTGCAGCTCTTATTTTGTTTGTGTGGAGCACTAATAGACAGAATGTAAGTAAGAAGAAAAAACATTTCTGTGACTATAATACTAATAATTGTCACTATTGCGTGGCCGACAATTATAAATAAAATACCTTCAAAGCAGGTCCCGCCAAGCAAGTAACGATTCGGGAACATTGTATTGAACGGCAGCGCGATAATAATTAAGAATAATTCAAGTTGTTTATGCGTATTAGATATACTATCATTGTAATGGTTCTTCTTTTCCGTAATGTTTATTAGATTTTCTTTGGTATTAGCGATGAAAAATTTAACACATTGTACGTAGTTTCATTTATATTACATTAACTAGACACTTCAGGTATGTGCATGCATATATATGTCTCTTCTCCAAGGGATTTTATAAAGGGTTTAAACTGAAGGAGGTTTGGACAGCTCGAAGATCAAAACAATCAAGTTTTTGTATTTTTCTATTATTAAAAAGGACTCATCCTTAATGGAATGAAAAAGTCCTAGCATTGTTTTTTCTGCTTTAGTGCCACAAATTAAGTTTAGAAATTACCGTATCAATCAATTGCAACAAGCAATTAAGAATTCTTAAAATGGCTATTTTATGGTTAAAACATAGTTAAAACTACGGAAAACCCCAATGAAACGTCCTCATTGGCTTCTGTCTCATTTCTAAGGAAAGGAATAGACTCGCAGGCCTTCGGCAAGATCGAATGCCAACAGAAAAGTGCTTTTTTCGAAAAATCGCATCTTCGCGTGCCAATGTTCTTTCTTTCCCAAGAATAACGGAACAAATCGAGCATATTTTTTATACAATTCAAGTGACACTAAATGAACGTTCACTTGGGAGGCTTTTGAAAAATGTATATAATGCGAGGGACAAAAAAATACCAATATATAAATGTATCACCGTATTCTACTACCGTATTGGACTTGATAGATAACTGTGCCCTTCACAACAGCTTTTTTTAAAATTATATACTAAAATTATACAGAAAACTCTTCAGAAAAAAAGAACATCATTTCGAGACGAATGGATCAGTATTTTTTTTTATTGTTCTGAGAGCCGTCTCACATGAATAGTATTTAGTCTTCCATTTCTTTTACCTATTAAATTATACCAGCCATTCCAGGATCATAGTACCTTGCACTAATCTTTATAGGTCTCTGGCTGGTTGATCAGAGTGATCTAGGTCAATTTTTGTCTTCCCAAAAATTGCCTGTCTTCTTGCGTCCAGAGCCTCGCATTCACACAGATTGGGGTAAGCGTTCTCTGACCTCTCATTACACAGTCTGCAGTTGGTATCTTCAGTGTTGATCCCAATTTTCTGTAGGTGTCCTTTCAGTATAGTATCCCTGTTAGGAGGTTTGTTACCATGCGAAGATGATTCCTTCTGAGCTGCAGTAGTTCTTCAGCCTTTTTTCTTAATGGTCCGTTAATAAAGGTCTTATCATGAGTTTGCCTGATTATACTATTCCAGTGTTCGTTTTGTTTCTCATTGACCCAACTACTTACACGCTCTCGTGCTGTTTTTAGATATTCCTAGAACAGGTTCTGGGCCTATACATGAAACAGATCATCCCTTTATTGCTAACTCATCGGCTTTTTCGTTTCCTTCGATTGCTGAATGTCCGGACACCCACAGCAAAGTGATTTTATTGTGGTCCGCAAATATATTCAGTTTTCAAATACATTTCTAAACCAGTCTTGATTGTATCTTGGGGTTCACCACTACCCTCAGCATCGTCTAGCTGTTTGTAGCAATATAGATCCGTTTATTTTCATAAGCCCTCTGATTGGTTTCAATTGATAATGCAAAATCAAGTGTGTAGGTGATCACTGTATTTCTCACCTCGCTGTAGATTTCAGCTTCAGTCCCGTTTTCGGTCTTTGATCCGTCTGTAAACCAGATCAACTCTCCGAACCTGTCTCTGTAGTTAGATTGATTCTAGCTTGTCCGATCCGTAATTTGCACCTCGAAATTCCTTTTAAAAATATATGTTGAAATCATGTGATCTGATCTCATTCCCAAAAGGTTGTATTCCACATGATGGACAATATTATTATGTCCCAATCCTGCATGTCTGCCACTTGGTGGTCTTGCAATTTGAGATGCCTCACGGAAAGGCGTTATCGAAAGGGTCTGAATCTTCTTAAGGGAGTGTTAACAGTTCTGTGGAAACTTGATTTAAAGGTAAAATAGCTAATACATAAAATGTCCACAAAGAATGTTAATGTAGAGAACGATTAAAAGAGATGTGGAAGCTATTTTGATTAGGCTCTTAATATTAATTGACTTAGTTACTTTAATTAAGAGAATGCTGTAAACGTATCACAAAATGGTGAATAAACATTTTTTTTGGAAGTAAATAAATTCCTATTATTAACCGTTTCCATATATTTGTTTGTTATTTTTCATTTACAATAAATTTCCACAAACTGTATGAAATAACAGAATATGAGTTTTTTGAATTCCGGCGACAGTGAATTTCGCCCGCTGTTAACGTCCGGAACGCACCCTTAAGACAATTATCCTGAATAAAAATTAAGTATGTAGTAAATTAACCACAGATTAATTCATATTGACTAGTGAAAATAATCTGTAAGTAAATCTGGTACGTTTATAGTAACTTTACTTCTACAGTATCACTATCAATAAAAAATACTACTTAACAGTACTTACAAAAAAAAAAAAAACACCATGACCGATTAACCGGTTAAAATGCACAGCACTACTATTAATCAAAATTCACTCCTAACTCGGCGCACTATTTTAGTACGTATGTACGTGTTCATAAGCTAAAAGAATGAAAAAAATAATAATTTATTTACTTAGGTATTCTGAATAGATGTAGTTTTACAGTAGTTATATTGGCACTGTATATAATGTAATGAAGATTATGCGAAAACATCTAAATTAAAATATTAGTCTATTATATGATTGTATTTATCCTTCAAGAAATTGGTGTTAAATTTTAATATCATGCATGACCTACCACACTAAAATTTCTAGGAATAATGTTTTATAGATTATTAGGGTATACGGTTTATATTTGTAGTACAAAACAAAATTAGTTCATGTTTATTAGACAAGACTCCCAAATAGTAACTTATAATAGTAAACAATGTAGGTACCTAAACTATCCTAGCATTATCAGATAGCTGTATCAGGAATTAATAAAAATGTATGTTATATTTTGCTGCCATCTATTGTTAAACGTACTATTTCCTTCGAAAACCCTAAAAGACCTAAGATGTTGTATGTTGTAGGCTTATAAAACCAGTCTCCCCTACACCCCGCCCTTACTCAATACACCATAAGGTCAACGACCTAGGTATCATTCTGTTTTTTGACCCATATAAATTAAGTATCTTTGATTTTAAAATTAATGGAGAAAAATGCAAATTCTACATAGACAGTATCATTGTTTGGTATTTACTTCCATGCCTGCTTGATCAGTGCGAGATTTAGGTGTAAAACGACCCAACACCACACATAATAAATTATTCTTACCTACACTTCCTAGTTCTGTATTTAATCCAGTCTTCTGCGTACAGTCTTATGTAGCTCAAATTTGAATATAAAAATCACAACACATTAATTCGTTGCTATATTTAACTGCTGTTAATAAACATAACTTTTCGGAATTGTAGAAGTCCACCATACCGAACCATGATCGAAAACAACTTTGGTTATGGAGGGGGTAAAATGAACCAAAGGTAAAATTCGATCTATTAAGGTTTAATTTAAATAGCACGGAAATGAGATAGTAATAACAAAACAATATGCAAAAGAAAACGATTAGACAATTTCTAAACAATTCTAAATAAGCACTACCTAAAATTAAATGGCGACATCTGACGACTTGAGTTGGTATTTGTGTAATATTCTAAACAATCTAAACTGATTCTTGGCGACATCTGCATGTCAACGGCAAAAATAAGAATGGAGATGTTCCTATTGCAAGTTTGGAACCCAAGCGTCGAAAATATATAAAGGAAGTGCGGTATCATAGATATAAATTTTGGCGTTCCCGGCTCTCCGTCAAGCACTTACAACCGCTTATGAGCTTGAATACTACGAAAGAACGCGCCTCTAAGAGAGCGATCTTCTTAAATTGAATGGTGGATCTATCAATCAGGCATGAAGAAAAATTTTTTTTTTTTTCGGATTTTATAAATATACATATAGATAAAAGGAATAATGATCTAAATATTGAGAATGCAAGACATTCTTTTGTGCTGTGATTGCAATATTTACTTTTAATTATTTGAACCGTTTTACATTTTTCATGTTCCTAAATACTGCGTGAATATTTTCTAAATACTAGGTATGTACAAACATCTGGTTAGGAAAGCAACCCTCTCTTTTTTCTTATTCTTTTTGCTAATGTCAGAATTATTATATATATACAATATTTACAAAAATATACACAGGTATCGTAAAGTTTGCAGATACATATTCAACTCAAAGAATAATGAGATAGAGAAAACAAGCCATAATGAAAGATACAACTCCTTTAGTGTACCAACGATTATTTTTCAATTTAATCCTTTTGATTCCTTTTTGGTAGAAACTACAAAGATCAAATTCTGGAAATTTAAATCTTTAGTAGATTAGGCAGTCCCGTATCTCTACGATTGACTTTCAGGGGGAGGGAAGGCAAACAATTTCTAGGGCGGGCGAATCCTCGCAAAAAAAGACATTATGTAACAGCAATGTGAACGAGTTTTGATCTCTATAATTTATACTTAGAGTTTGCTACACTTTGACATTAGGTCTAGTTGGCCCTATGAATTAAACTTGACAATACGAAAACGTAATAAAAATAAACTATGAATAAATAGGCTATTACCAAAAATAATATGAAACATAAACATAGGAGTAAGAAAACTGTAGTAATACATTTTGTTTTGTAAGACAATTTTATTGCGGTACTCGGCATGTTGAAATATTATAACATATAATTGAAGATAAAAAATTAAAATATATTAAAGTCAACAGCTTGGTTTTTTGTTCTGTTGCCTTGCAACGCAAAACGAAAAAATTCATGGAACAACGCAATGTTTTATGAAACGAAATTTTGCGTCGTGGCGCATAAATGATGAGTCTAAAAAATACACAAACAGCAGTTTACGTTATGACTACTACTAAAAAATCTACATACACCGTTAATTTAAGATTTTTGACGGAAACTAGCTATTTGCCTGATGAAGTAATATTGCTCGTATCAAAAAGAACAACCGTCCATGTATTGCTTCCTACCGCAATACAAATAGAATACAAAATTTTCACGACGTATATTCGCGCGTTATGCGTTGCAACTCAAAGGACAAAAAGAACAAAGCTAATAAATAGTATAAACACGGTTCAACCACCGGATATGCACTGGTACGGTGATATTTATTTTTTAATATCCATTAATTAAGGTATATATCAAGTTATTTGTATTACTTGGGCAGAAACTACAGTTTTGGGAGTACGAATACTCGTAAAAGTGTTTCTGGTGGGAAGGCCGACGAATGTTAATTTTGGATTGAAAGTAGAAAAAAAATGTTGGCACTAGGGAGTTGACAATACCGAAGTAACTCTTTTCCGTAATTTTCTTTGTAGTTATTTATCAATAATAAGTGCAATGAAGATATCAGCTTATGTTAGTAAGGTTGCTGTGTTGCATAACAGCTTAAGGCTGAATTCACACCGGAGTGATACGACGACCGCAATACACGACAAGCGACAGAATCAGCAACACGGCAAGTATCGTGTAAATTTAGGCAAAATGCGCACCGGATGAATACGACCAGCCACACAACCAGTAACACGACAAATAAATTAAATTTACACGGCACGTGCGTGTACTGGTTGTGTCGCTTGTCGTATTCGTGTCGTATCACTCCGGTGTGAACTCTGCCTAATTATAGTTTATTACATCTATGATGTAGAATGTAGTGTGCCAACCTTTAATGACATTTTCGTCAGTCTAAGATGGAAAACGATATACTTCCGGCCGCACAGTAGTCCTAAATCCTGAAAAGCTGACCAAATTACGAAGGTATTGTTTTATTCTAATTCGGTATATGAAGGTTTTTGAAGTCGCTTATTACCATTATGAGGCAATTTCTAGAAAAATAAATTGACCAATCCAAAATGTCGTATTATTCAAAACAAAACTGCATTTATATCCATGAAACTCGGCATATGGGGATTTTCTAGTTCTATATTTATGAATATTGCGTTTTTTAAGAAAAGAAGAAGTTGGCGTTTTAAGGACTTACAATTAGTGAAATAACAAGTAACATATAAACATTATATGTTTATTAATTTTTCAAATTTCTTAATTAGTATATAATGTATAAAATACAATATATAATGTATAAAATAAACATGTTGGCATATCGAAAATAGCAAATATAGTACAGTATTAACTAACACGCATCTGCATAATAACAACAAATAAATGATTTTTATATACATTCTGTACACATATCATTATTAACATGTTAGTTAATATTATACTCTTTACCACTTTCGACACATAATTATGTTGTAATTTATTATTAACAATTATATACAGATGTTGTATGAACACTTGGTGTTATATTTTATGCTAATTAGGAACACTGAAGAATGCTTAAAATGTGCCGAAACATTATTTTTGAAAATGATTGTGTTTAATTTACCAACCATACTCCAAATGAAAAGAATTGCTAAAAGATTAAGAACCACTGTTCTAGAGGTCCCAAGCACCCTTAATTCGCGCTAAGGAGTTTGCGCCATCTGCGGAGGATGCAATGAGATCCTCAGTCTTCTCCCCACAATGTCCCAAACATACTCGATGGGCGAAAAATCCGGAGATCGGGAAGGCCATGGCAAGAGATTGTCATTAGCTTTTGCAAAACGGTCCATAGAACATCTTGCAAAATGGGGACAGGCATTGTCATATTGGAAAAATGGAGCTTCCAATTTCCGAAGAAATGGAAGAATATGGGATTCTGCGTCGCACGAATACTAAAAACTGTCCCTAGTAGCAAAATTTAAATTTCCCACAATTATTCTCAGTAACTTCAACAGAAAGATAAAAAGTAAACTAGTAATCTAATACAAAATCATTGGTAATTTCGTGTTTCAACATTGAAGTTACTAAAAATAATTGCGGGTAATTTAAATTTTGCTACTAGGGTAGATCTATTCCGATAACCTATAGCACCCGATACTATAATGTTCTATATATGTCACGGGGTATACACATTCTGGTCGAAACTTAATCGCCATGGGGGCAAAACTAGTGTAAGCCATCGCTGCAATTATTATCCTTTATGACGCATAGTTACATAATCATACTAACAATTACCAAATGAATGCATATTACTCCCTCTTTTTGTGTTTTATGGAACAATAGAACGCTACCACTTTTTAAAAAACTGCTGTTTCTAATTATCATTAAATACAATACTACTTTTAATTTAATTTTTAAAGGATAATTAAGCCCAAGTCGTGAAACAGATATTTCAATTTAAAGCTGTTTCAAACCCATATACAAGGCTCCCTTCCGATATTAAATAACTTAAATTGTTCTAACTGCTTTGCATAAGTGCAAAGTGATTTACAACAATAAACAACAAAAAACCGATGCCAAGCGAGGGCGCACCTGCAGTGTTGCCAGAGCTAGGAAATTCTCTAAACCTGGGCATTTAGGTTAGTGCTAGGGAAAAAGGGAATTTTTACGAAATATATACGTTTGGGATTCTCTTAACGTGGAAATTTTAAACATTGTGAATCATGTAAGGAAATCTGGACACACAGAGATCTCAAAAATTTGTCGTCGTATGTTTTAATTCAACGCTAAAATAGGGAATGGTTTTTATTTTCAAAAACACGATTTCAAATTTATATATGTTGATGCTAAAACTTAAAAACCCATTTACTTAATCGATATTAATTAATTATCAATAAATTATGATTTTTTTTTATTAAATATTTAGTAGATTTTTATGAGCTGTAATAATGATACACATATATACATATTTTGTGTTAAAACTTGAACAAGTAACTTAGGAAAATTAAATAAGATTGGAATTCTTATTTCCAAAAGTGATAAAATTATGTACTTTATGAAGCGTGGCTATTTTACAAATTCAGACAATTATTCAGATTTTTAAGAAATAAATAAACGTAATGTTGTATTACATACGTAACGGCCCACTTGGCAAAATTTAAATTTCCCACAATTATTCTTAATAATTTTAACATTGAAACACGAAATTATCAATGATTTTGTATTGGATTACTAGTTATTTTGATGTCTTTCTGTCGAAGTTACTAAAAATAATTTTGGTAAATTTAAATTTTGGCAACTGGGAAACAAAATGTGAATTTGTGAATTACATTTTTGAAAATAACGTGGGAATTCTGAAATAAAATATGTAGAAAAGGATTTTATAATAATAAAAAGTATTAATTATAGCTAATACAGGAATCCCTTCAGTAATAAATTCCTGTACATGCATATTTACATGTATTTGTAAATATTATTTTATGGTGCTGGCTATTTACGAATCTTGATGTTTAGGAAAATTTAGGGAAATTTTCTGCAAATGTCTAGGGAATTAAAAAATTTGCCCTGGCAACACTGCCTGTCCAAATGGCAGATACTTTTGATAGCACTTAGCTGCTAGGGCGACATTAATTTTGTAGGGCAGTGTACCATCTTTAGCAAATTAAATGCCAGTCTAAGCTCCACATATCTTTGATTATTAATGCAATCGAAGCTACGGCACATTGAAATAGTAATTAAAAATTATTTACAAATAATTGTGAATTATGCATTGCTCGATACGCAGTACTTGTAGTTTCGGTTGCATAAATAATCGAAGATTTGTAAAGGCTTAATTCACATTTAATTTGTTAAAGATGGTACATAAGTAAATCTATAGATATGTTTATTCAACTGTAGTGTATAAAAGTAGAATAAAATACATGAAGTCAAAAAGATGTAATCAATCTGTGAAGAAAATACATAAATAGATAAACTTAGAAGATACCTACCTAAAAATAGGCACCAAGTTACATCGTGTCGCTTGGATCAAATTTGTTCATTTATTTTTAATGAGTTAATAGTTAATCATCTGGCTTTTTATTGTATTATTAAATTTGTAAAATTTTCATTGCGTTTGTAATAAGTGAGCTGCCATCTATTGCAATCTTTATTATATAAGAGAGAGATGTAGAATGGGTGTCCTGCAGCGACGGCGCAGATTAAGCTCCAAGTGCTATTCTTTGTCCAATAAAACTAGTAATTTTTAATATAAATACAGGTTGTTAATTATTATTCACAAGGCTATATCGTAAGTATAAAAGAAAATTAATATCTACATCAATATATCAATATAAAAAAATATTCAGAAATGATAAAAACAAAATGGGAACGATTGGAAGAAGTCGGAAAGGAAAGACGAAAGAAAAACGATAACGCAATACTACTGAGATAAAATGTAATTTTTGTACTTTTGCATTAAATATGCACAACGTTGTGAAAGTTAAACTGAAGTAGACATATAATATTAGTTAAACAATTGAATTTCGTGTAAAAAATATTTTATGTACCTTTAAAAGCAATATTTAATTCTTTTGCCTGAATTAATTCATACATCTTAGTTGTTTATTTGCAGGGTATCCACAGTTATTGTAAATTTTTAATCAGAGTTTGCTTTAGTAAAAACTAAAATTTTACAACAATGACTTGTCTTGTCAATAAGTTGGATCTATTTGCTTATGATTTCTTCGGTAGATTTTGATTGTGGAAAACAAATATGGCAAAAACTTTTTTCAGGTATATGTTTTTCATCGGAGCCTATTTTATTTGGTAAATATATCTCTGGTTTATTCTTATTTAATATACGTATTTTATATTTCATACGCACCTATTAGCTTTTTGGCTAATATGTTGAACATATGGAGAATTACTGGTTTACTTTGTTCAAATGTTGCAAATTCGTGTTGCATACATACATACCTACTCTTAATCCTTACAAGAATAAGGCCCCTGTGTTTACCACGTGTTTACTTATCAATAATTATTTACACTCAATATACATTCAATAGTAGATTCTGGCTACGAGTTCGAGCAATCACATGGCAACTAAAGAAAGGCCACCTGAGTAAAATAAAATTTAACCCCCAATTATAAAAAAAAGAGTGAAATTTTTACAAAACAAAGTATACTAAAACAACATTGAAGTTTTCAATATAAATGCGGAAAATGTCTGGCAAAAGTGGATAAAACGATTCAATAATTTTCTAATAGCACCAGGAATTACCAAGATGATTGAAAGAACGCGATGTTATTACACTGTGTGGGATAGGAAGTATTCGACATTTTCAGTTCTGTAGAAAAGCCACCGGTACATAGCTAATCCTAATACCAACACTCCAGTTGTCTTAGTTCGAAAGAACAAAATTAAAGCTGAAGCGAAGTTTCTCTGCGAAAGCAAACATTGAGTTTGAATTCACGATTTTAGACAAAACAAACAACAAGAAGCTGCAGCTATTCATGAATATTATGTGAGACTCCTAAAACCTAGCCGGAATTGTAATTTTCTTGATAAAGACAAAAAACCAAGTCAGAAATAATATAAGGCACTACTTCTTCGAGGTTATGCAATATGCTATGACAAATAATTCTTCTAACACGACTTATTTCTCATTTTCTAAAGTTTTTGAACTGACGGACTCAAGATCGCCAGATGGAGAATGGTACCAATCTAGAAGCTGCTAACAGAATTGGAAGGAACAGCAAACCAAAAACGGACCACAATAAAGGTAACAGCACCAATTTTTACTCGCAAAACAATCAAGTAATGAAACAATAAGAAAACAAATTTGTAAAACTGGCATTTGAATGACAGGAAAACATGTCTAGCATCGAATGTTATTTGCCATTACTGCTCAAAGAAAGGTTACTTTTTTAAAGTCTACCTAAAAAAAACAAAAAAAGGACACAAAAACCTAATAAAGATGATCAAGAGAATTCAAGAGGAACACAGATAGAGAACTCTCGATAAATGCAGCACTGCCAAGAACAATAATCTGTATCGAACGGAGAAACTCCGTTAAGTCAAGGTCAGCAAGGTAGTAGTGTCAATTATACTAATGTATATGATGCTTCATCAGACTGTTCATTTAATCTTCAAACAATTAAAATATCATGCTCACCTAAATTGCTATTGATGTCAATAACCAGAAAGTCAACTTCATTGTTGGGGCAGGAATTACAGTCAACTTTATTAGCGAGAAAACCTATAACAAAGCATTTACAAAGCCGCTTGAACCAGACACTAGCAAAATTTTCCGTATTGTCAATTACAAAATTAAAAAACTTAGATAAATTTGCCGCAATTTTGAAATATAAGAACAATATTCTCAAAACTAGCATTATAGTAGTTGAGGGAAACTCAGAATTTCTACTAACAATAAGTTATCAAACATCCAAAGATCTAAACATCGTTGAAATAACAATAAACCTACATCAAGTCAATATTGACTCCAAGTTCATCCAAGAGCATTTCAGAAGTAGTTGGCGATCTTAAAAACTATGAAGTCGAGCTTCACGTAGATGAGAAAGTAACACCAGCAGCTCAAAAAACAGCCGTATCCCGTTTCATCTGAGAACAACAGAAGTATACATAAAATGTTACTTATGAGTCAGGGCGTTTGGCACATGCAAAAATCAATAAAATACTATCAAAAAAGATACGAAACAACCGAGAAAGAATTAAAATCCTTCAAAAATAACGACATTTTTTATGCATCCCAAAATTATCCAAATATCTTTAAACCACCAAATATTAGGCACACCAAAAATGGTTAAAAATCAACTAAAGGGCTCTTTTAGACCCCCCTACATAGATTTTTATTTCTGGACCAGTGTAGCTTTTCATTTCTGGACCAAGTTAATTGGCGCATGTAAAAATCATTGAAAAACGATCGAAAAAGAGCCAAAAAAGTCTTAATTAAATCTCTCTGTTTTCAACACCCCAAAAAGGATTTGCATTTCTGGACTAATGCATTTGGGCATTTTAGAAACAAGAACAATTCTTGAAAAGGTTTTTCATTTTTAGATACCCAAAAATAGCTTTTCATTTCTGGGCCAGAAAAATTGGCACATAAGAAAAAAGGAAAATTAGCCCTAAAAAGTTCCATATTTTTATACCCCAAAATGACTTTTAATTGATGGAACAGGACAACAATTGGTAAAATAAAAAATATATTAACAGTGTTATTGTCGAGAAGAAAAAAAAAAAAAATTCTTATTCAAATCCTTCGGTGTTCGACGGCCTAATATTTAATAAAAAAAAATGCAAAAACCTTCCCAGTTTGCGTTCCAAATACAATCCGATCTATTCTTACAGCATGTTCTGTTTTACGACAGCTTATACTGTTTCTAGGCGCAAGTGTTTATCGGGGAGAATCATCGATGCGACTATTAATCCTGAATTAACAGGAGAGGTCATTATTATTTGATATTACTGTAACTTCTGAATAGATGGAAAAGTCCCAAAACCGAGAATTGTTTTGAAAATATTTGACGGCACTCAGTTGCCCGTCAATTTTTGTGGGTGATCATGTCGTCAATCTCTATGCCCACTAGAGATCTTGCCAAATCAAATTTAAGAACAACTGCATTCTCAATGAAAAGGCGGCGATAGGAATCGAATTCAAAACCTTTTAATTATCAGTCTAACTCCTGATCAACTGAACTATTGAAGTGTTATGTATTACAATTTTTTAACAGCTATAAATACAACAAATTGCGGGATATTAAAAAAAAAAGTTCGCTACCAATGGGAATCGATCCTAGAGGAATGCATGAGTATGAAAAGGTAATATTTTTTTTGGAAACAAACGAACATAGCCACGAGAAGGGCCGCCCATTATGATGGTCACCAACTATTGATACGAAAGAAATTCAACTTCAGTTCGTTGAATGAATATTGGCCATTATTGCTTCATTGCAAACAAAATGTGTCTAACCTTAAATTCTTATAATTCTAAATATGATGCAGGTAGGAGTTTTATGAACATTTTCCATTGTTTGTAACAGGTTTTTTATAAATTTCCACATTCTCTCCACCACCCTGACGATTTTGTCAGTTTTCCCGCTAATATTGCGCTGTTGCAGTTACCCGGCAATAATGTTAAAACGCCGTCATCTCTACTCTTCAAAACGTAAACAATAAATTTTGATTTTTAAATTAATTTACTAGATTTGATTCCAAATTTTCGTTGTGTAATTGTAGATATGCCTAAGATTCACAGAAATTGCAAATTTCCAGGCTGTCGAAGTACTGAGAGGGTTAAAGAATCAATTCGTTTTCACAGGTTCTCAATACATAAGCCAACGCTGAAAACTTGGAAGGATATTATCTCGATGGTACCGCAGAGGTAGAAAATTTCTGAATATGTTCAAGGCACTTTGATACAGTAAGATTACAATAATCATTATTTAAAGTGTGATAGTATTCTTCGTGCAATTTCTTTAATAATGTTAACGATGAATTATCTTCATTATCACCTACTTTTAGGAATTAATCAGGTAATTTACTTCCTTTTACCAATTTATCATTATTGCTCAGAATTTCATTTTTAAACAGTGATTTCTTCGCCGCTTCCCTGTTACTAATACAAATAAACAGTTCCTTGTTAATCAGTTCCAGATTTGTTCAATATATTCCCCTCAGGTTTTATTAAAAAATGTCTTCAGCTATGTATCTACAAAAAACAGAAAAGAGTTCCTTTAAAAAAATTTAAATTCAAGGATTGTCTTCAATAAAAAATTTATTTTTTCTGATGTTTAATTAAAATTCTTAATAAATAATATTCAGAATAGAGTAAACCAAATTTAATACGGGCACAGTTGACATTTTTTTTTAATATTATTAATTGCTTCTTGTTAGAGTCTATCTTCGTTTTCGAACTTTCATAAGTTTTTCTGCTTTCAGAGTTCGTGTTCATTTTGCTATTTCAATTTTTATTATATTTTTACAACACAACCACCATGCGTTATTCTCTTTTAAAAGTTCATTAGTGATTTTGTTTCTAACCTCGCTTCTAGTTGAGGTTAATTTTTGTTTAAATTAGATATACCTGTGGTGTCTGTAGGTGTACTGGTCAATATTTACACCTAATTTTTAATTTAACAATGCTGTAACTGAAGTTAATTATGATTTTCAATCTTAAATTGTGGTTATTTGTAACAGATGTTACAATTGCTAGCGGAAAAATTAAAATCTCAAAAATTATTGAAAAATGTAATTAAAAATCTAGTCACGAAAATTGAAATACATCTAATTTTTCAAATCTGGCGCCATTTTCGTAAGCAGGGCTTCACTGGCTGCCCCGTTATGATGTATCATGGCGTCACGTAAATCTCTCAGAACAGGTACCGGTTGCAGATCTATAACTATTGACAATTCCTTATCTTAGGATCTTGGGATGCTCACACAATAGAATTTCTGGCAAGATTGCTGGCTGTTGCTATGCTTTAAAAAACTAAGAACGCTATGTACGTAAAATTTTCTATTTTAGCAATTTCTTAATTGTTGCTATATATGGCGTAATCTGCTGGAGAGACGAAATGCAAGCAAAGAGAATCTTCCTACTAGAAAAACGTGCAACAAGGAACATTTTTAGCTTATGCTACAAAGACGATGGAAAATAGGGAGATGAAAGAGAAAGGAATCAAAGGGGGAAGGTTGTGAAGCGTTTAGTTCAAGAAATTGAAAATTCTGGAAGAAATATCACTTGCGACAACTTTTCAACTTCCTACAACCTCGAAAAGTATTTGCTATCTAAAAATTTAGCCGTAGTTGATACGATAAATATAATCGTAAATATAAACCTGAATTATCAGCTTCCTTCACAGAGTTTAAAAATCGTAACGTGTATTCCACAAAATTTGGTTTTACGGACAACACGATGATTATGTGGTATTGCCTAAAGAAATGTAAGCTTGTAACGTTACTTAGTACTTCACAAAATCAGAGAAAAGGTGGTGACGGTCAAAAAAAGAAATCTGAGGTAATTTTCGACTATAATGAAATGAAAGTAGGTGTGGATAACATGGACAAAATGACACGATCATATACTGTGAAAGGATGACACGAAGATGACCTCTTGTAGATTTCTACAATGTGATAGGTATCAGCGCCATGAATGCTTACGTATTATAGAAGTTGTAAGCAAATTATTGAAATCTGCTGCAAGCTATTAAAAAAGTGAAGACACTTTCTAATTGAGCTAGGAAAGGAACTAGCAGAATACATGGATCCCGATAGAGAAGAGAACCGAAGCATCTACTAGTGCAGAGCCTCCAAGAAAGAAGAGGTGTAATAGGTGCCCATCTTCGAAAGACTGAAAAACAAGAACAATTGTACACGCTGCAAAAATAATGTGTGTCGTGCACATTCTGTAGTTATATACAAAAAATGCATCTAACCAATCTACTATGTCTTGAATTTAATATTTACTGATTATTATTTAATATTAGCGTTTTAGTTTATTTTAAATGTATTTTCTTATTTTAAGTGCAATAATGTGAAATAAAATAAAGTTGAAGCTATTCTTATTTGAAAATGATTACTCAATTTCAATACAAGCAAAAAAAGCTATGTGGGTCTAATGGACCCACACAGTTAGTAGCGATTTGCCGATTTCCTGGTAGACTGAGGGCTAAACACGCACATAATAAACGAAACTACTACTAATATATTGAATATAAGAGGCAATGCCGTGTTGCTGGTTGTCTCGCTTGTCGTATTCGTGCCGTATCCTTCCGGTGTGCACTCTGCCAGTTGAGGCTGTTCAACAATTTTTAATATTTATTATTTAGATACGATTTATTTACGAAAAACAAAGTTTATGAAGTGAGTAGCTTTAGCATATACTTGGTTGGGAAGCTAACGTTTCTAATGCGTTCCAACGAGCAATGTAGATAGATTTGCACATATAAAATGGATGAAGATGGAGGTTGTGCTTGGAATAGAGATGTACTCGCTGGGTGATCTCTGAAAAATAAGCAGTATTTAAACATTGCTAAGTGCTTTACGTGTCATTTATTCGAAGGGTCAACACAGAACATTTTCCAGCTAGAATATTTTAGAATTTTCGTTTTCTCGATCCTTTTATATTTCTATTTTTCTGGTTTCCGGAAATAATAATTAAATGAATAAGGCGTTTTGACTTTATTAAACCCTTTTTGTTGCATTTGTATAAGAAAAAAATCAGTAATTTTAGCACGAAATTTTAATTTTATGTTTTATATAAAGATTGCTTTGTAAAATTTGTGTCAATTGGTTTCTGGAAATATGGAAAACGCTATTAGACTTTTAGTAAAAACATTTCTAAAAATTATATTGTTGTTTTATTTAGTTAAAACTTTTGTTTTTTACTTAAATTTGTTATGTCGTTAAAATCAAATGTATGCTTTTGAGTTATTTCGTTTCTTTTTAAAACTCTAAGATTTTCATCTATGTCTATAAATAACGTTCAAACCTTGTAAATTTAGTACACCATTTAGTTAAAATTTTGCCTTTACAGCCTTATGGTTTAAATTCGTATTTTTTTTTTTTTTGGTTTAAACCTGAGGAAGTTGTTTTCTTCAATTTCAATATTTGTTGACGTTTTATTGTAATTGTTATTAGGATAAATATATATATATATATATATATATATATATATATATATATATATATATATATATATATATATATATATATATATATATATATTATATAAAGTATCGGTAGCTGTAATGGTCCACACGTTTAAATCACCCGCCTGAGAGAGAATAATAGAACCACTGACCAGGAGGAAGGAATCATTTAGATGGAGAGGAACTTAGTACAGACTTTAGCAAAGTTAGTTTCATATGTGTCAAGAGAGGACTCGGAACAGAAACAAGTGACTGCATGTGTCTACAAAAATTTAGGTAAAAAAGAATAAGTATTGGTGTACTCCACGTTTAGGAACGATTTAGGCAGGGCTAGAAGTGGAGGTATCCCATTGGGATGCCTACCCGCTATACAGAGGTATATGTATATACTAGATTATTTTAATAAATGATAGAGAAATTGAAAATTTAAATGATATTAATATATTAAACATGGAAAGCAATGTTTTGCACAAACATAATATTTCCACCCTGGTGAGGGAAAAATTAATTGCTCATTTAAAAGGAATCATCCTGCTCCACTATGGCAGTTTTTGCCGAAAGGAGGAGGAAACACCAGTTTATGTGTTGCACCAATGCGCGGCCTGGGAGAGGACAAGATTTCTAGTAATGGGCGTGGAGAACTCTACAGCTAATAGCTAGAAAAAGGAACCGCTTTTAAAGATTATATGTCTAATTATGAGCGGCAAAATTAGAGTCTTCTAAAAAAAAAGGGAGATCACAATAATTAGAAAAGGTCGAGGTGAAATTGATCCGTGGGCAACCCCAACCCTAATCTAATCTAATGTAATGCATTATGGTCCGTGTTAAAAAATCGCTTAAAATAGTTCTAATTCTTCTTCCCTCACCTGTGCAATACGCGAGTAGTAGCATCGATCGGAAAGGTCCATCTACACAGTTGGCAACCTTTGTGCATACTGCTGTGGTCTGGCACCCGGGTTTCCGGAAATTTCAAATTGTGTATTTTTATTAATTCCAAATCATCTTTATCAATGTAATGATAGAGTTTCCACAATTTTAATATTTTATTTCAAAAAGATTTTGTTAATAGAATTGTTTGGTAAAATTAATGTAATTGTTCAGTTGTGTGTTTTAATTTCATTCAATTGTACATATTGCGTTCGTCAGTATTGTATATTTTGTAGTTTATATGCTAGAATTTTCTTTGCGAATTCTGCGCTGCGAGTGCACGCAGATAATTGTTATATGTATACGATGTTAGGGCCCCTAAAGGCAGTTCCTTAAACGATGCCGAAGTAAGTACATGTATTTATTTTCTTTGATGCCATTTTGGTATATTCATTTTCTTTTAATATGTTGTTCGGTTAACTTGAAATTTTTTTATCATCTTTCAAGGAACTCATTAAATAATTGCTGTTGTATTTTATTTGTGTACACATGTCAGATGTAAAATCAGTTATTGTAATTTGTTTTAGAAGAAATTGTTTTTTTAGTTTAAAGAGTTTAATTTTTTTTTCGTTTCTTAGTTTTCAATTTAGTTTTGAGTAATTAATCACCTCGGACTAGGTGAAAAGAAGCATTGTGCTTGTGATTAAATTTCAATTATATTTATACTTGTTTTGTCCACGTTTAAATTAATTTAGTGTGTTTAAATTTTGAGACCACGTGGATTTTTTGTGAATAGGATTTTCTTCTAGAACAAATTTACCTCTTTGTTTGTTAGAGGATTTGCATTGTCCTTTTTAATTGTAGAGTCTAATGCAGTTTTTGTTTTCGGCCAGAATCTTAGATTCACGGTTTCATTTCTGCATCATTGTAATTAAATGTTTTTTTTTCTTTTTTTTTTATAATAAATTTAATGATTGTTAATGTCATTCAAAATTTCTATTCTTTTATTTTTGATTACTTACGCCCACATTTTATTTTTCATTAGTTCAATTCTGAAAATAACCTTGAGGTTATTAGAGTTCTTTTGCGCCCTTTAAATTTTTATCCGCTGAGCTAGTAAATTTAAATTTTCATTTTTTTTTTACTTTCCTTTTTGCATTTATGCTTGTGCCATCAGTACACAGCAGTATTAGCGTAATTGTAAATATTAACCACACAATTTATCATTGTAAACTTCGAAAATAAAAAAGAAATTATAAGTAGCAATAATTCTAGTTGTTAATATTTTAAGAACGAGTAGTAGTCATTCTTAGTTATTGGAAATTTCTCGTGTTCATAATTCATATTGGGTTTCTGTCAACATGCTCTCAATCACCACAATAATAGTATAAATTCATATATTTCTGAATTGAGGGGGGGAGCAAAACAGAAAAAGGAGTTTGGGGTTTTGCCGTTTACGTGGTCGGAGTTCGGCAAAACTTCGCACGAGTGGAGAGTACATCCATGCTTTCGTGTAGGGTATAGTAGTGTCACACAATTCCGAGTTCGGCGAAATCCGCATGTGTGAACGTGGCGTTATTAAATGTATTGTGTGTTTTTGTATACTTCTATATTGTTCACTTACCATTAGTCATTTAAGTATGTACGCATTTTGTTCATAGTGAAAAACTTATAATACTCAGGGTTTAGATGTTAGAACAGGTATTTTTCTCCCCACTCAATGTAACCATAGTCGTTGTCACTCACATTTTATGCTTCACACATTTATATGTTACTTTTACTTTGTAGTAAAGATATATTGCAGCTACATCTGATACTATTATGCAAAGGTTGTACATTTTCTAAACGTATTTACACATATATATCTAGTACAAGATGTGTGTGTACATACACTTCCGATAATCGTTTTAAAAATTACGAGAGAAGCAAGGGGTACATTCAGTATACGGTCATTATTAACGCAAGGAAGTAATTTATTTGCAGTAATAAAAGCAACCTTGATCACATGTATTCATTATGTAAATTAATGAATGTAAATATTATACTAATATAGTCTAACTAGACTAACTTAGAAATCCGAAAACATATGAATATCTATTTTAAATGCGTACTAAATTTCTAGTTATGGTTTTAAAATTATTATTCGTTGCATATCATAAGGGCTACCAAAATAAAATTTAGTTTCAGGGCTCGAGGTGGAATCGTTGAAATGTAAATTATAATGATAATATTTATTAAATCGCCCAAGAGAAATCCAAAAGAAGCGGTATATAAGAGGATAAGAGGATAAGATTAATCATATAAATTAGCAAGACCTCAATTCAAAAAAAGGTTTCTCATAATTGCATTAATTTTATAAATAGTTTTAAAATAAATCTGGAAAAACAGCAAGAGATTTTGTCAAAGTAAAACAAAAATGCCTTAAAGACTAAGATATATTCGCCCTCGACGTTAGCAAAACGAAAGTTGTAGCTAATCGTGAAGACATTCATAGTACGCAGATATTTACTTTGGAGAGCAAGGTTGACGAGTCTATTCCGCCCATGACAATATTTTCATAGATGTGGCACTGATATTCTCTTAAATGTCAGAATTTCGCTCTCATGCCGCCGTAAAAGAAACTACTAATCGATACCATGCTTAGGATATATCTATTTCCTTATAAATATAAATACCACTAACTAATGATTAGAGCTATAAAGAGCAATTTTGGATTGACGATATTACTAAAATCAAACACATCACGCAAGTTCTTTACTGGTTTTTTTAATCTCATTAATACTCTAGTTAAAAATAAATGTTATAAGCAAATTTTCAGAAGTGCAATGGGTTCATCAATTTCTAGTACCGAAAAAATACGCCAATTTTGCTTGAAAAATGCAATTCCTCTCAACTTAGATTGAAATTTCTAAATAAAATTGAAGGAAACAACTGCGTTAGGCCTTAAACCAAAAAAAAATACGAGTTTAAGCCTTGTAACGGTAAAATTTTAACTAAATGGTATACTAAACTTACAGAGTCTGGAGGTTATCTAAACTTTGAATCATCACAAACGTTTTCACAAAAAAAAGTGTGTTATTAGTAGTTTAGCTGACAGAGCAATAAATCTAACAATACCTAGAAAACAGAATAAAGGGATAAAGTTCTACACTATGAACAAAATGCGTACATACTTAAATAATTAATGCTAAGTGAACAATATAGAAACAAACAAAAACACACAATACATTTAATAAAGCCACGTCCATACATGCGGAGTTCGCCGAACTCGGAAATATCCACCCTTGGTTAAGTAGTGGATGTACTCTCCACTCGTGCGAAGTTTGCCGAACTCCGATCGCGTAAACGGCAAAAAACACCAAACTCCTCTTTCTGTTTTGCTCCTCCTTCAATTCATAAATACCTATTTGAATTTATACTATTACTGTGGTGGTCGAAACCATGCTTTCCAACATGAATTATGAAACACGAGTAATTAATTTCCAATAACTAAGAATAACTACTACTCGTTAATTAAAATATTAACAACTAGAATTAATTGCTACTTACAATTTTTGTTATTTTCGAAGTTTTACGATGATAATTGTGTAGTTAATATTTTCAATGAGGCAATACGTGTGCACAAAGGGTGCCAACTGTGTAGATGGACTTTTCAGATTGAAGATACTACTCGCGTATTACAGAGGTGAGGGAAGAAGGATTAAAACTATTTTAAGCGATTTTTTAACACGGGCCATAATGTATTAGATTAGATTAGATTAGGGTTAGAGTGGCCCACGGATCTGTTTCACCGCGACCTTTTCAGATTTATTGTAATCTCCCTTTTTTTTTAGAAGACTCTCTAATTTTGCTCCTTAATTAGACCTATAATCTTTAAGAGCGGTTCCTTTATGTAGCTATTAGCTGTGGAGTTCTCCACACCATTGCTAGAAATTTTGTCCTCTACAGGCCGCCGCATTGGTGCAGCACATGAACTGGTGTTTCTTCCTCCTTTCGACAAAATCTGCGATAGTGGAGCAGGATGATTTCTTTTAAATGAGTAATTAATTTTTCCCTCACCAAGATGGGAATATTATGTTTGTGCAAAACCTGAAAAGCATAAATATCATTTAATTTTTCAATTTCTCTATTATTTATAGAAAATATCTAGTGTATACATATATGTATAGTGGGTAGACATCCCAACGAGATATCCCTGCTTCCAGTACTGCCTAAATCGTTCGTAAACGTGGAGTAGATCAATATTTATTCCCTTTTACCTTAATTTTCGTAGACACATCCATCCACTTGTTTCTGCTCTTTAACCACCTCTGCATGATCTTCCTTCTGGTTGCTATTCCAAGATGTTATGCCATTCTATTGCCCCTCCCACACATATTCCAACTATTTTACCATTTTTTAATGGAGGCTCTAGAAGATCCCTGTGGAACACCTGCTGATATATTCAATTTCGATTTATTTACAAAATTATTCGTTCTGTGAAATGTCACCTAATGATATTTATTTATACATGATTTCTTCCTCCTGGTCAGTGGTTCTATTATTCTCTTTCAGGCGGGTGATTTAAAGGCGTGGATCATTACAGCTACCGATACTTTCATGGATTAGATTAGATTAGATTAGGATTGGGGTGGCCTATCGACCTGTTTCACCGCGACCTTTTCAGATCTATTGTGATTCCCTTTTTTCCTAGAGGATGCTCTCTAATTTTGCCCTCTTAATTAGGCCTATCATCTTTGAGAGCGGCTTCTTTATGTAGCTACTAGCTGTGGGGTTCTCCTCCCCCATTACTAGAAACCTTATCCTCGCCAGGCCTTCACAGCACATGAACTGGTGTTTCTTCCTCCTCTTGGCAGTATCTGCAGGTTGCACCATCTGCCAGACCTATGTTGTCCATATGCCTATTCGGTCTACAGTGACCAGTCGGCAGACCTACAATCATTTTGGCAGTCTTCCTATCTTTATTCAGTAGATCCCTCGTGAATTCAGGCCTCTGCTCCTTTAGGAACTCTTTTGCCTGCCTTTGTCCCGGTGATTTTTTGGCCACCACTCTCTGGACTGATTATGTACCCATTTCATTGATGGAATTTTTAATTTGGGATTGGTATGTGGAAAGAGGAGTCGGCTCCAACGATGGCCTTGACAAGTCCCTGGCCAGCTTGTCCGCGCCTCAATTTCCTCTGGACGCACGAGTGGCTAGGGACCCAGGCAGGTTACTTTCCCTATTGGGTTGCCCACCTCATTTAAGCGCTTACACCAGTCCCAAATCAGCTTAGAGTCCACGCTTGTAGAGCTAATCGCTTTAAGTGTGGACTGACTGTCAGAAAAAATAGCGACGCTTTTACCTGGTACTTCTATGGAAGTATTTACTCTTTCAACCTTTAATAATAATAATAATATGCCCATATTTATCGTAATAACAATTACAATAAAACGTCAACAAATATCAGAAGTACAGGATATAAATAAGGTGTCAAAATATAGTAATAAAATAGTATATAAACAAGCAACATTCGGTAAAACATAATTAACTAACATAATCATAAAATCGAATCAGTTCATAATATAGCCTAAAAAAATCTTGCAATGTATAGAAGGCATTGTCTAATAAATAACATTTCATTGTTTTTGTAAATTTATCATACGAAAGGCATTTAATCTTATCCGACAACCTAAGTACGTATACGCTTGTTATGGTAAGTATACGGTGGTCTATAGATGACTTATCGCTCACTTCTGCAGGAGAAAGATACGACTGGCTTCCGCTGACATTCTCCAAAATTGAATCGCGTAGGCGGCAACAATATATAAATTCTGCGCCAATCCATTGATATGTTCAGACCATTTCATTTTGCTATCAATGTGGAGACCTAAGATCTTGACACTAGTGGTAAGTTATTTTTTGTTTAGTGTAAAACCCAGATATTGCGTTTTGTAGACATTATAATACAGTTTTTGTTGTTTCTAAACATTGATGCTTCCTTTTTATGATTCTCATTTTTTGCTAAATAACTCATTTTTAGTTGGAGCTTTTGTAAATAGTGAAGTATCGTCAACATACAGGCTGCTGGTATTCACTGGTATGCTGTGCTCCAAGTCATTTGGATATATTACAAATAAGAGTGACCCAAGGATAGATCCTTGGGTATACCACATGTCAATATTTGCATTTGAGGTTTAACATTGTTGATTTCTACATATTGCCGTCTATTGGATAGATATGACTTTAACAAATTGAAACAGTTTCCAAGTACTCCATAATAAAATAATTTATTCAGCAATAGATTATTATCCACTGTGTCAAACGCTCGAGTAAGGTCGCAGCAAGTTAATCGAATATATGTATTCTTCTTCATCGAGCGTAGATATTATCTCGTTTATTATTATGGACAATGTTGTTATCGTGGATTTCTCCGTGTTCTAGTTCTATGATCATTCTTATAGCGTGCACTGCGAATTGTATCGATTTCCCCCTCCTCAGCAAAATAACTGGTTAGAAGTATCCAAGAAGTCAGGGGTTGCACACACCGGGATGATGGTTAGGTGATTTGCTCAATGCTGACTTACTTTGTGTAGTTATAAATCGATATTAATGGACCTCTGTAGGACACTCGGCTGTTGTTTCTGCTAATGCTCCAAAGAATTGTACGGCGAAAAGAAATTATGTTGGCAGTTATATAATCCACAGTTTGGAAAATATTAATAAAAAATGATCGTTAATTTTGCACAAACAATACGTCACCATCGGATGTTTCCTAAACTTAGAAAAAAGATTTACTAAGATATCAAACTATGTAATTGAGCAATTTATTTATCGCCTACCACTTACTGACATTAAGGTGAAAAAAATGAGAATGCTATTTCATATTGTCTATGGAATCTATTGAAAATATCAAAAGGTTAACAATTTTTTGTAGTTACATAATATTTGACGAAGTACGATAGAACAGTCACAATGCAAATAATAGATGTCTACTTTATAATTATATTCTTTAATAAACACGCCTTCTGTAAAGTATACGTTTATATATACTATGTATACATACATTTATGCATTAGTTACTGAATCCTTTCCAACCGTAAATATTAAAAATGCGCACGTGGATAGATAATATTTATAGAGATATTGTTATCCTTACGTATGTGTTGTTATATATAACCTTTCAATGTGGGAGTAAAAGCGCTTTATAAATATTGTAAGTTAAGTATATATTACCGGGAATAAAATGTTAACGGTTTTTTATTCTGTGAAAGTCTCAATAAAATTTCCGGTAGTATTTCTTGTGCTCATACTCGTTGGAAATTGTAAATTAAAAATTCTGCATAAGTAAATCTTTTGGATAGATATCCTTGTATTATTATATCCATGACATGTATACGATACTATTTTTGACATTAATCTTTTATAGGCCGTTTTTTATTTTTAATTATTTTATTGTATACAGGATATTCCACGTAACTGATTCATTAAAAATTTATGATGTTCCATTATGTATAGGGAATGCTGATATAAAATGATAAGGGTTTATATTTACTTCCTAATTTCGAATTAAAATACAGGCTGTTCTATTTAAAAAAAAATTGAGTTTTCTGCATTTGAAAATGTGTCACTTTGTTCCTCAGTTTTGAACACCCTGTATGTTTGTAAAATGTGTGTACCGTTTTTTAGGGTTATATTTACATTCATAACATAGCAAATTTGGAGTCTCTACTTGCAGTATTAACAGAGATATTAATTTCTCAATGATGCAATGATTATGACTAAAAAATAAAGAAAAACTTAAATAACTCAAAAGTAGCAACATGCAACTATAGGAATAGCTAATGAAAACTGACGTACTTATGGTCGTAGAATCCAAAAATGAACGAAAAATTAGATGATTCTATTTAAAATATCAAAGTTGACCTCCATTTCCGGTCCAACCGGAAGTGATATTTTGGCTTAAAGTATTTCACATTTATAGTTCCATCTTAACAGATAATAGTGCCAAAATCTCAAATATAAGTAAATAATAAAACATCATAAACTTTTAATGAACCACTTACGTGGAATACCTGTACATAAACAGTTGTCCCACCGAACTGGGTCATTAGAATTTTTCGAACTTCTAGCAGAATTTGCAGAGTAGTCATGACCGACTGAAAAATTAAATGGAACTCCCTGTATATTATGGCATATTTTGATAGTACAGACTAAATAAAGGCAATTTAGTGTTAGGTTTTCTATGCCTAACTCAACTCTTTTACGAGATAATTAACTATTCTTCAAAATGTAGACTAAAATTTAAGAGGCATGCTTGTTATGCTTATTTAAGCTAGATATTTTAAACTGTATTTATTTTTTATTTAAATTTATTTTACATCAGACTTGATAATAAAATAAAAGTAATGCAAAAAAATTATAGAGGGTGAACAAAAACATAGTTTTAATTTTCACTATATTTAAAGGCAAGTATCTTTCTTATTTTAAATGGAACACCCTGTATTTATTACCCTGTTCAGATTCTAATTTTAACGGTCTTTAAGATTGTATTAATGCTTCCTGCACATATTTCTTATGTATGTCAAAATCTCGACGTTTGCACTCTTTCCAATAAAATTAAATATCTCATAGGCTATTAGACATTAAGGACATTAAGATATTTTATGTATGTATGTATGTATGTATGTATGTATGTATTTATTAGATCCATTAGGCAATATAAAATATTACATTGGATACGTCATAACTAATTATAAAATAGATAAAAAAGAAGAAAAAATTGAACACATTAAAAGAATGATTAAAAATACATATATATTTGCAGGTAAGCCAACGTCACTCAATAAAGAGAAAAACTCGTCAATAGACATACACAACATTTCCAAAAGGAGATTCTTTACTCTGGATTTGAATGAGCGAGCGTTTGACATGCTCTTAATACTCCTCTGACAGAGCATTATAAAGTCTCAAACCTAAGCAGTTAAGAGAAACAGATGCCACCCGGTATTTTGTAGAAGGAATACATAATTATTTCTGTTCCGTGTATAGTGAGAGTGTACGGCACAGTGCGTTATAATTTGGATCTATTTGCATGAATATACGCAGAAGCTCCGAATAAAAATGCCTTGCAAAGTGAGCAATCCAAACTCCGAAACAACTCTCTACAAGAAACATCCTGCCTAACGCCGCCATGTCAACGTATTTAACTCTTCTGCGCCAAAAAAACTCACCAGCGTGCACAGACCGAACCCACAAACAAATACGTACAACAACGTGAATGGGAACAGCGTAATAGAATTTTGAGCATAGACTCTCGCCCAATCGCTTCACGCATACTTCGCATTTGAAAACATACAGTATTCAAACATGAATCACACTAATACATGACTCTCCATGATAGATATTGTCTACTTTTAAACCTAAAAATTTTGTTGAATCTACTTCCACTATATCTCACCCAATATGGATAATTTAATATCATGATCATTCTTATTATGGAATATTTCTAAAATGAATATATTTAGTTTTGGAACTGTTCAAATATAACCATTATTGGAAAGCCAAGTTGCGCATCATTTAAAAAATTATTGCAAGCAACTGCGGATGCCGTAAGGTCTTATCCGCAATCAAGCCACAAGCATCATCAGCATACATGAGAATTCGGAAATCCCCTAAAAACCCGACAATAATCGTTAATAAACATATAAACAAAACAGGTCCCAAAATGGATCCCTGTGAACACCAACAGCCACAGGAAGCTTGCGATCTTATAAGTCTAATGGAACTGGAGCGATAAGTGACTTCAACAAACTGCGATCTATCAGTCAAGTATGACGCGAACCAATCAGCCGCACACCCCTCACACCATACCTATGCAATCTATCCATAAGTATGGTTATGTTGCACGCAATCAAACGCGCGGCTAAGATCGCAGAATATGCCAATAGCGTGCTTGGAGTCTTCAAGGTGATTTATTAATTTCTCATAAAAGGTATGCAAAGCGGTAATGGTAGAGCGATTCTTTCTAAAACCATGTTGAGAATCATTTAAAATGCTTTACTGTTTAAAAAAATCATAAGGCGGTCAAGCATCGCCATACTCAAAAACTTTAGAAAAAGACGAAGCCAGAGCAATAGGCCTATAATTTGAGACGTCCAACTTACTGCCCCTTTTATGTAAGGCTTTACACAGGTTGTTTTTAAAATTGCGGGAATTTTCCTTCCGCCATAGACGCATTTATTAAGTAAGTCAAAGGAGCAACCAACCATCCACACACTCCCGAATAACTGCCGCAGGCACTCATCAGGACCACTGGATCCACTATATTCTGTAATCTTAAAATGATCGATCTTACTCACACTCTGAGAATGGTTTAATGAACATTGTGTTAGGGAGAAAAATCAGACACCAAGTTCTTAACCGTAGGAAGATTTACAATTTTGCCTATAATATTGAGCGGTTCTGATTGGAAATATTTGTTAAAGATATTTGCAACATCGAGCGGATATCAATTTCTTCGTTATTGACAGCAACGACAACATTCGAACAGTCGAACTGCTCCTACCACTCAACTCGTTAATAATTGCCAAGCTGATCGATTCGGGTTTATAGGGTTCTAATTCTTCAGAATAATACGTTTTTTTAGATTCTTTTAGCGAACTGCTTATGATTATATAAAGCATTTTTGTAAATTGTATTAAGTTCAGGATATTTCTTTTTTAAATGAAATAAATTTTTATACATTATTGCTAGAAATTTTTTACATTGTCAGACATCCAATTTTTCATATTACGGTTATTTATTTTAACATTTTTTAATTAAAAAATAGCTATTGAAATGATACATAAACACGCCATGAAAAGCATTAAATTTATTATTCAGGGTATTGGCCATATACATAGCGACCAATTCTCATTTAGTAAGACTGACTTAAAATTGCTTCTATTTATGTCGTTAAAATATTCGCTTACGAACACAACAGGCTGCTCGGGAGTGCTTGAAATACCAGTATTTACACAGATTACTCTGTGGTCAGAAAATACAAAATCACCTACATGTGTACCTACATGTATTAAGATTAGTGTATACATGATCGATCAATGTACTTGCTAGATACAGTAACTCTGGTTTGGATTGTTATTTTTGTTTCAGATTAAATGTTTTAACATTTGTTCTAACCTCACTAATTTACTACACCCTGCAAGCAGTCAAGATTAAAATCACCAAGCAAAATAATTGGTGTATTCACGCAGTAAAATTTATCCAAAACACATAAAGATTTTAATAAAAACTTCAAAATTACCAGTAGGAGACCAATAACAAGTAAGTACAATCACTTTATAGTCACTAGACGCCTCCAAAAAACCCCACAAATTTCAATATCAAAATCAACACAAAAGCTCCCAAATCATGACCTTACACTAATATGCTTCAGGGACCAGATAGCAACCCCACCCATTCTATGATTCTCACGACAAAATTGACTGACTAATCTGTAATTATTTATTTGCAAGCCCACGGTGTCACACCATGTCTCACTAATACAAATCAAATGCACCTGATTTAATGAAGAACCACAGTAGTCCATCTCCACTGCTGAAGTTTATAAGGACGGGCTCCCTGCATATTAAGATACAACATATCAAAAGTGTACTATTTTTTACAATCTAACGAGTAGTCTGTAGGTGAATTGTGTCCAAAAAATTTGTGTTTTCTGCCTCATTAGCCACACACTCGGCTGCAAGTTGACCTCCATCCACGTCTGACTCGCTGCGAGGACAGGATGACTCCGACGACTGAATGGTCCCACGCAAGTCGCCTTCGCTAAAGTATTCATCCCCCATGATATATTCCCTTAGGATGGCCACAACGATTCTCGTTTCCAATCTATTTAGATGTACACCATGACGGGTATAATAACTATGGCGCAGAATATTATTGATGCTGAATGTCATCACATGTGTGTACTGCGATGCCATCTTATAAATTCTGTTGTTAATATGTTCGATTACACCATTAAGATGTGCGCAATCGTACCTGAAGGGAATGGTACAAATAATGGTATTTGTGTGTTTAGTGTCTTCCATTATCTGTCGATAATTTTGCAAAACCTCGCTGATCGCCACACTGTCGTAGCACTTTTCAATGTCATTTGTCCCAGCCTGTATGAAGAGATAGTCTGCGTCACTAAAGCTGTTTATTTTTTCTCCTAGATTTTCAGCGATACTTTTTAAAATACCATTTGGTTTCACATAGCTTGATATTTTGAAATTGGTCGCAAGTAGGTTGCTCAGAATTTGAGAGTAATCTCTACCATGACTGTCACTTAATATAAGAACGTTATTATAACTATCAAGAGTATGCCTTCTGACACATTTATATGACACAGATTCACTCATGTGGATGTAAGTACACGGTCATATGTATTGACTGCGACAGCAGTAACTGCAATATCCTATACAGGGTGTTCAGAAACTCATGTCCAATATGGATATCTTTAAAGTAAAAAAACCTATTTTTTTTCAATGGAACGTGGTGTTTTTCAATGCAGCCTTGAATATAGCGCAAGATTCTACATCGAATAATATTAAGGTTTAGTGTACCTATAATTGATAGTTTTTGAAATATTCACACGAATATAATACATAGTTATTTACATTAGGTGTCATTTACATCAGAATCCAATTTTAGAAGCATTCGAGCACTGTAAATGATCTAATGTACGACATTTGTATTAGATTTTTTGACCGAAAAAAATATTTAGAAAATCTTACTAAAACAAAAAAAAACACGGCAATGTAACAGTTAGTAGATATGGATTGATGCCATTGTGTTTTGAAAACTCAACTCATTGTCAGTCCAAAGCTTGCCTCAAAGGGAATTTTTGGATGACGATTTTTCGTCAATAACAATTAAAACCATAATAAAAAACGATAACTGTTTTTTTTTAACTAAATTAAAGGATATTATGCATATCTTTAATTTTTGCGTTGAAAGTAACTGCGAGATGAGAAAAATGCCGTATTTACAGTTGACAAGTCCAAAAAATACTTATGTATTTATCAGATAAATTTTTCGTAGAACAAGTCGTAGTATAGCAGCTGTCTAAAACCGAAAGCAACGACAACAGAACGAAGAGTCACAATGATATTGCTAGCCTTTAACAAGGTTGACTGATGTCATTGCTAAAAGATAACGCCAGGAGAGTGTTGTTCTTGGTATCAGAATATTTGACCAGTATCCAGTTTCGTTCTTACAATAAAATTTGCTATTTGATTATCATTTTTATTGTATATAGCTGTTTTAGTTTATTAACATATTTAAGATAAGATAGAATTCAGTGTTTAATTGTACTTTGTTCTGCATAATTTGATTTTTTGTTTACTATTGGGATAACATGAATTATTACTTTTTATTTATTGCTTAGAATAAACAATAAACGTTAAAAATTTGTTTTTATTTTTAATTGTTTATATTTAGGAAATAATATGTTAACAGAACAGAAACTTGTTATTTTTACAAGAACAAAAATATAATTGTTGCCGCAATTTGCCATTTTCATACATTTTGTATAAAATGTCATGGTATTTTCAGGTAATTAAAGATAATTTCTTTAAATGAAATTAATGGTCCTTTGCGTAAAATAGATACAAAAATTTATTTAGATATCTTCTGTACTATTCATATAGGTACAAAGATATCAGAAGGATTAAGTCATCTAATGCCTTTCCGATAAACCGGTAATGGACTAGTAGGTCTGTAGCTACTTGGATCTGGCATTTCGGTTTTACCGGGTTTAGTAATAGCCTTAACTAATTTACGTTTCTAGCAAGCTGGAAAAATGTCTTTATCTGAACATTTATTAAGAAGTTTCACGAAAAAATACGGTACCACCTCATAAACCCTTTACGCAATATCAGCAGTAATACCATATATACCCGGCGCTTTAAGTGAATTCATCGACCTAAAAGCAATCTCTATTTCAGAATCAGAAAAACTTAAATCATTTGCATTCCTGGATTCCCTATTTGCTAGTTCCCTAATACGCTTATGATCTTCCCCGTTATCTGTAACTGTGCCACCTGGAAAAAAAAAAACTAGTCAGTAATAAATCCACAGTTTCCTCTGCGTTCTGCGTATATAAATTTTGACCTAACTTTAATTTTTGCTGGGCGAATATTTTTTACACATGACTTTTACGCCAATCCCCATGAATCCTTTCTCCCTGATCTAGTACAAATTTTGTGCCATTTATTTTCTTTAGTGGTCTGAATTATAGTCTTGTACTCCCTTTGATTTAACCTACACATACGGTTTCACGATCTCACCTAAACTTCCGCGTCATTACATCTTTGAAATCCCTACCTTAATATATTAACCTCTTTCCTTAACCTATTTGGTTCAGACTAGTTCAGAGGTACACCAACGGGCCGATTTCCTAAAAGTAATTTTACGCGGAATCGACTGTTCGCAACCCCTAACAACTCTATCATTAAATTTACTTGCTGTATTTTCAATTTCTTTATCTAACATACTATTGTCTAATTCTCTATCTAAATCAGTGACATCTCCAATAATAGTTTCTGTAAAAGACTTCCAATTAGCTAATTAATATTTAGAACAAAAACCAAGCCTTGAACCAATACTCTGGCGCCTATAATCTTTATTAATACAAAATTCCATTTTATGGTCTGAAAGAGTTTCCTCATTTAATAAAGCCCAATGATTAGTAAGTTAGATAAAAGTACTACCACTATGCTCTACAAAAATCTGCCCATCAAAGTTATTTAAAACAATTAGGCCTCTATCATTATTTAATTCTTCTAAAATATTATTTTTAACAATGTGTTCCGCTAAATTGTATTTTCAATACCCCTATGATTAATACAATGTATAACCTATACAGGGAACTCTACTTGCAATATACAGTTACCACTAAATGTTATAGACACCCTTGATGAAACCTATGGATTTCCTGTTTTTGCATTTTCTCTGCAGCAGATATTTTAAGTACTTATGTATTTTTTTTTTGATTTTACAATATTTTTTGTATATACTTTTTGTTGATGTATTATATTTTTATGCATTTTCCCGCATCGGCAACATCAGTTTTTCTCACCAGGAAGAAAGTATTGCAACTGTATTAAAAGCACATAGCGGTTAACAGATTATTAATATTCTTTCATAAAAATTTGCTCGTAATGTATTTAGGCTGCGAGTTTTATTTTCTTACTCACTTCTCATTTCACTTTGATTATTTATTTGCACAGATTCTAGGATACCTATAACGCTGAACCACCGTAGCAACCGATCCGATATTAGACGCTACAGAAATTTACTTGAATTTCTCGTACCCCGACCTTCCACTAGATCTCATCACACGTTCTACTGTTTTAAGCCGAGAACAAATATAATGATTAAATCTATATTCCTTCGATTATGTAATACTTACAATTCTTTGTGTGATAATGACGCTTCGACTTTCCCGATACATCCATAGGTCTCGGATTTTCGAATAGGTTACGTATGTAGTGGTCTGCGGTAGTGGCAGTGGTAATAGTTACCGGTAGTATCATATGAAAATAAGAGATGCCTTTTAAGGTCGATGACAATCATTGGTCGGTTCTCATTAAATTCATGGGAAGAACATACGGATTTTGCAAAAGGCCGTTTTGTCAGGTCCAGCGGGAAAGCCACGCACAGGAAATTGTGGAAAAAATTAACTTTAAAATTAAATGCGGTTGGCAGCCGCACAGTAGAAAAATGGCAAAAAGTAAGAACTATTACTGTTTTTGAAATATTTCATTATGGCTGCAGTCGAATATTATTTTACAGTCTAGGGCAGATACTAAATATGCTACAAAGAAAAAGCAGCCGCTAATAAAAAAAAGCAATGTGCCACAGGTGGTGGGCCATTAACGTAAACACCGCTGAGCAAATATGAACAAAGAATTTTAGGTATATTAGGAAGTACTTTTCATGCAGGTGTAGGAAGTGGAGAATGTGGTGTAAATATCAATGATATATAATATAACTTTGAGTTATCTGAAAATTTTAGGTTCCTCAATTCGGCTTACCGGAGGAAATAATTGAATATGAAGAAAGAGAAAATATCAATCCCATAATTTTATATTATGTTATATACAGCTGTAATTTAGTACTGTTCTGTTTCAGGCTAGTTTTTGGAAATCCTTAGTATTGGATGAAAATATTCAATCACCAAGCACCTTAAACATTGACAAAGAAAACATTGCAGATGTAACTGTATTAGAGTACTTTTTCTATATCATACAAATAGTGATTATTTTCCTTATAGCATCTGTAACAGAAACACGATTACCTTTCCAAAAAAAGAAAGAAAAATACCCAAGAACAAAAAGAAAATGCATTATATGAAAGGTCAATAGAAGAATTAGAATTAATACGAAGGGGCCTTGGTGAAATCAATAATACACTGTGTAATATTAATGAAGTGCTAACTGACATAAGTAACCATTTACAAAATAAATAGAATAAGCGGTATTAATCCATACATAGTACTAAACCTTTGGTATTCACTAATAAATGCAGATATATTGCCATGTTTTTAAGAAACATTGTTTTGTTATTGAGAATTAAATTTACTTTGTTAATGAATACTTATATTAAAACTTTCAGAAAACACTAAAAACCTATTTTATTCAAAATAATAGATAATGGTATATGAACATATTGATTGCAGTAAATAAAGATTAACAAAAGAAATAAAATTAGAACATCAGGTAAAATATCCTTCCACAATTCTTTCGCGTAGTCGAATTCCATCTTGTTGTGGTCTGTGTACACCAACTTGTTGATTATCATCTACATCTAAAATTATTTCGTTCATTTCTTCTGGAGCTGGTATATTTCTGTCTAAACAGGTATTATGCAATATGGCGCAAGCTTTAATTATGTCACACATAAATCTTGGATTATATCGAGCTGAGCGCTCTTGATGCAAGCAACGAAACTTGGCTTTTAATAGACCAAAACATCTTTCAATGGTATTTCGTGCTTCAGCATGTGCTCTGTTATATCTTGCGTTAGGGGACCCTTGGATGGATTCCTAAATGGTGTCATAACAATAGTTCTTTGAGGGGATCCTGCTTCACCCAATAACCATCCAGACCCTCCTTCTCTATTAATTTGTTCCAGATATCCCTTGATTTGTGAATTACTCCATATGAATGAATCATGGGTAGACCCTCCATAATTAGCCAGTACATTTAAAATTTTTAAGTTTGCATCACATATAAACTGTACATATAATGAGTGGTATCCTGAAACAATTAATTTTAATATGTTAATCTTTTTGTTGAGAACACGTAAACTTACCCTTTCGATTTATAAAGTTATGTTCATCTATCAATGGTTTTAAAATTTTTATATGGATGCAATCGATGGCACCAACTACACCTGGAAAACCAAATCTTTCCATAAATTGCTGCCTTCTTATGTTTCTCTCGTCTAATGTATGTGGAAATACTATGTAGTTTGGCACTTAAAGTGCCTACTATTGCTCTTGTCACTTTTCACATTTTCGCTGAATTTGAATTGGGCTTGGCAATAACCGACGCTGCAATACGTGGCGGCTAAGTGATTCACAAGAAAACGGCAGTTTTGCTGGAATAAAGTTGATGGGCAGATACACAGCAAATGTATGATGAGAAAACCATCTCAGCACTTAATTCCTAATGTGTTGGCTCTCAACGTAGGACAGTTTGAAATGGCAACAAATCTACTAGGATATGACTGTTTGTGGAAGTACCTACATCACAGAACAGGAGTTCTTATACGTCTTAAAGATGAACCTAGATGCAGAATATATAACGAGAAGGATATGAAAGCCTACAACGTTTTTAAATGTGTTGTATCGGAATAGCAGAGATTGACACTGCTAGCAGCAATAAGCACTTTGACAATCTGCGGGGAACAGATACTTTACAACAGGCTATTATACCAAGCTCGGAAAATAATAGCAATAGTCTTAGGCGCTATGTTAAAGGTATAAATAAAACCTGATCTGTACCCAGTGACCGAATCAATTATCAATAGGGCACCTATTTGATTGATATTCTTGAAAAAACAAATTATAGGTCGGTATATCCAGTTATTCTTATTTTGTTTGTTATTTTAAATTCACTTTTCTTGTACATATTATTCGGTTGAGGAACGCTAAACAGTTACTTTAAATGATAATAATTGATTTTCTCTGCCTATATTGTAAATGCATAGCCTAGTTCTTTTGATTTAACATGTCACTAAGTTTCCTTGAATGGGCCTTGGAAATATTCCCGTTAATTAGTTATGGTTTTATGGGTTTGGTATATAAATTAGCGATTTCTTGATGTAAGAAAAAATACAACAAAACTTACGTTTCAAGTATAAATAAATAGAAAATATTGCGGCTCCAGGTTTATTTGCGTAAGTTATCTCTCGATAAACGTTTTCTACTGCTAGCGACTATTCATTTTACTTTTTAATTTGTTAGAAAATTGCAATAAAACTTAAGTGTGTGTTATGATAATCTTGGTATTCACTATTTTTTTAGAACATGTACAATGTCATTCCAATTAACATATCAATTATGTCACATTAATGCTCGTAATATAATATGATACTTGTTAAGCTTTTTCCGGGTGTTGTTAAATTTAATAAGAGCTGCATGCAAATGTCCGGGTATGTAGATTTACTCAATGACGAATAAATTTAAAATTTTTGGTCAATTAAATTAATTAATACTATAAAGTCACGGTACATGCATCCACACATATATCTGACGTGATCAAGTGAAGAAAATAATGTGTAACATCCATTCAACATTCAGTATAATTATTTTGGGGTATTGCTCACGAAAAACACATTACTTGTAATTAAAAACGCACGTATATGTGGACGTCAGTGTGCGTACAGTAAAGTCGCATTTAATCACCTGATGTTGATTGTTTAAATAACGTTCTCTGTGCAATTATGTATAAATCTACGTGCGGATTATGCACTTTTTAATGATTAATGATGCTTTGTAGTGTGTATTATTAAAAGAAGTATTTAATCATCTAGTGTTTCTTTTTTCTGTTAGGGTTAGGGGATAGATAGATTGTGTTGTATTTTATACGTCTTTGTATTTCTATTTTAGTGGTTACTAATTTTGAAACACTACACACATCAAAAACACCTTATCCAAAACGACATTTTACTGGACGCACGTTTCAATAGTACAGTTACCATGATCAGCATTAAAGCTAAACCAAATAACTACCCTAAAACTATTATTTATGAATTAATTTCTTAGTTAGTTAAGTGAGAAAAAAAGGAAGATTAGACGAAATTTCAGATTATTGAATTAGTCCATGACGACAGCCAATTATGACGATAATCACTGTACCATTCCGTTTTAGGAATAAATTGATTTCAGATTTAGCTACTTAGTTGTATTAACCGATAACGATAAAGCGTATCGTTTGCTATTGAAGCGTGCAGAACAGTGAATCTGAAGGTAAGGTATTTTTAAATGTGAAGTGTAATTAGTGCCAAAGTCTTAGAATTTTTGAAAACTTTCAAAAAAGTTTTTTGTATCTTTTATGATTCAGCTAACCCCCTATTTGACGTAACAATAGAATTGTAGTGGGGTGTTGGGAAGCAGTTATAACAAGAAAAACACGTTTTACTGCTGTCAATGAAAAAATGAATCGTTTATGGAGGTCATCGCTATGAAAACATTATCTTGTACACCTGTGAGTGTTCTTATGATATGAGTGAAATTGCTGAAATTTACAAGTTCGAGGAAAAGCACATGCTTCTGATGACGCAAATAGCAAAAAAAAAAAAAAAAAAAATCAGAATCTCAACAATATAAGGAAAATAAGTAAAACTGTTGGAATACAAAATTATTATGAAACTCACCGTATTGTTGTTTGACATTAATTCTAGATACTTTAAAAGATTGAACTTAAAGTAAAAACAAACATGAATATTAAGCAGTTTATTTAGATATAAATTCTATTCGCACATCATATAGCTATAATAATATAGCTATTTTTAATTTGCATGACATTGGAAAATACGTTGCTAATGGATAAAACTGTTTCTCTTGGGTTGAAAGCGATTACCTTCACCTCTTGTGTGGAAAGTGGCAAATGATTTCTATTAATGATCAAAAACATCAAATGTCAGTTCAACGTTGAAGTATCTAGTTAGTAGTAATTTTAACTCGACATGATTTGCATGATGTGTGAAAAATACATATTAACATACATAAATAAAGAATACTTTATCGCCATTACATATAACATTGATCAACTAATTACCTAAGAGTTGTATACATTATTATTGCGAAACAATAGTATTTGGAAATAATTAAAAATGAAAGAGAATCTTGACTAACCCTGGAGTCCAAAAATTCGGAATTTTACTTTCTGACCAGGGAAATTTCTAACGCACCGCTACCATGAGATCGTGTATATTATACTATTACACATGGTTTATAATAATTTACTAGCATAGTCCACTTAATTAAATCTTAAATATTGTGTATTTTTGGTGGCTTACTATAAAATTATTTTTTTTGCCTTTTGAAATATACTCAACTGGACTAACTCAATCTGATAAAAAAAGGGAACAGACAAGTTATTGTAGCCTGTTTTGCGTCAGTTGACTCTATATAAACAATATTACGCATATTCATTTGTTTATATGGTGTCATCTGACCCAAAACTGGCTATAATAACCTGTCTGTTCCCTTCTGGATGTGCAGTAGCGGTTATTCGAAATATTAAAACAAAGGGTTACAGATAAAAAAAATCAAATCAAAAAATTCTCACCATTCCACGGACTCATTATCTTAAATAACTGTTTCGCGTTGCGGCTAATTTAACTCCTTAGCTAATGCCCTAACTTTCGTACGCGAACGCCACTCATCAGTGAGTAGACATTCAAATAAAACATGGCCCGCTGTATCTATCCCACTACATTCACAATGCGAATCATTAACCCTCTGAAATCTACATAAATACATAAATATTATTTATGCAGACAAATGGCAAACTAGGGGTCACGTGTTTTAAGTAAAAAAAAGCCATCTGCGTATGTAAACAGACAAAGAAAATAAAAATTGTGCTTCCTATTCTTTGTAAGAAATACGTCCGCTTATGCTTAGAATATCCATTATATTCTACTCGACGATCTTCGCTTAAATAACTCATGTGCTCTGTGTTGTGTTATGTTTGGGTTATGTGTTCGTCGATGTAAAATCACAAAAATACCGGAATATTTTGCGTTAGTTAGGTGGGGAAATGCAAACAAGCGACCCATTTATGTACGTGCAGTTTAAAATCTAAATATATGCAATTCTGAAGAAAATACGGTAGTATTTGTATTTAGGTAGATAAGTATTCCCGATAGGAACTTAACGTATTTTTCATTTTACATTACAATAAATTTTTGTATACATTAAATTTTTTGTGTCGGTATTATTTTAGTTAGGGCCATTATTACAATCGCAGTTTAAACCGTAGATCAATAATCTTCGGTTTAAATTTCACTTTAGACTTATAATCGATATAAATAAAAAAAATAAACTTGACCTTGCCATATTTAATCCTTAAATCACGATTGTAATAATGGCTCTTAGCAATAAATGAGGTAATAAATTATTGCAAAGCGAGCTAAATTGCTGGTTAACATGATAGGTTTATAATTTAAGTTTGTTGTATTTTTGTTTGGTTTTTGAAAATTATTGATAAGTACAGCTCGTTGCCGTGTAATTTCAAATTTATGAATAGATGGCTTTTACTCCTATTCCACACCGGAAATATGTTAATTTGTCGCCAAATACACCTACATACGAATCTATAGTATATAAAGAAAGTGTATAAATATCTTATCCTTGAGAATATACAGGGTATTTCAGACCACTCGTCCACTATCTTTTTCTCGCGATCTATTGCAGCTAGACTAATGCGATAAAAAATTTAACAACAAAACCCCACCTAAAGAATTGCCAATTCGGATACATTTAACCTTAGAAACTTCATTTTTTTTCAAATGTAACATTATATTCCTAATTATATCATTCAATGCAGAAATAAATTCTCCGTCGATAGGTATAAAGGATGCATATACCTATTCTTAGTCGTTTTTAAGATATCAACCATTATTTACCCAGCTATGAAAATTTTAGTACATTTCTTGCAGTGGGCTATGAAAATGACAAGTAGGTTTGACAATCCTCAAAGCAATGTTACTTTACTGTATCATTAAGATCTAATTTTCCCATTACTGATCCATGGTTATAATATTGTGGTTGATAGGAGTATTATAAAAGATATTTTACATTTATTGCTTATGTACAAGGAAATACATAAGGAAATAGATGATACTCATTAATTTAGAGATGCCAGATCAAAGGTTGGTACTTTTTTATTTATTACATTAAAAAATATACAATAATCATAAAAAAAATTATTGAACTTAATATAAAATAACTAAATAAAAATAAATTATTCAAAATATCTGCCGTTTCTTTCTATGCATCGCTCTATTCTGCCCTCAAAGTCTACACGTCTACACGTTTGCTTTATCCCTATCTTCATTTTTTTCCCACTTTGCGGACGATTTTCAGAAACAATATGTTTCACTCTTCCCCAAAGATAATAGTCTATCTGGTGACCTAGCTGGCCATGAAATTTCGGACCCTCTCCCAATCCATTTACTTGGAAACATTTCACTTAATTTTTCTCTCATGTGTACAGCAAAATGTACAGGACAATCATCATATTAGAACCACATATCTCTTCTTGTTTCTAACGGCATGTTTTCGAGAATCACTGACAATTCATTTATTAAAAAATTGCAGTACACATTCCCGTTTACCGTTTCTTCAAAGAAGTAGGGTCCAACTATTTGGTCACCAAGGATGCCGCACCATGGTGTTTATATACTCCACACATTTTGATTGTAAGTCTTGCATCCAGTGTGGATTTTCGTGTGACCAATTAATGCAATTATTATGATTTACTTCACCATTGCTTTTAAATGTTGTTTCATCTGACCACAATACTCTTTCAAAAAATGAGAATCCGCCAATTAATTTTGTTTCTGCCCATCGACAAAAAAGGATTCTGGCCTGGAAGTCACCGTCACCTAATTTTTGACGAAGCGAGATATGGTATGGGTGTATTTTGTGGTCATTAAGAACTCGCCATACGGTCACATGGCTAGTGCCTGACTCTCGTGCTGTATTGCGAGTGACTGTTTGAAGATTATGATTTTTGCGCACATTTCCTGTTTGTGCTTCCTTGTGAATGCTTCTGCATTTGAGAATGCCATATTAAAAAATGATTCATAAAACTTGAACAACAAAAATAACAAAATAACGCGTAAAATAAAGGCAAACCAATAACAAAGAACACTAATAATAAAAAGATATCGAATTCGACTATAATAGGAGGCTAGCAAAGACAAGTTTGACGCTTCTGGATATGAACGCTGTTGCTTTGATAAGTGTGAAACTTTCACAGCCCCACTGTAAGAATGTACTAAAATTTTCATAGCCGAATAAAAAATGTTGATATCTTAGAAACGACTAGAATAGTTTAATGCATCCTTATACCTATCGACGAAGAATTTATTTCTGCATTGAATCGTATGATTAGGAATATAATGTTACATTTGAAAAAAAATGAGTTTTTAAAGGTTAAATGTATCCGAATTGACAATCGATTTATGAACACTCTGTATACAATTTAGTGATTTTTTTTAACAGAATTTGACACGGACAACTATTTTTATTGGGTACTAGTAAAATAACATCATTATCTTTAATGGTTTACAAAATATGGTGCGTTTTCGAAAAAGACGATAAAGTCAAAATTTTGATAAAATCATAAATATCTCAAAAACGGTTGAATTTAGGAATAGAGAACTTTGGTGAAAATTGTATTCAAATAATCTACAGAATTCATTGAGGTAAGAAAAAACATATGATTCCATTTAAAATAAGAAAATTGTTATCCACTGTAGTGGATGGTGTAATGGAACGTTTCCGGAAGTTCAAAATATTTTCACGTAATTCTTTGGGTGGGGTTTTGTTACTAAATTTTTTGTCGCATTAGTCTAGCTGCAATAGATCGCCAGAAAAAGATAGTGGACGAGTGGTCTGAAACATTCTGTACATAGGCATAGCTATGCGAATAATATGCAATTATGTATACACATACATAAAGGTAGACTTGTATAAAAACACATTACGTATGTAGATACTACATATGTAGGCATACATACGAATACTTTGAGGAGCTGAAGAACGATTAGTATATTATCTTAACCGATAGCGAAAATAGATATTAAGTTATATATTAGGTCGATGCTATGAACTGGATGTTATTCATTATTCAATTTTTATATAGGAACTTACTACATAACATATAAATCTTACATTTCAACACATTACCTGAATGAATAGTACCTACAATTAAAAGCTAACCACATATTATTTAGAATATTACGAATATCGATAGCACACACACCAAAAATTAAATCATTATTTAGCATTACCTAATGTAATTATGTTATTTTTTTTGTTAGTGTTCAATCTATATAAGCAAGGTGAAATATTTTTAAACTGGTTCGCATTACTTTTATTTTTTATTCCAACCATATTGTGGTCAATGAACCAACTTATACCTACCTCACAATCGGCGAAACATGTATTTATAACAAACCCTCCGCAACCTGCCTAATATTCATTCTGTTGTGGCAAAAAAAACCAAATGTTTGAATTAAATGTTAGAATAAAAAATAATTTTGTACAATGGCGAACGTGTATCTAGCTATGCCAGAAATAATTAGTTTGCATGTAATAAGGTCATTATTTATATGTTTGCTGTGTTCTCTTTGAATAGCTATATAAGTGAATAAAAAAAACAACGTTGCTAATTGCTAACACTAATAAGAAGCTGAATTAGTGTACTATTTTTTTTCAATATTCGGCATTTCCACTACAGATAGGTACTAACGTCTCTTACCAATACTCTTTTTTTCTGATTCTTTATAATATTCATGTATTTCAAGAATGAGTGTTCGTTTTTTTTATATCATATGCAACACCACAAGTGTTAAATGAATATTTAATTTTAGTTTATGTAATATGTAGTATAATAAACGGTAGCATGTCCGTGCCATAAACGTTTAATAATCGTTTATTATGCATAATATATTTGAATAAACGCTTAATATTGTTTTATAGTCGATATAAGGAACGTCTAATTGCAATACTGTTTACCATATACCAATAGTAGTGTATGATAAATGTACTTATAGACGTTCTAGATCGGAGATACTTTACTGTCTAGTACCTGCTGCTAGCGGATTAACTCACATGCATACTTGTTGGTATAATTACCTTAAGAAGTAATATATAAGTGGATATCGTAATTTATTTAACAAACTTTATTATAGCCACTGGTATTCCCACGCGTTGGGATGTATTGTGATGGCCTTCTCGGAAGCTGGAACTAGCCTCTGAACCCAAACCACCGTTTAGTAGTGGACTGCGCTATTTTGGTTTAATCGTTGAGTTTCGTATTCCATTTTAACAACTGACTGATTAAATCGCTCACGTCAAAGCATTGGGCAGTATTTCCGGCACTCTTACAAAAAGAAAGCACGATCTAGTCTCTCGTTGACTAGACTTTTCACAGCTACGCCTACGGATAGGCTTGTCATCACACTGGACAGGGTAGTTAGGTTTAGGTCGGACAGGGGGTATTCACAGCGAACTTTGTCCTCACTGCTGTAGTTACTTCTTATAGACGACTTGCTGGTTATCATTGAAGCAAAAAGATCAAAAAGATTCTTCTAAGGTTTGTAATTTGAATTACGAATAATGTAAATATCCACATTTGGAAACCATTACACAGAAAAAATATCCATACTCAATAACCTATAGAACTACAGCTTGGTGATAGAAAGCATAATAAGCTTAAGTCACAGCAAGACTTACATCCGTAGAAAGGATTGGCATTAGAAACACTTCTGGATTTACCACCTTTGTATATTTTGTGGAAAACGCGATCAGACTAAGTATATTTCGGCTTTGGCACTCAGCGAATCAATTGCCTCATGCTCATATTTATGTCGCCAATCATCTACTGGAATCGACCACTTCCGGCGGCATGCTGTAAACATATCAGATCTGATGTGTACGCGACCAATGATCGAATGAGGTAATTAAGTTTTTCTTTTTTGGACAGTCGTTCGGTAGTTAAAGCACTATAGGGCCGTAAATGCACCGCGAACTGATCTGGAGCTGTAAAAGCACTATATATTAGGAACGGTTAGTAATCTACCTCTATTCTGGGTACCTTAACATAAACTCATTGTGAGAAATGAGGAAGCAGATCCTTTTGCAAGAAAGAGTATTTTGGAGCAATTTCAGGGTTTAGGACATGCCATTGGCATAACACCTACGGTGGCTAGGAGCGAATCAACTTCTGGGTAAATCAGAAATTAAGCCAATCATGACAGACGCAAAGAACTACACGAACTTCCCCGAAAACTGTCAAAGCAATTGTTTCTGTCTTTAGAGGTTACTGCAGATTCAGAAGCACCTACACAGAATCGGGCCCTTTGATGAGATGCTCACTGTGCTTGGTGAATGAGGAAAGTGTTGATCATATTTTCTGTCATTGTTCAGTCGATATGAGGAATATTTTATATTTTTGGAAGGTCGACTCTTCCGTTGAAAACCTGTAAACTGCTTGCTACAGCAGTTTTCTGTTGAACCTGTGTTCACCAGATCCGAGGTGCATAAGCGATCATTGGTCTGACCATCGTGATGTATGTCCATTTGATCATATTGAGTTTTAACCCCATGTTTTTCCAAGAGCTCTTCTAGTCAACACAAATGTTATCTCCACTCTGGTTTAAATCTTTTGAAGCTGTCGATTGCAAGTAAGCTCAGAGTTTAGGAAGATAAGACATTTGACTTTCTCTGACAGTTATTTCTTTATTCTGCAGACCATCTAAGTTCCTTCCTCCAGTGAATGCTATTTTGGTCGTTTGGGAAGAACGGCTATTTAGACCCTCCTACTCGATCCATGCTTATACCACTTGTAGAGCCTTTTGCTTCTTTTCCCGCACTGTTGTTGAATTTACGCTGGGTCAGAGTTATCTGTATACCCCAAAGTTTTATGTCCTTCATGATCCAATTTTACAAGTAGCTCGTCCGCGTTCACGTTCTGCAGCAGAAGGAACAAAACTCCACTCTGCGGACGTAGTTGTTTGACCCGAGATGCAGTGTCTCTCTTATAATGGTTATGTAAACTGATCTCTCTTTAAGCATACAGTAGGGGAGGGCGGGGCAAGATGGGCCCACCAGGCATGATGGGGACATCGTGTTATCTTCAAAACGGCAGTAAGCATCTGTCAAATAATAGAAGTCCTAATATTGACAAGTGCTGTTATATGTTTGTTATAATATAGGAAACTTTACTAGTCGTAATAACAAAGTTATTGCTGTTTGTGCGTGAACTTTGCAATTTCCAGAATTTCGTTATTATTTTGATGGCGAATTCAACGGCCAGTATCGGAAGCATAAGTAAATTATTTATAACTACACTTTTTTGTGCTTATTAATTGACATGTATTGCATGTATTTTCTATAGTGCGTTATTTGTTATTTCAAATATTTAATATGTTATTTATACATAACCAGAAAATTCCCAAAGATGCAAGATGGGCTATTGTATGGGCAACATGGGACATCTCTATCTCACTCTTCAGTCTGTCGGTTATGCCTGGATATGCCATTATTATTTTCTTCGAAGACAAGCCAATTTCTCATGTTACGAATAAAGTACAGGTTCAATCAAGCGTAAAACAAGGGAAGACAACAATCCTTACAAGCACTACGTATAAAAATCTCGCTACAAGAAAATAGAAGCCTGGAGATCCCTAAGGTAACTAAAAGTGCTGAGGAGAGTTAAAGTAAAAAAAAAATATATAGAAGAAAACAGAAGAGATCAAGAAGAACGAATTTTGTAAGGAAAGTAAAGAGATAGATTTTTAGAAAACGTCAAGGAATAATTAAGTTCTTCTGTTGAGGAAGATGACGCTCAATTGTTAGTATTGTAAGGGGAAGTATTGATACAATGCCATGGATGGCGGGTGGTACATGGAGGCTGTGCGAATAACGTGGATGAGTTCGTCTCTATTGACTTCAATTGTGAAGATTAAGTTTTAATATTCTTATCTTTTGTATTTTTTTCTTTATTTTAAGTATTTATATTTTTTACTTTGTTATGTTTAGATTTATGGTACGACCCATTCTTAGCTCACCTGGAACCCCATCTTGCCCCTATGGTGGGGCAAGATGGTGTATTTACACATTCTGTTTCAAAATTTTCTCACAACATCAAGAGTACCCATCGAAAAATTGTAATTCATCCATCAGCAGATAAATGCTTAAAGATTACAACAAGCGTACTTAGAACCTTGTATATCAATTTGCAATGCTGATGCAGTGTGTTAAAGCTTAATGTTCCCATCTTGCCCGACCTTCCCCTACCTACATATATACCTGCAGCTTATTTCATCGATCCCTTTCTTCCTCGATGCTTTGAAGATTGATGCTACCGAAGTATTGTCGAATGCTCCCTTTACGTCAAGGAATGGGCACAAACACACTTCCTTGTTTTGCAGGAATGTTCAGCTCCCTGTACGAGTGATGCAAGGGCGTCTCTGTAGATTTTTTTACTTGATGTGCACATTGATCTTGATGTAGTAGCCGGTATGTAATACAATATCCCTCCCTTTTAAGAGTCTGTGCCCCATCCTGTCCCATTTTGCCAGGTTTTGGAATAAAAGTAACTCTGTTCAGCCTTCAGACCATTAGTATTTATCCCGGTGTGAGACCGTCCCTGAATAACATACCAAGATTCTGCAATAAAAGTTTGGGGCCCTTTTACTCGCAGATAATTGGATAAATGCCATCTAATTGTGGCAATTTATATTTTTTGAGAGAGACAAATAGGATTGGAATTCGATTTTTTCTCTCTGATTTAATTTAGATTTTTGTTGAGGTTGTCGTCTTTCGGTCCGTTCAGTTAAGGCTATGGTATAGCAGCCGTATGTATGTGAAAAACAAAATAAAAACATAAAGGATTAAAAAAATGTTCGTTAAAAAAATTAAAGTTAGTACAATGTCTTATATTACTGTATTACTCTTGTACCATGTGTACGCGAATGGACTGGAGAACACTTAGGTGACAATTGGTTATCAAAGATTGTGCATCTTTCTAGGGTAAATTTTTGCCTTCCAATATTTTGGATAGTGTCCTGATCAATCTCAAGGATTAATCTGTTTAGATAGTTTTCTTAAATGCTTTAATAACAGCGTTTCCGTACCTAACAGATTTTGTTGTGGGATTTTGCTATTGGATTCTTTTCAATACCATAAGTAATGGCATTAATGCGGATATTGGTGGGAGAATGCTATAAATACGACTTGATTAGGTGCTCCCTGCTAGTTCTGAGTTCATTGTGTGTTTTGTTAGTGTTTTCTCTTCTGGGATGCTCTATATAGTTCAGAATATGTACACAATTTTAAGTAGATTAGAATATCAAACAGCTTTCACGTAAACCTTTTTTAATGTTATTACAACTATGTCCATCATAAGAAAGTTTCTTTTAACCGCGACACCATGTATGTTCCGCAGTATCGTATTATAGAGCAATACCAGGCATGAAATGACTTTTGCGCTTAAGCATCAAGTCTTTGATCATTAGATAATTCTATAGAAGGAATTAAAAATAAATATTGCAATGGGTATTTCTTTTTCGCAAAGTATATTTCTCCTGATAAATAAAATAACCGCGCATGACCAAGCTTATTCTTCATTCCTACGAAAATCTGGTTTGGACGCCTTCCTTGTTAAGTTTATTCTTTGGTCACACTGTGAAACAGTATATAGTTACATGTATACATACAGCATGAACGTGTAAGATAATATATAACTAATTATATGTTATTGGTTTATCCGTAAACGCGGCATAAGGAGGTGTTGTACTATTAACATGTTATTTACATAATAATTCACATTGTAGCATTATTATATTTAAACACATACACCTGGTTCTATTAATTTGAATATAAATGGAATCGTACAATGTACAATTGTAATTCCCTTTGAACGGACAATCCGGAATGATTTATTCATTTTTACTTCTTATATTTTGGTTTCACTATTAGTTTTAGGATTATGTGCTCGGTATATATGTATTTATATAAAGTTTACATACAAGATATAGGTTACCTCGATTTGAATGCATCCACATATAATAGTAATACATTAATTACTCCACTTGTTGAGAAATTCTATTTGTGTTTATTATTTTTTCCATTATTTTCTTAACAGTAACTATACTTTTTCACTTGACCTTGTAAGCTAACTGTAACATTGTGTTAAAATTGACCTTCAGTAGTTAATATTATAAAGAGAGAAGTGCTAAAATCTGACGTGCCTTTCTTAGTTTACGTATATTTGTTATTTTCTCCTAACGATAACAACAATTTTCATTAATTAAATACCCTGCAAAAATCATTTGGCAGGATCATACTTTTTTCCCACCATAGTTTGACAAGAAACCATATCTCTTTGTTGGGCACAATCCCCGTGGGCGCCCGGAAATATATTAGTCTTTCATAATATTTTTAGTAAAAGTTAAGCTCCTATAGTAATGTTCTACTAACTAATTTATTCTGACATTCATTATTACATATTTTTTATATTTAACGTACAGTAGATATTCCTTACTGTAACATATGCAAAGAGCAAAGTAATAAAATTAAAAAAATAAATTGTCGAAACGTTAAAAAATGACTTAATTTAGTAAATTTTTTATTAAATTGTCGCCGCTATCTCAAGAAAGGAAAAAACGTAATAAAATTATATCCATATTGTTCCAATTAATGAAGTATCAGAATTAATTAGTAGAGAAAAGAAATGAAAGTATATTGTCCTTCTTCGTTCAGTTAATGACACTGAATGAAGGACAATATACTTTCACTCTACTAATTAATAAGAATTGCCTTTAATAAAAAACCTGTTATAAAGAAATTACAAATGAAGATATCTTGAGTTGGAATTCAAATAATGACTGTGATAACATGAATGAAAGCTTTAGTTTTATTCCTAGATGATTCTGCCCATTGTTGTATTTGTGGTAGATTACTAATACAAATTTAATATAGGAGGAATCATCAGATAGTCATTAGACGCGCATAGCTCAAAACCATTTATTTGATACCTATTTAATGACAATAATTGCAATCTGTAGATATACTCAGGACATAGTATCTTGTCCTTAAAGAGGCCTACTTTCACGGATGAATCTATGAATAAGTATATAGTAATCTACTGTAATCATTAATATGTCTACATAATTTTATTTATGATTAATGTATAAGCAATTGCATTACTTGTATTTTCACATTTTAAATTTGAATGCCATGATGCTTAAACCTTCAATTTTCTTATTGTAGGCTAAGACTGTCCAATATGGCAATTTTTATTAGAGTAATCATGGTTTAGGATACGCAAAATAACGTAGTAATTGAAAATATTCGTTTCGATGGAACACCTTAAATTCTATTTTCATATGCAATGTTTTTAAACATATTTAAAAAAAAAATAAACCGCAATTTTTTAGAAAAACTGAAAGTTACTTTTTGGTTTTAATTCTTTTAATTATAGAAGACAAAATTGTCAAAACCAAATTGAGAGATCTTATTTCAGTTGAGAGTAAACTCAAACGCGCGAATGGAAATTTATAACATTTGGAAAATTTGATTTTTTTAAATATATTTTTAATTTTAACGTAGTGCTAAAAATGGAATTCTGAACAAGCTTTTACAAATGATTATCTTACCAAACGTCACTCTTTGCTAATTCAGTGCATATTTTTTTTTTTAAAATATCCGGACACTTTAAAAAAAGCTCTGTATAGTATAACCACGTCAAATGCAACCGTGCCAAACACAGGAAATATAAAATGCATACACATAGTTAGAGTTGGGCAAATTTTTTGGTGCGGCAGGTACGTATTCAGAACGTGCGCTCCAACTCATGTACTCAAATAAAGCAGATAAACCATAGAGTTGCAAGTCAGTAACAACAGTGTCCGTTTTTTTTTTTATAAAATGCAAAAATTTTGACTTTATCTAAATATGTAGTGACATAAAATGCGAATGCATCGCAAGGTGGCCCGTTTGTTCGCCCGCTTTGTCTGATTTTGTCCTCAAGGAAAATTTGCCAACTTTTAATAAAATAATATATGTTTTATTAAATACATACTAAATTACAAATAACACGATTGATCAGCTTTATTTATATTACATTATTTGACGGCCGGATACATATTATGTGCGTACATACTCCCATACACATTAATCTACATTTCCATTAGGATGTTCTTCTTGTAATTACGAATAAATTGAATCTAAAATGTTTTAAATGCCTTAAAGGAATTGAAATGATTTCATCAGTGTGAGACAACTTTTTTGCCCAACGATAATTGTATTCCGTAATTATTGTTATTACGAATAACCATACCATGGAAGTACCTGACCTTTTTTTATTAACTTTGTTTTAATTTCATGAAACTGCTTTAGCATAATTGTCATGGAAAATTCCGAAAGAAAAACTACTATATAGTCTACTGCTTAACTATATGACACTTCACAGTAAGTGTATCGTTACTATAACATAAAAAGTATTCAGGTAATATTTTCAAGGTAGCTTTAGCAGATAAGTTCTTATATTTCTTTGAATTCAGTAGAGACCAAAAAAGGCGATATAAATGACCTGTGTTGTCTTTGTTTATTATTGCAGATCAACGACTAAGAAAATTGTTCGACGCAGTATCAATTAGCTTAACTCTCACAATTAATAATTACCTTTTATTAGCTAGTTATTATTCCTTACGCAATATTTTTTATATCAGATTGTATATTATAATAAATTAATTATGCAGATATATTTGCAATTATCGCACATAGTATAATAAAGTAAAAGAAACCTGATCTAGTATATAGTTATATAGTCACATAGATTTTAATCTGCGCATTAGGAACATTATTACAGGTTTTATTGTGTATATAAATACATGCGTATGTATAGGAATAAAAATTATAAAGATTGCATTAAGTAACAAAAAAATCTTATAACAATTACTATGACTAACTGGGAGAAAATGTAAAATAACCTTGATTCTTTAACTGGACTTAATACACACTGCATTGTAAAAAGATGGCTCATTATGCATCTATTACATAATATACTTACAGAAAATGTTTGTTTTATTTATAAAAAATATTTCGATTTTTTGAGTGAACGGTACCACCTGTACAAACCGACAGTCGCCACATGGACACCTCACTTCTTCGTTATGGTAAATCATGCCAAGTATAAGCCTAAGTTTTATTTTGTGTATTACATTATACTAGGCATTCCAGGATCCTAGTATCCTGCACTAATCTGTACAGGCCTTTGGCTAGTTGATCTAAGTAATTCATTGGATACATTTTAGGCTTGCCAGAAATTGTCTGTTTTCCATCAAAAATTTATTCATCATCTCATTACACAGCCCGCAGTTGGTGTCTCCAGTGTTGATCCCAATTTTCTCTAAGTGTCCTTTTAGTGAACAGTTGAGCAGTGTCCTGTTAGGAGATCTCTCACGATGCGAAGACGATTCCTACTAAACAGCAGTAGTCTTCTTTTTTGATGTTCCCTTAATAAAATGCTTTCAATGAATTTGCTTGGTTGTATTATTCGAGTATTCTTTGTGTTTCTCTTAGATCCACCTTTTCTAGACACTCGTAGAACAGGTCCTGGGCCTATATATGAAGCAGATGATCTCGTTCTTGTTAACTTATCGGCTTTCCCGTTTCGTTCGATTGCCGAATGTCTGAACATATAGCAAAGTAACCTTATTGCGGTATGTCAGGCTATCAGTTCTCGAATACATTACTCCGAATAAGCTCTCTGATTGATTTCAGTTGCACAGTGCAATATTGCGTATCCCTCTGCTTGAAAAACCACCACCATTTATTAATAAATTAAAACGATACAAGACAAAACCATCCTTAAACCCCATGCTCCACTTAAGGGTACTACATGGGGCTGCCTACTCTAATTATCTCATTGTTCCTAACATGTCATTGGTCCTTATTTAATTAACTAGTACCTAATTATTATGCGGACTATGACGGTGGTATTGATAATATTGCGCCCGTGGAGCGACTTATAGATCTCTCCGTATTTCACTTACATGAAAGAACCTAAAAGGTTATTTGACAGATATTAACATGCAATTAGTAAAAATTAGTTTAAGTGAAGTTAACTGTTCTTTCAGTGTATGAGCAAGGGAAACCTAAAAGGTTATTTTGACAGATATTAACATGTAATTAGTAAAAATTAGTTTAAGTGAAGTTAACTGTTCTTTCAGTGTATGAGCAAGGGAAACCACGAAAACCTTACTCTGAGAGCAAATACTAGTCCGCGTTAATGTAAAAAAAACTAAATTCATATTCTTAATCTAAGTGGGAGATCATGTCGCCTCTTCGCGGATCTTTAAAATTTGGAAAGTAGTCTAAACCCGGCCAGTCTCAATAGCTCTGCTGTTTCCAGTTAGCACCTTGGTCCTCTCCGGGTCAGAAACCGTTTATCTCATCCTTCTGGGCCAACAATTTCTTACCCTGCTGTAAATTCCAGCTCCAGTTCCGTTTTCGCGTATTTGATTCGCTTGTAATCCTGATCAATTCTCCGAACCTGTCTCTGTAGTTGGATTAATTCCAGCTTATGCGATCCATGCTTTCCCACTCGGTATTTCTGTGTAAACGATATGCCGATATCGTGTGGTGTGTCCCCCCAGGCCTTATACTTGATGAACAATATTATTGTGTCCCAATTCTTCATATCTCACTTGAATACGAGAGGAAGGATGTCTAGGACACGTTTAATTGCTGCTGTAGGGATAATGCTCATTGCTCCTGTTATTCCTAAATTTAGTTATTACAGTTTGCTGCTGCACCTTTATCCACCATACAAAAGAGTGATAAGTGATAGGTGATTAGAGGTCTGACCACCGTCATATTAGGTCGTAACGCTAATGCTTTTTCCGTGGGCTTTTCTAACCAACATGTCCTTTAGTCCTTTGAAGATCCTTTGAAGCTGCCGATTCAAAGTAAACTTAGGATGATACCAATATATTTCACCTTCTCTGACAGCTTTATTTCATAACCCTGTAGTTTTAGGGGTCTAAGACTATCTAAGTTCTTCTTTCTCCTGAATCCAATTGTAGTGACTTTGGAGGAACTGATATTTAGATTCTTCTCTTCAGTCCATATTTGTACAACTTCTAGAAGGTTTTGCATTTGAATTTGTTGAATTTAGCCTGGGTCAGAATGACAAGATCTTCTGCATACACAAAAGCTTCATGTATTCTTCACCCTGCGGATATCTTCATTCGATCCGAGCTAGCTGTGTTCCTCCCGTGTGTGCGACATATCTTGTCAAGGGTATGCTGATGATATTGTCATATACGCAAGAGGAAAATTTGAGAATACCCTCTGTGATATAGTTCAAAGAGGATTGAACTTCACGAGAAGATGGTGTCAATCGATGGGACTCAATGTCAACCCCACTAAGACAACCCTAGTAGCATCTACCAGGAAAAGAAAATCCAATCTTAGAACCATAAAACTGGATGGGCAAAATATAGACTGGAGAGCGAAAGTTTAATATCTAGGCCTTACCCTAGACAATAAACTTCTATGGAACAAACATGAACTTGAAGTAACCAACAAGGCTAAAAGAGCTCTGATGGTGTGCAGAAACTTTGCAGGAAAAAATTGGGGATGCAACCCAAAAATACTGCTTTGGATTGTTACACATTTGCTTAATCGAAATGACTTATATTTTTAATTAATAATTCCTTTCGAAAACATAGATAACATCAGCGGTATAAATACTTAATTTGAATGCCAAATACTTAATTCATTTTTCTACTGTGGTTTCTGGTAGTTACAGATCATATATTACGTCATTCAGATTCAAATTTTAAGTTCATTTCATTTAGGTTACGCGCCGAAACCCCAAGACGCTCGCTACCGCAGTTTTACGACCCTTTGTGCAGTATTCGGCGTCACTATTGGTTCGTCCCTTTGTTACCTACCTAGCAAGGGTTTATAAGCGCTTCACGCACTATGCTCAGCCTCTTTCTGTTACTTTCCGATCCAACGAACATTCAGTCACTACGACCCGTTGTGATTCGAAAAACACAAAGAACACGTGCTCTCACTCAACAAATACACACCGCTTCGAAGCCCCTAGCCTTCAAGCTACCGCTAATCTACTTAAATTTCTACTTATTTTATTTATAATTTACCATTTTCTTTACTCATCGTTTTGTTTCTTTTTATACTTTTCTTTACTAATCGCTCACCTCGTGCTTTGTATATAACGCATAACTCGTAATTGCCAGTAACCTTGTTACTATGTTAATCACCGCTACATACAGTTTAGCTAGTTAAATTTTAAATAAATAATTGCGATCTGGTTGGCAAACCACGTGCCAACATTAATTTTTTCTTTTTTTTTTGCTGCCTAATTTTATTTAATTGATTTATAATAAAGAGTTACTGTTACAATTCTTCGAGCCTTTTATTCACAACATTACTATCGCGACCCCATCAGTACATCCTTTGTGTGTTTACCGTAAATTTTACCACACCGCAACGTAACAGGATGTATACAACGATAGTGAGACCGATCATCACCTATGCATCAGTAGCATGGAGCAAAAGAACTAATCTGGCCACCGCGAGAATTAACCTCTCGAAAGTGCAAAGATTAGCATGTGTATGCATAACGGGGGCTATGAGAACCTGCCCAGCAGCAGCTATTGAAGTAGTTTGGATCTTGCCCCCCTCCACATTGTTGTAGAGGGCGTGGCGAAAAGAGCCGCATTAAGAATGGTCAAGGAAGGAATGATTAGGCATAGGCCTCAATCTCCTGACGGTGATCAAACCTGGGATATGCCCCGGGATGATATGTGTAAGGAATTCACCATAAATCTGAGTAACAGGAGCGAGTGGAATCATAACACCATCTTGAACTTGAATAGAAATGCCATCAAATGTTATACTGATGGCTCCAAAAAGGCAGAAGGAACTGGAATAGGAATATATGGGTCTAGAACTACATATTTCGAAAGCTTGGGAAAATACCCAAGTATATTTCAGGCGGAAATACATGCTATTGAAAGATGTGTTCAGTTCAATATGGATAGGAACTATCGGAAGCAGGAGATTATCATCATGTCTGATAGTCAAGCAGCCATCAAGGCGCTGAGTTCATATGAAATCAGTTCTAAGATGGTCTAGGAATGCTAGGGAAATTAAATGAGCTAGGCAAAAGAAATAAATAACCCTCCTGTGGGTTCCGGGTCACACAGAGTGGAAGGAAACGAAATAAGGATAACCTCGCAAAAAAGTGGCTGGAATGCCTTGTAGGCCTGAAACCTTTGCGGTTAAATAGCAGTACAATACTGAAGAAACTAAAAATAGAAATGAGCAGAGAAAATCCAGTTACTGGGAAAATCTCCAGGGATGAGGCAAAGTAAAATTCTTCTGGGAACTTATAACCAGAAGAGTTTACAGAATGCATCAACCTGAGTAAGAACAATGTTCGCATATTAAAGGAATACTTTCAGGCTATTGTGACTGAAAGACACCTGAGTAAGCTTGGACTGCAAAAAGATTCTGAATGCAGATTTTGTGGGGAACAGGATAAAACACCCATCCACCTCCTCTCAAACTGCATAGTACTGTGCAACTCGAGGGCGTTGCACCTGGGAGCATGTGAAATCGAAGAGGGAGACTTACCTAGACTGGGGCCCTCTGACATCCTACACTTTCTGAAAGGAATAGGATTGGAAGGCCAGCTGTAAAGCACCAAGAATAGGGGACACAATAGATCTTTTAGGTCGCAGTGTAATACCACGCTTCTATTTACATACATGCATACATACATGTGGAGGTTGTCGGTTCCAAACACAGAGGAATAATAATAATAACTTGCTGTCCTTGCTCCTTGGCGAATGCCGGGAGATAATTATAGTCGCCCATAGCTACATAATAACGACTGAGAGTTAACCGATTTATTATATTTTGTTTATTATTGATAATCATAAATTATTTAGTTAGAGTAGGAACATAAATCGCAAACAGAATAGATGCGTCAGTATCCAGGATATCATTCACCCATTTTTGAGGGGTTTCCTCCAAGTTCGGTGAGACGTAAGCCGTTGAGTATACAAATAAATATGTAGTTGGCAATTTATTGAGTCTACATCACCCTACAAAGGTTACCGCAAATTCGAAGCTTTATTTTCATGGCATGCACTTGATAAAGACACTTTGTCGAACTTGTCAACAAATTTTCTCTAGCTGGTTCTATTGCATATCATTTACTAAACAGTTCAAAGTTCTGTTCTTGTAGTAGCTCTATAGTTTTGGAAATTGTGTAAAAGAACACCGTAATAAACATTTTTGCTCAAAAATTTTAGGCCAGGTAAGTATTTTTTGTGGATATATTTCTTCGAGTTAATCAAATGTTCACTTCTTACAGGTTAAATTTTATGGTATTGGTGAACAATTGTAAACAAATTCTTGAAAAGTTATATGGTACTTACAATTAGTAGCATCTATAATTATTTGTATATATTTATGATAATTATTCTTTTACTAATATTTGTTAAAACATTTCTGAACAAACTCTTAAAATTGATATCATACAGGTATTATTTTATTCGTTTTGAATGGGACGCCAAGAGGAGTATAAGTTAACTTCTCACACTTAAGAATAACCCGATCATGTTTTGCTGTAACTCCAAAACTGTATGCCGTACTTGTTTTCTAGAAAGTTTGTAAAAAAGTTTCAAGTAATTTTTTCAAGTTTTTGTTAATGATTAGTATAAACAATCACTTAGAAATACAAAATAGCCTTACTATAAAATGAATTGAATAAATGCAGTAATATCGATTCAAGAGTTTTAGAATTACAGCAAACCGCGCTCGCATTGATTGCATGAATCATTTCTCAGGATAATGAATATAAAATTGAGAAAACCAACAGTTGATTCTGAAGATATTACAGAAAAAGAAGACCTATTGAAAACAAAGACGATTCTTTCTGAAGTTGGTTTTATAATTGTTAATTTGGCGCAGTCTTATGGATTTCAGATCGTAAATATCTGCTCTAATCTATTCAAAATAAGTAGATCTACGCGAAACCGTAAAGCAATGGAATTGGTCCCCACAAATCATCTAACCCATATAGACCAGTTGAATATAGATGCGAATACTGGTCTGTGTATTTTGTATATTAGTGGGTAATTTGTCGTGATATATTTTCTTAGTTTTTATCTGGTATAATAAAACAGGAAATTGAAAGATGTGCCTATAAATTATAATAATTACACTAACATATAAATGAAGGCTTAACACATACTAACAAATACATAATGTAATCTACAAAATATCCTTTATTAATACATCACACTTTTCTATGTTTCTCGCAATAAGCAAATATTGAAAAGATAAATCTAACACTTTGCTTATATCAACAATTATTACGCGCAGTGTATTGATTATATTACGATTCTTTGGAATACTTTATTGATATGAAATATTGGCAGTATCGTGAGAAATCACCTTTGTTTCTTTTTCATCCATTTTCTAGCAATAATTAAAGTGTTTACGCCAACTCCACAAATTGTAAAAATCTCTTTTCCGGTAGAATTTTGAAATTTGATTGATATATATTTGAATTCTAATATTGATATTGAACACTTTTAGCTGCTGCAGTAGGATTTAAAAAAACCCGAGATTTTTTCACTATATGTCATTATAATAAGGATTTTATGTATACAAGCAGAGTAGTAATGGTTGCATAACCCCTATGCCTCTCTTCCCCTCGCGTCTCCAGGAGGAAGCCCCCTGCATTGAGATACGCATCTACTATGTGTGTGATTTGTGAGTAGGAATATTTCAGTTGTTATGGTCATTACCTCTTCTTGAGTTCATGAAGGTAGGTCCGATGCCTACATTTAGTATGTCGAAGATATTTACCATAGTAAATTGTAGTAAAGAATTAATTTTATCTTCTGTTGGAATATGGCTGGGAATAATTCAGAAGATAAAACTGGTTACGTTTCGGTTTATTGTAAACCTTGTTCAAACCATTTCTCTAAATTAATTTTACGAACTACGATCCACATTAAAATTTGTGTTCACACTCTGTATAAACCAACATGGTTTCGAAAATGAATTTTCAATATTTGTCGTTAACATGTAATATTATACATTGTGTTTGTATCTTTTACAATTTTAAAATGTTTTCCTAAAAATTATGACATAAGACCATGTTGTTTATACAGAGTGTGAACACAAATTTTAATGTGAATCGTAATTCGTAAAATTAATTTAGATAAATGGTTTGAAAAGGGTTTACAATGAACCGAAACGTAATCAGTTTTGTCTTTTATTATTCCCAGCCACATTCCGACAGAAGAAGATAAAATTAATACCTTATTATTGGCTAAAAAAATACCAGAAGATAATAATTGTAGTAAAGACTGTCCTCTTGGGTTGTTGTTGGTACTTTTCCAGATCGCGTGGTGTACATCTACATCACCTTCCTCCACGTCCCTGGTTGGTGATAGGTCAGGAAGGTATGCTGATCCGATAGTTAAATCCCTTGACACATTCTGTTCCCCCCTACCCCCTCCCCTATTTTGTCTACGACCGAATCTTCGAAACAGAAGTTGCTTAAAGGTAGTATATTTAAGTTTTCTTAACCAATATACAGATTCTAGGTACTCGGAGGTTCTACTACAGACCAGTTGACATCCGATGCTCCCCAAACCTTTACCTATCCTTGCAAACCTGAGGGCGACGTCAAAATTCTTCATCGCCACAGCAAGTTGCCTTAGCTGCTTTACTACTGAAGGTTTGCTTCGATCACTTTTAATCTGGCCGTCGAGATCTCTCACACCTTGAAGTTAATCCTCCCGAGCTTGAAAAATGCTCGGTGCTGGCAGTTGCCAGGATCTCCAAACGAGGTCTCTCAATGGAGAATATCATGTACCTTGCATCCTTCTCTACTTTCTCCATTGCTGCAGTCTGTGATGTTGTACCCCTGTAATAAAGTTTTCATTACTATTACTCTCCTATGTGGTGTCCATTTCCAAAACAGTTGCGCCACTTTCCAGAATCCCAGTAGAAAAGGTTTCCAGTGCCTTCTCTGATTCCTCCGGGTTGGTTTGGCTACTCCGGTCCATATGGTTCCTATGAGTAGGAGGGACAGGGTGATCTATAACTGCGGTGCTCTCTACGCAGGCGTAAGGTTGATTACCTTTTATTTTATGTTCTAGGTGCCATCCATCCAACGGCACGGATCGCATAACATCACTAGATTGGGGGAATTAGACTAGTTGAGACTGGTCTTATATTCTGCCGTGCATCGCATTGGTCTAGTCTGCCACCTTAGGATTTAGATTTCTTTTTTGAGATTGTCTCCTCTCGGTCGGTTCATTTAAATCCGGACCCTCACCCCAACCAAGGTATGGTATAACGGTATTTGAAAAAAAAATCATTCTACGACCACCGCCGTGCTTCTGGTGCAGACCCCTACCCATGACACGACCTTTACCTACCTTTACTGGTCTAGACCGCAGTGTTTTGCTTGCACAGTGGTACCTTGAGTAGGATAAAGTACCCTGCTCAAGGGGCTGCAATCGGCAGCAGGAAGAGACTAGTGCCTAGAACGACTGACTTCTGCTTAGTCTGTTGCTGAGTTCATTTACAAGAAACTCATGGACTAGTCCTTCACCACCCAACGTTGTCAATTGTGTAGCCTGTCGGAATTCCTTAGTAATGTCAACTGTTACCACCAGAGGGTGCACTGAAAAAGCTGTGAGGAAAATTACACAATATTTACGTTGATTTACGTTTATTTTTAAAGAATTGTTCATGTAAAATTTATTTTACTCATTTGATGTGGTAAAATTGCCTTGAAAATATATTTTTGCACACCATAGCGTATTTTTAAGTAGAAATTTTACAAAATGCATAGAATATTCACATTATCTCAATATTTTTCCTCAAAAATATAAGTAAAATTACACAAACGAAGCTATTTTTCCTTTAAAGTTTGTAATTTTACTGTTCAGACGTTATTTTACATTAAATGAACGCGATTTCGTTTCGTGACGTAAGATTGAATCAATAGCAACTTGTTCTACAAAACACGTGTTTGAGTGATCACAAACAGAGGCGCAGACACCTCAATGTTGATACCGCTAAGTTACGGCTAGTTTTGTTAGAAATTGCAGGTTAAAACCAGAAGAGTGAAGTGGAATAATAATATGAATATATTCAGGTATGCAATAATTAGATTTATGATGTCTAAATATTATTACAACACATGTCGGTTTTAAAAATTCAGTAGAAAGCTACACATTTCATCTGCGTCTTGATCGAACTGTACACGGTGCTATATTCAAATGTTTATGTAGTAAGGGCAAATTAATTTTCAAATCATATGCTGTTTTTAAATAGCATGTATTTATAATTCGTTTCAAAATCGTAAATACTTTATTGGAATCTATGCACTGTAAGGTTATGAGTGCACATTCGGAAGCAACAGTAAGGGGAAGTTTGCAAAAATATTTATGATCATATCAAGTGCGGCATGCAAATGTGAAGGCCTGGCGAGGATAAGGTCTCTAGTAGTGGGCGTGGGGAACTTCACAACTAGCAGCTACACAAAGAAGCCGCTATCACAGATGATAAGCCTAATTAATAGGGCAAAATTAAAGAGCGTCTTCTAGGAAAAAGGGGATCACCACCCCCTTCCTAATCTAATCCAATCTAATCTAATGATAAGACATGAATTCTGCGACATATTATAGTTGGTATGATTGACGATAAGACCTTCCGGATTTGCCCATCTTAATTTCTGGTGTAAAGATGTTAGTGCATATCTATAGGTGCGTCAACTATGAAAGATTTTGCAGTTTCGACTACTGCCAAATGCCCTCGACTTGTTCAATGGTGCTTGTCATATTCATGCCTATGCTTATATCGAATACTCCCTGAACCGAAGTGAAAGTAAACATCACACAGTATAAACACAAAGCTCCTTTTAAGTGCTTTGAATATACCAGCCGTGGCGAATACCTCTCTAGCCAACTGTAGTGAATTTTTTCCTTCAAATGTATGGCATCTTCGACAAAGTTTTCGTGTAGCTTTTCAACAAAAGTTCAGTATTTCCATTTATAAGGAATGTTTATGTTATTTGTTCTGTAGTCATAAGCGAAGTTTTCCCCACCCATTTGCCGATGTCATTATCGCAGTACTCTTCTTGAACACTACTTTGAATTGTTGATGACGAAGGCCCAAGGTTTAGAATTTCTTTGTGGTCTCACCACTCACACTTATTCGATCTAATTGTAAATAAATATTGGGACTCATAATCCATGCTTGATCTAAAAATTGTTAGCAATTTTCGAGGACTCATTAGAATAGAGTTATGAAGGTCAAGTTAGCCTTTTCGGCAACCGACATACAGAAAAGTACAATTATTGCTGAGAGTTAGGGAGAAGCTATGGCTTCTCTCTGCGCCCTTCTGGATACGCCTAGGGTTAGGTTGTTTGTACCTAATTTCTTAAGCTAACGATTAATGGCTTTGTTCACTTTAGTTATTTCAGGATGGTATCAAAATAAAAAGGGAGAATATTTATTTGACAAAGATATTTATCGCTCAAAGTACCACTCCCCTTTTTTGTTATTAAATAATAACTTTAATTTATATAAAGAAGAAGCATTTTACTTTTACTCAATTGTCAGAAAACCATACATAAGGTCCCACTTTTTATAAACAAAATATGGGAGAGAGAGGTTGGTGTTAACTACAAATAAATGTGGTTTTAGTTAAAGTACCAATACCTACTACTTCAAGTTTGCCCCTGAAAGAACGTAAAAGGTAAAATGGAATGATTAGGTTGCAATTTATAGTACCTACTTACTTTTCATCTAAACGTGAAAAGAACAACTTGAACGAAATTGGGAAGAAGATCAACTCACTGTATTTAATTTATTTATTTCTAACATAATTTAACGTAATAACATATAACAATTAGTTGTTAAAGAAATCACATTTATACTGTTTTTATAACGTCTGATAACACCGAAAAATAGAGACAATATGTCACCATTTTACAGTAAATAAACGTTTCATCCCCGTATATACACACTCTCCTTGTGTACAGATCTGACGGATTAAGTTGCTCTTGGATCATCGCAATATATTTTTATGAAGTCAGAGTAGGGGTAAAAGCCGCAAAGCTTATGATGAATGGCCACCCTTAATGGTATACGCAGTTGAAATCACCGCACTTTCTAGAGGAATTTTATGTTTTACGCGACGCGAACCTTGAGTGCTGATTAATGATCCTTGCGCTGAAAATTTAATGCAAAACGTAAATTATAAGTGTTGTACTTTTATTATAGCTATATCGATAACCTACCGAGATTTGTGCCGCAAGAAAAAAGCGATAAAATCCGCATAATATGTATAAATATGTGTGAGAGTATTCTTTCAGAGCTTTGAAACATAACGAGTGCTACTGGATTCATGTAGAAAAAGGTATGATGGTGCAAACATTTTGGAATTTAGCATATATTTGTTTTTAAGCGTTAGATTTATTTGCTTTGCTTTTGAAATTTTAGAAGTTCGCTTGTGTGGTAATTACATATTTTAGATTAATCAGTGGAATGTGCATGAGTATCGACATCTTAAGACGTATTTATAGTTTGGAGTGCGTCCTTGACGGATAATAAATACCTCGTGAGGAGCACTAAAAGTTATGAGACGTTGGAATTACGTACACCGTACATGTAATACGTAATTGCTGCGAAAATGCATTTTGTGGTGAATCATCCCTTCGAAAATTGGCGGAATTTCATTTTTCTCAAAATAGCTCTCGTGATACAAAATAAATATAAATACAATGGTTGTACTATACCAACTGCGATTTTGTGTCGTTAAATTACATATATAGGTAACCATTTTTTAATTAAATTTTTGTTTTTGTAATTCTCGCAATCCATTGCTTAAATTGCTTTATTTTGTGTCCCTTTTGGATCTGTACCTACCTGTCGCACATCAACAAGTACTATTATTACAAAAAATCAAAAGTTTCAAGAGCAATCCTTGTATTATCATAGTCATCATTCATCATTAGTCCGTTTTGTATAGTTATCTGGCTTTTTTTACTATTAGGAGCGATTTTGGCATCATTATATAGCTAAGTATCTGTCATAAACGTTTTGTACACGCCAAATAATTATGCGAATCAAGATCCGTGATACGAAATTTCTGGGTTTTTCAAACCCACCGAATATGGTTTGTGCTAGACATAAAAAAAATAAGTTGACTATTACTTTTCGAACCGGTGTTTCCGAAGGTAATATTCCAATATGATATAGGTGCAATATTTGTAAAAACGTTTCAAAATGTGTACAGACATAATCGAATTAAACAGCCATAGATAAAGTAATGATTTAGGTGCGCATAAATGTGATTTGAACATTTTACTTCAAGGTAATATTATTTACAGTCACGGTTGTCGAAGAGATAGGGAAAGCGTACTTATTTTTGATAGAAAGGATAGACTTACTCACTAATTTAGGCATGTTTTTACATAATCAGCTATTGTTTCATTATTCTATTACTTTTTGTGGTATGTTTTTGTTGATAGTTATTTATTTAAAACTATCTCTCTAGTAGCAAGGGTGCATATGGTAAGAAGGCCATATATTTTAGTCTTGAGCTTATTCAATGATCACGTTTATATTTGTAATGAGTAACGTGTTTGCTCTTGAGTGACTAATATAAGTTATTATTATTAGTTCATTCACTTATTTTTTAGTTATTTATATTTTTTGTCTTTTTTTCATATAGAACACAACTAACCTCGGCAATTTTAGTACTTTCCTGAATGCGGACATTACAATGAGCAATTACATTGTTGTATAATAAAGGACAACCAAATCAAATTATAAATAATGAATAATTGTTTTATTAGAAGGTTGCGTCATGATCTCATTTTTTTACTTAAATCCCGAGCTGCCTCAACAAATTGCATTAATGTTTTCTATAATATAGATCTCAAAATGTATATTAGTTGGGAGTTTTAAAATATCGGAATGAAATTTTCGTACTCGATTTTAATTGGTTTCGATTATTCTGCTTGCTTATTGTCAACTGCGGCCTGACAGAGAGTCGGGATTTGTCCATTGTTCCGGTTGTGTTCATGACACATAATTGACTTGCCTCCGATTCCGGGATTGATATAAAGTACTTACAGATTAAAACGTTGCTGGGAATTACGTAATTTAGGCGATTTATGCGACCTTCGTGTTCGGTCTTTTTGCGTTTGAACGGACACTGTCGTGGATGCCTTAGGTGAATATAGCACACTGCGCATACCGTGTTCAAACAAACTACTTATATACTGTTAGTGCATTTGTTTTTATTGAATTACAAATGGCATACGCAACTGCTAGTCGTAAAGTCCATAAAGATTTTTTTAAAGAGAAAAGTTAATTTATGCTGTTTGACTTCAGCTCTTTATAATTCCAGAAGTAAATGTTCTTTATTTCATCAACTCAATCGCCATTCAAAATAGTGCTGGGCGAATCGGAATCAAAAAGTATCCAACAGCACTTAACGCATCTTTAACCTATAAGTGAAGAAAAATCGGAACCTTACCTTAATAATTCCGATTCTGTTTGATAAATGATTAATATAGTCGCTGAAAATACATACGTTTTACCTGCGTGTCTTATGGATGTAAGTATGCGTACTGTCATAGCTTAAACTATTTTTATTTATTTGTGAAAAAAGACAAGGATATTAGAAAAAGGATATAAAATGTCACAACATAAGCGGCGAAACGATCCAGGTGGTGTAGAATACTTCTGCGTTTGGTAAGTCCTTCAATGGCATTTTCCTTCAGATTTTCCCGTCACGGGGTGAAGCTGATTAGTAGACAAACACCTGCAGAATGAAATCAAATATTAGAATCAGAATATTAAATATTTATAGCAGATTTTGACAGATAAAAGTTTGGACTGAATTTAGTTCGAAAGAACATATTTTTTTACCTGTGTATTTATTTTATTTAAAATCAATTTAATAGGACTTTTATATGTATGTATTAGTAATCCAATTTCATTGATATGTCAACATTAGAAGATAGAAAAAATTGCTGGGATTCGGTTTTGTCTAAAATGAACGTGCATACATGGTTGCATACCCATTGTAGAGATATTTTTTTTAATTGTTAATCAAATGTAGTAGTAATATGTATTTAATTTTTCAAAAGTATTTTTTTATGATGTACACACACCTGCCTTTGTTTTATGTTAATGTAAGGGGATTTCATAATTTTGCAATAATTATTTATTTGAATTTAGTTTAAACATTTCATAGTATTATTTGATCATATGGCCTTTCTCATATGTTAAATATCCAATACTTTCCTCATATTGATGGACCTTTCGACCACAGTTGGTCTCTAGCGAAGAAAAGCGCAGGTTATAACTGCTACAAAATTTGTAATTCGAATCTTTCACTAACCAACCTGTGTACGAGACGGATGTATCTTAAATGATTCTTATAAATTTGAACGGCTTTTTCATGTAACGTCCTATTTATTCCAAATTCCAAGCTAAAATAGCGGTCATTTCAAAATAAAATTTGTTATATTAATATTTTACCTACAATTTACCTACAATAATCGTTGCTAAATTTTCTCCAACGACGATTTTCTCAAGGAATCTTCCTATCCGACCCACTTTTCGTAATTGACATACATCATGACCAGAGCCTCCCCAAATGTATTCTGCGGTCTTATCAACCTAAAAATAAATCTTTTAGTTTAATTGTTATCTAATTTCCAATATAAAATGGTGCATATGGTCATGTATATCCGTCCTTCAACCATACACAGATATCACACAAATACAAATATCAGAAAGATGCGGGAATTTTTTCTACGATTATATTAAATTGCAAAACTTGGAATTACTGTTTGAAAATGTGAAAAATTTGCTGCTGTTTATTTCTAACCACTTTTTTTAATAAAACTATTTTTTTCACTTAAATGTTTTTCTTTTTCCTTTTACAAAGACGATCAATTGATCAATTGATACGCGGGTTAGAAGAGCCTTATGCGTACAATTTCACTTGAAATAACTATTTAAGATTGAATGTTCGAGCAGAGAACAGAGGACAATAGCATCTCCGGTTATACTAAAGAAAAAGGGGGTAACTGCCTATTCGTAATTTTTCTTTAATGTCCGGCGCGTCCTCTAGGTTGTTGTGCTCAGAAATTCTACCTTCACATGCCATCTGGCATTAGAGAAGGTACACTAGACTTATGATTTAACATCAATAAAATAGATGACACTGGGGTGATTAAAATAGGATTTTAATAATTTAAATAGAGCATTGCATTTAAACATATTTTTTTTATATGTATATCATCATAAATAATTTTGGCGCTCTACGTGGGTGAATATACATACTAAAAAACATTTATTTACAAAATAGTAAAATAATTAGAGCAATATTACAGTATTTCTATCTAAAATTATCTGATTAATATTTTGAGAAAAAGAACATCAATCTTTCAAGATTTTTGCTGTTTGCTTTCATTTTTATCACATACGTAAAAATAAATGTTACTTGTATCAAAAGTTTTCATTTAATATGACGAAGTAAGAATGTATATACTTACTTTTAAAATACAATATGTATTGGAAGATATTTTTGGATTGTGCCGCATTTAATTTCATAAAACTTTTGCACAAGCATTTTTTCCAGAATAAAATAAGAAAAAAGAATACAATAACTTGCATGAAAGAATAAGGAATAAGTATAAGTATGGGTGAACGCTGCATAAGGATACAACAATACAAACATTAAAGAAGATCTAGAAATATGAAAACTTTGCTTAAAAAATATTATTTTAAAGTATAAGAAGTTTTATGAGCTTTATTTTTAAATTATTAATCAAAAGTACCAATTTAACACAATATAAAGTGAGCTGGTATTTTAATATAATAATACAATTTCTAAGCAATGATTGCAACAACTAGTTGCAACATTTTGTCATGGTCAATGTACCGAGAAATCCATGGACGCATAAATATTTAACGTATATATAGAGTCGATATGTAGTGGAAAGTTAGTATTCTCAAGATAACAAAAATATTAGCTTTATAATAACAACACCTAGCATTTGTTTCCGTATAGATTGAAACAAGAAACTGGTAGATAACGTATGTGAAATCTTTTTGAGATATAATAACTAAACGTTTGGTTTTTTTTTTTTGCTGGATAAAACTGCGGGTTGTGGAATACACCTTGACACTTCTAGCCACTGATATATAGAGTTGGGCAATTGTCCGGCGGAGCAGGTACGTATTGCAACGAGGGTCTCAAATAATGTAATATAAATAAAGCAGATCAATCGTATTATTGTAATTTAGTATGCATTTATAAAACATAAGTCATATTAATTGACAAAGCGGGCGGAAAAACGGGCCACCTTACGATGCATTCGCATTTTATATCAGTACATATTTAGATATAATAAAAAAAAATTACATTTTATAAGAAAAACAGGCACTGTTGTTACTCACTTGCAACTCTACGGTTCATCTGCTTTATTGCAGTACATCAGTTGGAGCGCACGTTCTGAATACGTACCTGCCGTGCCGGAAAATTTGCCCAACTCTACTGATATATCTTGATGTATTGTGCCGTCCTTACTGAAATATTGCAATATACGGTTTTTTTACATATTAAACATCAGACCCATACGCGACCTACAGTTTTACTTCTTATCCGAAAAGCAGGTATGCTTTGATTTTTAACTAAAATCAAAAACCAAACTGTCTCGGTCGTGAATCAAACACCATCCCGGTCGTGTGAATGGCGAACATGCAGACAGTTCAAACATCGACAGGAAAAGAGAATATATGATTCATTATGATGGTAGTTTCTGGAATATAGGACAAACCTAATCGAAGAAAAAGTAAAATAAAACAAAAAACCTTGTTTGAAGTGTCTTGAAGAAATTGTAACTGTATCGCGTATATGTGGGGGAAATAAAGTAGAAAGAAGAGTAACACAAAAATCAACTGATTCTTGTATAGCAATTAACGAATCGGATTGATTTAAGTATACCAAGGTAATGGAAAAAATAGTGTATGATGTAGTTGAAATTATAACCGTTTTGTACAAAAAAGATTTAACAAAGTTTTGTACAAAAAAGATTTAACAAAGTGTTGTCTATAGGAAAACGAATGCAAAAATTTTGATTTGTATCCAAAGTTCGTTTCGAAAAGTGCTTTAGTAGATTGTGTTTGGACACTTTGGAATCTCCTAAGAAATGAACAATGGATGACATTATTCACACACATATTTTAACATCACCAATTGTCGCCGAACAGTTTTATCAATACAACTTATAGGTTTTCAAAACGTATATATTTTAAAAATGATTAATAAATATTGATTACATAGAATATAGAAAAAGAATAGGAAACAATGAAGATAGTAAAAATTTCCACGGTTAACGTTTTACAAAGGAAGCACGCACAATTTAATAGCGTTTTGTGATAGCACCTTCCTGGGGGTTGGGAGTACCTACCAGGCGCGTCTCCGGGGTGTGGATAGGGGAAAGGCTATCTTGTCAGGGTTCGCTCAAGACGAGATGATTAGTGGCGGCTATACGTTCGTCCTCTCTGCTTAAAACCGGAGCAGAGTGAATGAAGACCGTTGCCGTGAACCACTCCCTCCTCGCCCGAGCTGTCGTGTCGTGACTAAGGGCTTGCACAGGGTTCTACAACGATGCCAGTTGTTGCTTTCGGCTACCGAAAGCCAACTGTTAAACCAGGTCCCGAAAGGGATGGGGAGATCTTGGCTTAACTGCATAAACCGAGAGGAGACAACCTCAACAAAAACCTAAATCCTAAGGTGGCGGACGAGGCTGATGGGATGCATGGCTGGATAGAAAACCAGTCTACTACTAGTCCAACCTTGAGGCACCTGGCGTACCCCATTGAATTTAGTCTTACCTCTGCATGCGGGGCTTTGTGGAGGTGGACCCTTTCTTCTCTAGCTACTCGTGACATCAACCATGGAGGAAGGCCGTTTATTAGCGGGACGACACCGCTAATAAACAGGACCTCCATACGAAGTCTTCCATTTCCAAAGTGAGAGTACCTCACAGGGAAGGAACAAAGGGAGGAGCAAAACGACTGGAGCAGATTGGGGAACAGGATGGCATCCATCCCCTCTCAAATTGCATAGCGCTGTGCAACTCAAGAGCGTTGCACCTGGGAACACCTGAAATGGAAGAGGAAAACTTACCTAATCTGGGGCATTCTGATATCCTACACTTTCTGAAAGGAATAGAATTGAAAGGCTAGCTGTAAAACAGCAAGAACAGAGGACACAAGAGATCTTTTAGGTCGCAGTGTAATATCACGCTTGCAATATATACATATACATACAAAATTTGATTGTTGTTTCCACTTGTTACGTTATTGCAGAAAGTTGAAATATTCCTTATACCAACGAAGCCAGAAATGCTGTTTCATTTTTCCATTTGTTTCCAGTGTGATAATAGATGACTAGGTGCTTCTTGTAAATCAGGTTCTGGCAAGCAGTAAATGTATCTCCAACAAGGAAATGGGCACGTTTTAAGTAAGATAAATCATTTGGGTCATCAGAAAGAGGTGACAAAGGTCGCCCAATAACATTGAATAATTGAGTGTAAACTAAAATTGGCGCATACAAATATTCGATCATTGTTGCCTAAAGTTCAGATACTGTTAGAATTTGTTACTACTTATAATTATGATATAATTGCAATAAGCGAGATGTGTCTTGATCCTGATGTACTGGATGCTTTAGTAAATATCAATAGGTTTAGGGTTTTTCGTAGAGATTTTAACGCTTGCGCTTGGGCGAAGGCATTGAAAGAAATGAGATAGTGGATTTCATAATTGCTGGTCATACAACTGTGTACTGTATGTTCAAATTGGTTCCTGTTATGCACGAAATTAAATACCGAATAGTGCCTAGTGTTAAGTGCATTTGAATAATATAATACAATATGACGGTAAATTCACTCATCAAATGGGTTGCGTTTATCGGCTTTATCTTGAAATACGTCGCGCACTTATTGATGATAGTGCTTTTTAGAAAAAACGGCCAATACTGACTTCTAAACAGCTGTCATAGTTCCCTGTACTCCAGCGTGGAGCTGTATAATCAATTCGGAAAGTAACTGCTTAGCGGGCAAAACAATGATTTGTTTATACATGCATCATACTTGTGCGTCTTTAAGATGTCCACCAACCCTAATTAAATCATCTTCATCGTCTAGAAATGGATTTAATGCCACGATTCTGCTTTTTCTGTTAACTGAACCCGACTGCTTTAGTGTTTTAAATTCATAAACAACAAGAAAATTGAAGAAGGGATTATGATAATCCTGTATTATATGTTACCAGAGTATCCAAAACAGAATGCAAATAATACCTCGACACCATATAAATAATGAATAAGACACATTACTTCATTTTGGGTATGGAACCATGGCACTTTTTACTGCAGCAAACTAAAATGTAATAATTTTTGATTCATAATTATTTATAACTACAAATACATATGTATATCGGTAGTTATAAATACGATGCACAATAATAAAATATAACTAGTAAGTAACTAATTATTGCGTAGACATACGATACAATCATCTATAACGAAATATTTGATTATATCGAATGCAATTATTAAACAATCGAGATAAAGTGGGGAATTGTTTCATTTTTAATTTTTGTCTCTCAACTTGGATTAGAAAACTATTATTAAGCAAAAACGGATAAAATTAGAAGGGGACCTTTAAGCTGTAGACGCTGTGCAAGTAGTACATTAAAACATAGAAATTCGCTTAAATAGGTTACAATATATATAGGCAAATAATTTATTACAACGGTCGCGCTGTGTAATTCTTTTCCGTTTTCTACTAACGCCTTTATCCGTTCCATTGCACTTGCGTGAATTCAGTGAGCAAAAATATTGTTGCAACATATTGTTTAATTAACAATAATTTCTCTGTACGGATATTAAATGCATTCCTGCTATTTCCTAAACATACTAAGATGTAAGAAAACTAATATGGGTACAGACATAGGAATTCTAGTGAAGCCAAATTACGAAACAGCTATTATTTTTTATTAACCTTTTAAACTAATAGAGTGAGTGACAATTTAAAATTTATTCACTTAAAAGCGTTTTTCTTTTTACTACAGGCGTTTAGAATAGGTATATATACATTAATATATATAACATTGACCGACATTTGGCAAAATATCATAACATAATATTTGCAAATTATCTGCAAGTTTATTGCTTTTACAGCTAACATATATGTATATTGATGTTAATAGAACATAATTCCAAAATTTATACCTTTTGGAATTCGACGTATATTTTGACCTAATTAATTTCTCACTTCAAAATTCCATCTTTCCCATCATGCTTAAAGCTCGTGAGAGTAACCCGGATGCATAAGGATTGGAATAACTGCGCGTTGTTAGTGTCTGTTCTCTCGACTCTGGTCGAAAGTATTCGAGAAAGTTGTTTGAGGGTTTTTTTTTTTAGACTGAGGGTAGACTTGTTGTTAGCAGGTTCAGTTCAGCGCTGGACTTGCACCGACGATACTCTTTATAATTGCCTATATAACGTGTTCGAAAATATTAACCTGAAATAAATTACTGCGTGATCTATCTAAAACCTTTTATCGGGTTTCTCATTATCTTCTGCTAAGTAAACTTGAAATGGACGGTTTTATTGGACTAATCGCCGCCAATTTGTACAATTAAGAGTTGACGATATAAATTCAAAAGTTGGAGGGTCGTGTGTAATGTGCTGCAAGGCTCGCTGGTGAGACCGACGTTGTTTTTAATATTTGTTAATAATCTAGTGCATGTGGCTTGCTGGTCACAAGAGATACTTTTCGTTAATGATGCATTCCTAATGTAACATGCATCAAATTGTAATATTTTAGAAAACGTGATAATGCCAACATTTCTGGAATGTTTGAGTGTTTCAATGCTAATGAAGTCATTCTTAACACCAGCAAAGCTCAAATTGCTGCTCCATACACAACAAACTAATCTCAACATTGCTGGTGAATCAAGCACGTTCAACTTTTATCGATAGTATCCATCTGGTCCCGGTGCATTTCCCGTCTCTAGCGCCTCCTTCGTAAGCAGGGGTACTCTGTGTGCTATCGGCAGGAGTTTTATGCGACAATAGCTCCTAGGGAACAGCTCTTCAATTATTTGCTTGGTGTCTTCTGGGCGGTCATATGGTACATCATCATTTACATATACCTACATATATTACAATTTTGTACCCATTTCCACAAATGTCGTCTTCCAATTCTTTACACATCTCATTCCAGTGTTTTCTCTTAGATTCCCCCATCACTCTACATAATTCTTTCTTCGCAGCATTGTAAGTATTTCGTATTCTTTCTTTTTCGGAGAATTCTGTTCTGGAGTTTCTTCCCGTTCTTATGTACCTTCTTCTTACATACATTCATCTCTTTTTTTCCTTAATTCCACCAGCATGGTGTTTCCGTATATCTTCCTGAACCTCGAACTTGCACGTGTTTAGAGTTCCTTTCAGTATATCTCCACACTTCTTATAGGACTCTTCATCCCGCTTTGCTGAGACTACTATTTTTTGCTTCAACTCCTCAGTAAGTGCATTCCAATCTGCAATAACTTTCTACGTTCCATTTTCATGATAGGTATTTTAGTTTGCTTTATTTCAAAGCATATACGTCTGACAGCGTTTTTGTCTCCAATGCCTACCACTCTTTGACTCTTTTAGCTATCTTATGTGTACTACACGGGATATCTATGTATTACTGGCTAGTGCCTTGTATGAAAGTTGGCATATAAGCTGAGTATACCTTACGTAACGGCACAGAAAATTTAGAAGACTGCAGTTTGTATTGATTTTCTCTTTTTGAATAAAACAATTTTAATGTTAAAATTAAAAAGTTTCACATTTTATGCTTTTCCAAACAGAAACTCACTTGTGATACAAACTTCTAATAATACGAGGTAATTCAACAGAAAATATGACAAAGTAACAATTGAATAACTTGCAACTCAGTAAATTAAAATGCATTTATTAATGCTAGGTGTAAACTTAGCTAATACAACAACGGCTACAAAACAGACAAAATTATACCAAAAACCAACAGTATCAAATATATACTTAAATTACAATTCATGTCAACCAAATTCTATTAACAACAGTTACAAAATTATATTAGCAGATAGAAGTATAGAATTAACAAGTTCAAAATACAGACCATTAATAATAAAGCAAATTTTAATAATCAATGTTGCCGACCCAGACAGTGTAATTAACAAAATTAAAAAAAAATGTTTATATAAGTAGTATAATACCACTAACATGAATCTCCAACAAAAAACTAAGATATTAAATATATATCTTCAGCATGTGTTCAAAATGTTTCAGAGAAAATAAATGAAATAGTATTGAAGAAGAACCTTGAATAGCATATAAACATTTTAACAACATAACTTTTTTCTTACTCAAAATTAAAAGATATCACTCGTTACAAAAAACAAACACATACTGTATATAAAATTGCTTGTAAAATGTAGTGGTATGTACATCGCACAAACTTTGCAACATTTATCAAAATAACATTACATCTCTGAAAGCCATGCAATTGAAAACAATAATACAGTTTTGACAAAATAGAAAAAATATAAAGCCGTATGTATTTTAGAGGTAATTAAAATAAAAAACGATAGTAATTGAGTAAGTTATTTGCTTGGTGTCTTCTGGGCGGTCATATGGTACATCATCATTTACATATACCTACATATATTACAATTTTGTACCCATTTCCACAAATGTCGTCTTCCAATTCTTTACACATCTCATTCCAGTGTTTTCTCTTAGATTCCCCCATCACTCTACATAATTCTTTCTTCGCAGCATTGTAAGTATTTCGTATTCTTTCTTTTTCGGAGAATTCTGTTCTGGAGTTTCTTCCCGTTCTTATGTACCTTCTTCTTACATACATTCATCTCTTTTTTTCCTTAATTCCACCAGCATGGTGTTTCCGTATATCTTCCTGAACCTCGAACTTGCACGTGTTTAGAGTTCCTTTCAGTATATCTCCACACTTCTTATAGGACTCTTCATCCCGCTTTGCTGAGACTACTATTTTTTGCTTCAACTCCTCAGTAAGTGCATTCCAATCTGCAATAACTTTCTACGTTCCATTTTCATGATAGGTATTTTAGTTTGCTTTATTTCAAAGCATATACGTCTGACAGCGTTTTTGTCTCCAATGCCTACCACTCTTTGACTCTTTTAGCTATCTTATGTGTACTACACGGGATATCTATGTATTACTGGCTAGTGCCTTGTATGAAAGTTGGCATATAAGCTGAGTGCTTTCATCCACTCCGCTCGATATTCCACAGATCTTTGCGTGATGGTAGACTCCCACAGAAGCACATTTAGCGTTAATGTATTTCAGAATCATCGCTTCTTCACTTCTTGTTCTTATTAAGTTCATTACCTGATCCAAGCTTTTCTCAAACTCTTCTAAACTGATATTATACATATCATCTGCCCACTTCCCTTTTTTCAATACAATCCTTTTATTAACGAAAAGTATTGCCACGTCACTCTTTGTACCTTTGATTCACTCACTCCCCTTATATTTCTGTTTGGTTCATCTACTATTAAAATGTCTATTGTCATTTCTTTTGCAGTCGTATATGCTAAATTATGTGCAGCACGGACTAGATTAGTTTGCAAAAACTTCATCGTCTTTGGGCTCTTTTATTTCCCCCTTGAAGCTTCTTCGAATTGGTTTCTTCTTCATTTCCTCCCTTATCAATTTTCTAAAATAGGGACACCTAATCTGATCTGTTCTGTGCTCCTCTACATCACACACACCTTAATATGGTCAGTGGTAGTGATTTTATTGCCTTGAAGATATACTATGGCGAAATGTTCTGCATAGCGCGAGGCTAATTCCGGCGTGTAAGTACACACGTCCGACCACTCTAGTTGTAACACTCGTAACTGCAGTGTTAATCTTCCGAAAACTGACATCTATACCTGTAAAAATTCTCTGCACTTTCTAGGTTTCTCCTTCTTCAATAAATTACCTCATCTATATTGAAGATTCTTAATTTAATTACATTCCGGTGTAAACTGAAGGATTTATTGTTGAAATAAGCTTTTTATTCATTTCGAGAATTTACTAGCTACAAAATTTTAACGCACCTTCTCGTTGTGAACGTGTTTATTGATTTTATCCTCTTAGATCTCAAACAATATTAATTTATTTATTAACATTATACAGTATACTGTTGTCCAATAGCTAAAGAATGGAGTCTAATCTTCTGCTCTGAGAAAACCATGGATGTTTTGTACTGAACTGTTTTGAACTGATCAAAGTTTTAATCGTGCTTGCATTGAATTCCTTGAAGTAAGGCCATAAACAGTTTTTCTAATGTTAATAGAACAGAAAAAGAAGAGTAATGTTGGAAGTAATATATATAGCATATTTCCATATTTCTTTTTCTGCTTCAGTGAAGAAAAAGAGCAGATTAATTTGTTACATTGTCAATATTTGTTTAACAAAAATCGGCAAAAAATGTAAACTACTGTATATAAAGTAAACGTTTAAAACGTTTTAACCTTAAAAAAAACTTTGAATGCAATTATTAGATGGTTGCTGTTGCTAAACAACTTAATTATAAATATGTTACAAGACTATGAAGCGGCAAATAATTAATAAGGCATTGCTACGCCAAAAACAAAAAAGAAGAAATAAAAAAAAACTATAAATATTAAACTACAACTCACATTTCAAATTGTGTGAAAGTTTTAATATTTTGTGTTAAAATTTAATGATAATTCTTTGTGGTTTAAATGAAAAATGATTAATCAGATATAACTTTTGTTAGTGACATTGTACTTGTTAAATCAGTTTATCACAAGACAGTTTTTAATTATTAATTAATTTGTTATTAACTGCAACAAATGCGTAACAAGATCAAGGTGGACAATAACAAAAGTGAGAGGATTCTAATGAGCCATGTGTCGACCACCAATACCTCTAGCTCAGAAAAAAATACAAACGATTTCTTTGCTTGAGGGGTAAACGTCAATTTGCTTGATGTTTAATATAATTGTGCGTGGCTATTATACATTTGTTATAATTATAATGCTAAGTATGAAATATAATAGCATTGTTACATAACAATAATATAATATAATGCAATTATACGTAAAATAAATACCTAATGAAGTATTAAATATACCATAACAAGATTGATTTTTTTTTATATTAAATCATATATAATATACAAATACATTTGCAGGTAGTATATATTATGAATTTCGCAATGAGCTACGTGCAGCAATACACAATGATCTAGGTTTCCAAGTGAAGTGTAAGCTTCTCTTCATTTTAAAATTAATTTAGTAATCTCTGTAAATAAATGTAAATCATATTTTTTACTTCAAAGAGACGGCTCTATGAAAGAAAGGCTCTTCACTAAACACGGAATATATAAAACGAAAAACATAATAATTCAAATGTAAGCTCATGTGTTTTAACCTTGGCTGACCGCTTTATCCAGTCAATTCATTTGTTTGTGTAATACATCATTCACATATATTGTTTACTTAAGCTACATGGATTAATGTTTTTTAAAAAAGCTATTTATATTTCAAAAATTGAGAGCTATCCACTCACACCCATTTACAATTTCTCAACCCTTAACTGCCCCTTTCCAATGATATGTGATTTTATGCTTCGCAGATCTTGTCGACTTTTTGTAAGTTGTTAATTCATGTTAATTTGGATTATTGAAGTTAAATGCTACGAGCGAGCAATGTATGTATTAGGCGTCATCTAAATTAGCTTTTTAATTGATCCTCCAACAATAATCCATTTGTCTTTTTATCCTATTGCTGCTCAGTAGTAAATGTGCACACGCAGAGATTTTCGAGAACTATCTGCATTTTTTCTTGCATGAATGACTGAGTTTTGGTAGAGAAGCTACTACAGTTTGAAGAGGCATTCTCCTTTAAGCGCGTTTAATTAGTGTTAATCAATTGAGGTAATCTAAGATTAGTTGACAGAGAGGTGATTAAAAATAATACCAACCACATTTATTTTAGTCCAAATTCTACTGAATTTTGAGATATTAGAACTTTCGGTGAATCTTTCCGACAAAAATTAATCATTAACCATCAATAACCTTTTCCAGTTGTTTTCTTATGAAAGAGTAATATACTTTGTCATGAAAAGATGAAATTAATTAGAATTTGAAGTTAGTTAGAAAAAGATATCGGTCTACCTACCTTACGTAACGGCACAGAAAATTTAGAAGACTGCAGTTGTATTGATTTTCTCTTTTTGAATAAAACAATTTTAATGTTAAAATTAAAAAGTTTCACATTTTATTCTTTTCCAAACAGAAACTCACTTGTGATACAAACTTCTAATAATACGAGGTAATTCAACAGAAAATATGACAAAATAACAATTGAATAACTTGCAAATCAGTAAATTAAAATGCATTTATTAATGCTAGGTGTAAACCTAGCTAATACAACAACGGCTACAAAGACAGACAAAATTATAATAATTCTTAAAGGAGCAAATATAAACCAAACAAAATTATACCAAAAACCAACAGTATCAAATATATACTTAAATTACAATTCATGTCAACCAAATTCTATTAACAACAGTTACAAAATTATATTAGCAGATAGAAGTATAGAATTAACAAGTTCAAAATACAGACCATTAATAATAAAACAAATTTTAATAATCAATGTTGCCGACCCAGACTATGTAATTAACAAAATTAAAAAAAATGTTTATATAAGTAGTATAATACCACTAACATGAATCTCCAACAAAAAATTAAGATATTAAATATATTTCTTCAGCATGTGTTTCAGAGAAAATAAATGAAATAGTATTGAAGAAGAACCTTGAATAGCACATCAACATTTTAACAACTTAACTTTTTTCTTACTCAAAATAAAAGATATCACTCGTTACAAAAAACAAACACATTGTATATAAAATTGCTTGTAAAATGTAGTGGTATGTACATCGCACAAACTTTGCAACATTTATCAAAATAACATTACATCTCTGAAAGCCATGCAATTGAAAACAATAATACAGTTTTGACAAGACAGAAAAAATATAAAGCCGTATGTATTTTAGAGGTAATTAAAATAAAAAACGATAGTAATTGAGTAAGTCATCGCCAAGAAATTGAAAATCAAATTTGTACTATTCTAATACTTCAAAATTTTTGTAAACATAATATTGTATGCACAAAGTCAAGCTAGGCCAAATCACAAAAACACACTTTCATTATACAATCAGGCATTATAACATGTCATTTTTATAACAATTATACACAAATTTAGATTATAATTATATACAATGAAAATTCTATATTAGGGCAATGATAATTCGATTTGCATTATACATTATAATGTATATAATATTTTATTGCAGTTTCGTACGCACAATAATTTCTGAAGAAAAACAATAAATATATTTCGAAATGTCAAAGTAATGTTTACATATTTGATTAGAAAAAATCCGCGAACCAAGAAAATTCAGCTAAAGATTAAAAAGATTAAAAAATTAGCAATAGTGCGCCCACTATTGCTAATTTTGTTAATATTGCAGCTACGATATTAGTTAAATTATCAAAGATGTAGGGTTTTCTACGCTGATTACAACCGTGTAATCAGAAGAACAATTAAAAATCGCGTTTACGAGATATAATAGATAACTTTGTTTTTTTAAATGGATCACCCTGTATATTTTGTCACCAATTGATAGAAAACTATGTTTTGCACGCAATATTGTTATAATAGTACTTAAAATGGTAAACAAAAGAGCTATGACTAATATAATGACGGATTCGATGTAACAGCCAAAACTTTGTTGGTTGACAAAGTAGAGATCGAAGCAAACTTTGGTTGCTTAGTTTTAAGACATAACAAAATTATTTGAACAGTTCTGCGAAGCTTGTTGTGTATTGGTATTGAAAAAGGCTTTACTGGTTCTAATTGCTGCTTATTTTGTTTTATCTCTAAACTTGTTTATTGCCGTGTTTCTTTTTACCGTTGCTTTTTGTTCATTATTTATTTACTTATAATTCAAGTTGGAGAAATGTGACATACTTGAGGCATATTTTGTATGTAGAAAGCACAGCAACAGAGCCTTGGAACGTTACAGAGAAATGTTTCCAAATAGGATATTACCAGATAGAATTTTTTATTATTATTTCGCAAATTCCAAGAGAATGGAAATGTTTTTATAAGAAACTGAACGAGAAAACGAAATACTAGCAGTGAGGAATTGAAGAAATACAAGTACGTACCGTTTAAATATCAGCTAATGCGAATTTTGCTTGATACCGGACTTTGAACAAATTTGTAGAAAATAATGCGTACAAATACATTTTGTGGAAAACGAGATAAAATTTTCAAACAATAGAATGTATAACATAAAAAATATGCATCGCTAGATCATTATAAATCCTCTTCTACCAATGGCTTGTAAGCCACAACCCCGCTTCAGTTTCATTGTTTGGTGTGGCACTTACAATGATAAAATAGTTGGTACATACTTTTATCAAGGCTCACTTATTGCAGTACAATATGTTGACATTCTACAATCTGTAACCGATGATTTCGTAGATAATTTAAACTTGAAAGAGAGGAATTTTTCATTTTCAACAGACGGGCTCCAGCGCATAATGGGGCATTAACAGCAGAGGTCCTAACAGAAATTTGTTGAATTGTTTGTGGAAATGAATGGATTGGTATCTGGGAACCAGTTAGTTGGCTTACATGATCTCCCGACCTGTCCAATAGATTTTCTTTCTGTGAGGATCTAAAAGCAAAATATACAGTGGAAGATATCCGAATATACACAAGCTGCAAAATGCAATAAAAGATAAAATGACTAACAAAGATCGGCGTATAATTTCTCAATCAGCAAGTCAGTAGTTAAATAGTATAGAAAATGCATATCATGCATGAAATTGAAAATCACGTTTACGAGATATAATAACTTTGTTTTTTTTTCTTTTAATGAGCCATCCTTTATATTTTGTCACCAATTGATAGAAAATCAGTTTCTGCATGCAATATTGTTATAATAACATAACCTTAAAATGAAAAACAAAAGAGCTACGATTCGTATCGATGTATTCGATATAACAGCCAACACTTTTGTTGTGTGCCAACTTGATGTTTGTTTTAAAAGCTAAAAAGAAAATCCAAGAGTTTATAAAAATTTATTGATACCAATGACAAAATCATAACAAAACTGTTATTGATAAAATGGTAGAAAAAGTTGGATGAAGTTAACTTGTTCAGATAAAATCATAGATATTGTTGAAATATTCCTTTTTTCCATAACTCACTGCATATGTCTTTAAATGTTGACATTGATTTTTTTTTTTGAACACGCATAGACAAAGTATACACTGATTAGGTATTGTATTTCCTAACGTCGACCTAGAGAATAGTCAACTAAAAATCTGTTTGACCTATTAATATATTCCTTGTTGAAACAGGTAAAAAGATATGAATTTAATTAAATCTGCAACAGGTAATTAACATAACTGATGCTACAAGCTTAAATATTTTATTTCAAGTGATATCACTCGCGCGATCGTACAGTACATTTATCAAATGTAAAAAAGGATAATATTATAATACTTAGGTATTATTCTGTTTTTAGCTCTAATAGCGGCTTACTTGGCATTGACTAAAAGTAAGAGAATGATTATTGGTGATTCATGAATATAAAATTACGTCAATTTGCGAAATGGTTGTGGACCCATTCCAAATCAAGTCGTATCGAATATTACTTTCAAATATAACATTTATATATGTTGGTTTAAAAATCTATTCTGAGAGGTTCTAAAGGAAGATATTTCGAACAAAAATGTTCAAGTATGTATGTATTTCTTAGATACATGACGATCACAACAGTTGTTTGGACAGCAAACAATAAACTAGGAGCGCTTGCATTGAGTTTATTCTCAGAACGTTTTATAAATACTAAAAATTGCAATTATATGACCACCAACTATTCAATTAATGTATTAATTGCCCCTGGGTTTGAGAAATGTGGCGGCATACGTTTAAACTTATTTCTTTACGAATAAATTACTTTTTTTTACGATTCTTCTATTGGTTAAATCTTTATTAATACTCATTTGCACAGGTGATCTCTTTGAGAGAGATTTTGGCATATGAAATGTTATAGAGTTTAACATGGCGGTTGTCTCTCAATGATAACAAAATGTATTTTTTTATACTTATTTTCTTGCTTTTTTGATTTTATTTAAAAATAAACTAAAAAAATAATTTTTCGGTTTATTTTAAAAATTTGCTTAAGTTACATTTATATTTTTATAAATTATTTGTGAATATTTTATGTTTGATAATTACTACTATTCGTTTTTTTCTTTTACCATAATATTTTTCTTAATACATATGTGTTGATTCGATTTTTTTTGGTCAAATATAGAAAATGTTATTACATTTGAAAATTTTTATTAATTCAATTAATAATTAAAAAAAATAAAAAAATATATTATGTAGTTTGATGAAGTATCTGTGTGTCTGTTGACCATTAACTGAATTTTTATGTTTACAAACATGAATTATTTCGTATTTTTAAATTTTGTTCTTTGTTTAAAACTGTTTTATTGTTAAAATCAAAAGTATGATTTTGAGTCATTTCACGTATTTCCAAAGCTGAAATTTTTGTTATACTTATGCCCTTTGATTTTTTTTTTTCTATGTATTGCATGGTTTTACCAATATATACAGTTCGCAATTTTATAACTACGTGTATTGTTTATTTTTTTTTCAAATTTTAGATTTTAATGTTGTATAAATTTGGTTTTATAGTTTTATTATGGCATGGTTTCCGCTTTTAAAATTACAGTTTAAAATTTGATTTATTTTTTTCCAGAGAAGTGTGTTACTTAAAGAATTTTTACACATATATTTTATTTTTGATACGTTTTTTGTAGATTTGTTATAAAAAAAAGGGAAGGTCCTTTTTTCAAATATTGTATTGATCAGGTAATTTGGGTAATTATTTTGTTTTAAAATACCATTCGCTCTGATAATGGTATCAGATCGAAAAATTGAACTTATTAGAATTATAGCCGTGCCAGCTAAACTATCGATAACTTTAATTTTTCGTGAAAAAGGATGTGAGGATTATAATTTAACATCAAGACCATGTACGTTTAGTATAACATTTAGTAGGAATTTCATTGTTATTTTGTGTTTGACCTAAAAGGGTAATGCTGTTATTTTCTTTAATTTTAAATGTAAATTTTGATTTGAATGATAAGAATAATTTTTTGATTTCATTAAGTAAAATCGTTTATTTTGTCCATCCTATTTGTCAATCAGTCATCTACACATGTTTTGAATAAAATTGTTTGGAAATATATTTTATTTAACAAAATCCTAATGCGTAACCATTTCTCATTTATTTAAATACACTGGGCAAAAATGCAGAACTGATACTTATAATATTTAGATTAGTTCATACTAGGTTGTTTCATTATCGTGTATTCGGCTTTTTACATAACATATAAATAGTGATTCCGAAAACATTTATATTAATACAATTTAAATGGTTTTCGTGGTGATCGCACATTCAATTTGCATTGCACAATACTGTTATGGTCGTACTTGTCCTACTAAATATCAACTTTTATTTCAAACAGTTACTATTACCTGGTGAACAAATATTGTTCTTGCAACTTAACTGCCCCTTTAGAGGCTTATACAGTAATTTAACTTATTATGGTTGAAAAGATGCACATACTCTAGTGATAGTTATATACTATATCTGAACGCGAACACCTTTAAATAGCAATCTAAGCTCGGGTATGATGTCTGGTGAAAACAATAAAGCTAGCTTTACGGAAGCAGCTAACAACGATGATGATTCGTATTAAAAGGATAGTAATAAATAGCTGTCTAAGGAAGTATCTGTACAAAATAGGTGTCCTTAAAGCTGAAACTCAATGTAGTCTATTTGATGCTATTCTTGAATATATAGTTTCACATCATGAGAGATTGACACTGCTGGGGGTAAAGACTCGCCTACAGATTTGCCAGAAAATAGTTTAGTTTGCAGGCCATTGAAATAGTTAAAGGGACTAACCTGTTTATGTTATTTAAAGCAAACTTACCCAATATTAATATGCAATAGCTAATGCAATATACAATATATGATGAGATTAAGGAATCATTAAAACTTGTGTGTTGTTTCATTTAACATTAGCTATTCAAACCGATTTTCTTTGAAAAAATATTTAATATTTATATAGTATTACTATATTTATTATTATATAATGATTATAATTATTTATTTTTGTTGTCATGATTTTTTTTTAAATTCTTTTAATTATGTATAAAATTGTGTAAAGAACACATTACATTCAATTATTTTATATACTAATTTGACCAATCAAGTAATATTACACAATTTTAATTATATGTTATCCTAAATCTAGAATACATATTTGATGTTTTGGTATCAATGCATATATCTTAATTAAAAGTAGGAAGTTTTTTAATAAATGTAATATCTTTGCATTTTTTTAAATATGATTTGCAATTTTTACTAGTAAGCAGTAGAAATAATTTTTCCATAAGTTAATTGCTCCGACCGTGACATGTCTTGTTAGAGGAAGACTATGTGGCCAAGCCAGCTCAGCTGTCTTTCGCTGATAATTACTTCTACCGGTTTTATATTTGAGTGTGCTATTATTAATTCCATTCTTATTCTGCCTTCTTTTTTTGTAACATCTTTTATTTTTCTTAGAATTTGTATAATTGAATCTCTGTGTCTGTTAATTATTGCGAATAATATACAGATAACAATCGAACCGTACGTAATAGGGTAAGGTATATGTTTTTGTTTACTCTTTTGCAAAATGTTTACAACACTCTAATGTTTTGTAAGACCAATTAGTTTAGAAGGAAGTTGTAATTAATTGCAAAATTTTAAACTAAAATAAAAACAATTGCAATGGAAAAGTTTAATTGTTTAATATCCTCAGTTGTTTGGTAGATTTTGATATTTCCGCAAATATAAACATGTAAATTATATTCTTGTATATCCGATTTAACGCTAGATAATCAAGAAGTGATATATGTTGCGGTAAGTTAATTTTTTTACGTTTCTACCGGAACCATGTTTACTTACGGTTTGTTGTTGACAAGCTTATAAATTGTGGTTACTTTATTATATTGTCTGAGAGAATAGTGTGAATTCAACTCAATAAATATTAATAAATATAGGGTAGACTGCGGCACATTATACAAGTCAACAATCAAATTACTTGATATAAATAAATGGAAGGATAAATTTGTGACTTATGTGCTTAATTTGCTTTTGGGTTAAAATTTAGACTTTGTTAACTTCAATGGGAGTTACTTCTAATCCCGGCCCAGAGGCTATCTTTTAAAGATTATATATTATTATATATACACTAGGTTGTTTTAGGCTAAAATTGTATAGATTCTCTTAACCCAATTGGTTATTATTCATGTACAATCCGATGTCGCGTTGACTTTTTCTTGACATTTTTTTTTCTCAGTGCACATACTATCAAACTTTTAGAATGACTGTTGTGATGTACGTAAAGGGGTACATTTAGGATGAAGATCGATGCTAAGGTAAGTACTCTCCCTCCTCAATAAATTGACTTTGCATGATTCACCATAGTGCACATTACGCAGCGATCTTATAGCCTGCTTCTGTAAAATAAAAAATCTAGATGACGCACTCGAAGAGCCCCAGAACAGCACGCCAAAATTGAGTAAGGAATGGAAAGCAGCAAAGTACACAGTTCTCGTGACGGCATGCGTTACGATACTGCCAATCTTTCTTACGTCGCGTCGTATAGAGCCGAAGTCAATTTGGTCGTAAGCATGTCTATGTGGTTTGCCCACCTTAAATTGGAGTGCATTTCTGGTTAATCAATTTTGTTGTAACTAGCAGGTTTTGAGTTTTTTCTTTGTTATTTTTCAATCTATTTGCAGCAAACCAAGTGCAAGCGCCCTCCGCAGCTCTCTCTGACTTAGTGCCAAAGACTCGATGCTTGGACGATTAAGGCCGCATCGTCAGCATAGGGCACATTTCCGCGCAGTGGACATTCGCAGGGAGATCATTTAAATATATAATGAAAAGCAAGGAGCCCGTAATAGACCTTGTGGTACACCGTATTCATGTCACATGTGCATGATGATACGTTGTTCCACATTGCGACTTGCTGTCTGCCTTCTAGGCATGATCTAAGGAGGTCAAGCGCGTTCTCGCTTATGTCGTAATATTGCAGCTTGCAGATCATAATTTCGGGACTTATCGAGTTAAAGCCTTTTGACAAGTCCAACAAATAGGTGAGTACTCGCAGTAGTCAAATCCCTTCTTAATGTACCGCCAGGTACAAGATCTAATATCGAAATATGTTCGGTTAAATGCTTGAATCATCATCCTCTACTAGCTTAATTGGTAAAGCGCTCGTCCGGCAAACGAGCGGGTGCAGGTTCGAATCCTGCGTGATGAGAAAAATTTTTCTTAGGAAAATTTCTTCTTCTAATGGGTAGCGATAGTATATATTCTGGTTTAAGACTATTAGAATGCAATTCTTTGTTGTTGTGTGTTAATCACAGCAATGTTGAAGTATTTGGGTAGGTGGATGTTTGTTTATTATTTTTTTTAATATACCTACATGCTGTGAACATTATGAATAGGTAATTGTTTTAACAAATTAATCGGGGACTTAAGTGATGGTCTACTTATAAATTCATTTGACCTTCGAAATGCTTATGTTTGATACAAATATATATATAACAATGTCGTGCAAGTAATGTGGTAATTAAGAATATTACTAGTTAGTATAACCTTGAGAAAAATATAAAAGTATAAATAAAATATAGCTTTAATAATGCATGATTTTATTAGAAGAAATAACATTGGAAAACCAACTTCATACCTGTAATTATCACATATGTCGTCTCTTTTTTCTACATTCTGTGATAAAATGTTCGAAACGGTGTTGCAACTATTAAAAGTACCATTAACTTGATGTAATAATTGGTCACATAGACATAACTTTATCTCAAAGACGGGTATTTTTGTATTCTACGCAACACTAGGGTATTTACTTGTTAAGAAATGTTGTATTACACACTCGTTTATATAATAAATATGATTTACATATTTGAAGTTTTTCTTTAATTAGTTCTAAAGTAAACAACATCTTTATGACTAATGGAAATTATAAGTACTACCTACATCTTTTTAAAATCATCAGTTAATACAAATAAAATTATAAAAACAAACATAGGTGCTGGAATATTTTTTATGCGGCTATACGAATCATGAGGCTTGTAATTCTTGAACGACATCCACATTGAAAGTGTTAACAAATCGATCATAGTAACGGAATAAAATCCTGTGCAATGGGCCTTATTAAGGAAATTTTGGAAACGGTAAAACTTAGGTTCCATTTGCATAATCATTTATTTAAATAAATCCTTTTTTGATCATCACATATTCTCTGAATACTATTGTAGAGGTGTGTATACTTTAAGCAATAATTCTAGCAAAATCATTTTGTCTAACATGCGTATACTGTACATACAGACAAGTGGTTTAGAAGCGGTATACATATAGTGCTATAAAAAGCACAGGCTTATAACTAAATAACTTCAAAGACAATAGAAGACAGTAGCTACAACTACATTCATGAGCGTTGAGGAAACATTTAACAACGTTACGGCGAACTTAATTTATTGAGGATGTCACACAGAAGTTTCCAGGGTTAAAAAAGAACAAAAATATATATTTCCTTGTAAAGTATATATGTTTAGGTAGTTGTCAAGTTACAGCTAAATTACATATCATATATAAATACATTAGCCTAACAGATCTGTAGCCGATAGTGCTCAAAGAATATCAGGTAGTAAAGTAATGTGTTTAATTCTTGTGCCATAATTATGATCTATCAACCTAAAGATGTCCCTATTTCTATACGCAATACACCGAAGCTCATAAATGTATAAAGCAGGCATCGAAAGAATCTTCAAGCTCACAAATGTTAATCTACAGGCTTATCACGTTTTCGCAGTACAAAAATTCGTTAAATGCCTCTAGTTCGCCCCAAGTAGGCTGTATACCATTTCATAAAATTGAGTGAAAAGATAGACGGTCCTTAAAGTTTCAATGTCGCAGTATCGAGACAAACTACACAAGGCAAAATTCACTGCTACCAGTTTTTTTTTTGCAATGAAATCGATGTAGTGATTATGGGTTAAGGAATCATCGATTACCAAGCTCAACATCATTATATAGTTAAACAATTTTGGCAGCTACGTGCTGTCAGTAGCAACAGGGGCAGCACTACTGAACTTGACTAAAGCGACTCTTCTTTATGTATACGTAATCTGTTTGAAGTTACATACTACTCGATCGAAGAATACACTCTACTCGTCATGGTTAGTGTTGTGTTGCAACGATAATTGGCAAAGCCACTGTCGGAGTAGAAATAGAAAGAGATTCTCGCAGGATGGAGTTTCATCCCCTTTATTATGGGCAACCAAATTAAAACGAAAATTAACGAATCCACGATTTGATTGCCGGGGAAATGCTGACAATCTTTCATAAAGATTCTAATAGAACGAACCCACAGACAACCCTAAACAGTCAATGCTCAGGAAATACATGTAGCCTTATTAACAAGAAGACAAAGAGCTTTAAAACGCTTATAACTAGAGTGGTCAGACGTGTCTGCTTACACGGGCCGCACTCGCCTCGCGCTAGGCAGAACGTTTAGCCATAGTATATGTTTAGAACAGACTTATATACATTTGTTTTGTGCTAACCCGACTCCGTAGTTTAGTTTTGTTACATCCCCATATTTAGATTTAAGTTCCTTCAGTTCTAAGAAGTTAATAGTGAAGACATCTTTCCCTTTTTCGATTCTTTCTTTATTCTGTCAGACACCCTCTTCATTTTGTAATTTACGACCACTGGAGTGCCTTTGTACACCACACGCAATCACTTGTGTAACCCCACCAAGGGAAAATGGTCAGTGTAACAAGGGACTACTAGTTCAAAACCATATTGTAATAGGCAGTTCTGTTCCGACATTTCAAGCGACAATACAATTGTAAATATTTTACCATGTAAATATATGAAATTACAAAAAAAGGGTTTTGTGTGTTTTGCTATTTAAATACATCAACGTAGAAGTGACAAATCCAGCACCAACGCATTCACAAAAATCTACAGTGTATCTTCAAGGCAGTAAAATCACTTCCTTGGATTTGTGTGTCTAGTATCCAGTATCAGTGTTATTCGAGTCTTGATGCGAGATAATACAATTCTTCTACAATTCTAAAAAATATACAATATATTCCGTAAAAATTGTGTTCACGTCATATTTTTCTTTACTACCAAACCACGCGGAAACTTTTTTCTCTTGCTGTACGTACCGTCAAGACAAGAATCTTGTCTCGACGTATTTGTCGGTAAATAGTATATTGAAAGTTCTGGATATTTATTAAACAGTAATTAATAAAATTCCGTGCGACGGTAATAATTGTCTGGTAAAAGCTCTTAGGGTGTGCTAATTTTGTATGACCGATATTTATACATAAGAATTAATATCGGTCGTCCAAGGTTAAAAGAAAAAGTTTAAAACAGTTATTGTACTAATATGCGCGCAATAAGCATGTCTAGATGCCGTAGTATTTAATTTCACTAATGCACAAATTTGAATTTCGATATCACTGACATTTTTCGCTAGGACATTTTTATCATTGTAATTTCAAAAACGTTGGACTGTTTTACGAATAGTAGTCGCGCTGGGAATTGATTTTTCGGGATATTTACTGCAAATAAATCGTGTGTAACTACTGCTGACTTGCCACCGTAAAATTGTTTTACTATAAATAGTTTTTCCTTGGGCGTATAATACTCCATTTTTTTATAAAATTACTGACACTCAGCGACGCCTTATTAATAAATGAACGAAATGAATCGAACGCTGGCTTCACTTGAAGTGAATTATGCATGTCTAGCGATTCGTTCCCCTCCCCTCGCAGTAGTACGGAATGAGGACTTCATTAAGTTGATTCAAATTAAAAAAAAAGTCAATGTGAGGATAGCATTTTGTAGTAGCAGCGGTAGCATACGGATTGGAGATAGTATATCGAATTGTACAGTCGCCCAGCATAATGGCAGCGTATTTTTCGGCTTTGTTAACTGATAGAAATCATATTTTCGTCCTTCATTATTTCATGTTACGGCAATCGTTATTAAAACACTAGTACTTGAAGGAGATACGATTTCATAAGTTAAAAAACAAAACAAGTAGTTCTAACCTACCTGCACGTTTACCAAATATGACGCACCCAAAAGTAGAGATAAGCATATCATACGGTTCTAATTATTAAAAATTGCTAGATGAACTAAAGGAGGCTCGCTTCACAAAGATGCCCAAGTGATGGCATGATTTAGAAATATAGCCTAGATAAAAATTATCAGACACGCCCTTTTTTTCAAAACTTTTATGTGCCTAATTGCCCATGTGATATTCACAGAATCTTTTAAAAGAGGACAATGAGTCTCCCATGGTGTGGGGCAGTATATTGACTATATTATTAGAATTTGAAATGTTGACAGTATCGTGAAAAATCTGCTTTATATTTCTTTTTATCGGTTTTATAGCATCAATTAAAGTATTTACAGTCGAATTCATAAATATGTTATGATGTTAGGAACTCACTATTTTTCAAAGATATTTTGCTAATTTTCCAATATAATATCTGCAAATATGTTCTGATTAGAATGCATAAATCTAAAGAAATTCTGTCCAGCGAAATTTTGGAATTTAAATATTTGAATTCTAATTTTGGCATTGAACACTTTTAGCTAGTATAATAAGGATTTTATATATACAAACCGAATTGTTATAGCTGCATAGTTTATCATTCAAATATGTCTATCAACTTGTCACATTTTTTAGCATTTTCCTTTATTTTACTTCTTTATGAGAATGCTTACCTGAAGCACTAGATAGCAGGAGACTATTAAATAAACGTAAACAGGTTTTAGTTTTTATACCAGAACCAAATTACTATGCTCCATTAATAATAATAATTGTCAATTTTCTATATTTATGAATTGTCAATTAGCTATCCTCCACGTCCCACACTGCCCACACGGTTACCTTAGTTATTATGGTTCGATCGTCAGTTTTCTGTAGGCGACGCCCGACGGCGATTTTAGCGCCAAGGAGACAGTCCTATGAACTAACAAAGTAACGTGACGGACGTGACTACGGTTTTGCTTATAACATTAATAGGCCTGGTTACCATACTGCTAAATAAGCTGCGTAATTAAAGAAGTCACATGGGTTTCATTTCTGAGCATATGCTCTGTGCAGTATACTTACTAAAATATGCATCATATAAAATGTAATACATTCCCTATTCTGCAAGGTGCTTTACGTTGCATTGTAGACAATAGAACAAAAAGTAGCATTACTAACTCAAAGTTTTTAATTAGGATAACATAAAATTTTAATGTTAGGGTAATTGGTCACACTTTGCTAATGCATACCATTAGAAATTTTATGGGCTGGTAGCTCTTACGACACCTTCTGAACAGGACTTCTGATTCGCACGTATCTATTGCACATTAATGTCATAGTGAATTTATACTTCATGTCAGGTAAAAATACTTCACTTTAATGTAACTTTGTGCAATAACATACCAGGTATTGTATGCTTACCTAGAATGGTATCACCAGCTCTTGCAGTGTAATTAAACCATAGGAATCTCCAATCTCGAAGTTCGGTTTGGATATATAGTAACAATATATCCTTGACAAATATTTAGAACGTTCATTAATAGTTATTTACATTAAAGTACGATAGATGTCATTTACAGAGCGACAATTCAATTTCAGACACAAGCCGAAAGCAAGTACCTAGGGAGTTCGAGCGCTTTAAATGACCGACTATTTGACCGAGGGAAAAATTAGAAAATCTTATTTAAATAAAATACGCCCATGTAGCAGTCGGTAGATGTGGATTGGTACCACTGGGTCTTGCAACTCAACTCAGCCTTTTTTCTATGCCAACATTTTTTTTTTTATGATGATGCTCATGCAATGCTATGTTGACCAGGCTAAAAAGTAATTATACACTTCATTGCCATTTGAGTACATTTTTTGCTAACAGATTTTGTCATTACATGAACGCATAACATTGTGAACCCTTCATTCGCTTTTCTAGTTTATCAGTTACTCGAAAATGTATTTTTAAGCTATTTCACTAGTTTCTACGCACGCTGTGTATTATTTAAAATAATATCTAAAGCAAAACACTGAGTTGTCACACTGCAAATGACCTAACGCACGACATAATTTTCTTTAAAAATAATAGGCCAATGCAACAGTTGGTAGATGTGGATTGGTACCACTGCTCTGTAATAAGTTAATTCAGATTTATGTCTGTGACAAAGTGATTTTATCATGGTGATTTTAGTTTAATAACAATTAAAACAACAATAAAAATAGTGGTGAAAGTGTTTTTTTTTTTTAACTAAGTTAAGGAAACTATGCATATCTTATATTGGAAGTAATTGTGAAATTAGAAAAAATGTAGCACGCGTTATCAGCCTAGGGAGATAAAACGAACCTATTGTTGCATTGACTTGCAGATAACGCTGTATTAACAGTTGACGAGATCAAAAAGAAATTTACTAATAGATTTTGTTCTGATGTGAATGGGTAGAATTGTGAACACTTAATGCGCTTTTTGGTTTATTAAATATTCGAAAATGTATTTTGCAGCTCAGTACTTAAAATATTCAAGATCCAAAATACCTAAAACAAACGGAAATTCTGACGCTTTAGTCAAAAAAATATTTGGTATAGTATCATTGAAATTTATTAAGTTTTGTAAAAAATAAGATAAAAATAGCAGATAACTAATGAAACTTATGTATGTTGTATATATGCTATTATGTAAAAAATATGACTAATACTACTATATAAACGATTCGCTGTCAAACTTTGATACCTATCGTAACATTTTATTGTGAACCAAATCATTCAGTTTATTGGCCAAGGTGAAACGATAGTAGTTTTAATTATTTCATTTTCATTTGTTCAAAAGTGCTAAAGCATGCGGATACATAATGCAGGTTGTACAAGTGTTAATAGCACACACATACACACAACACACACACACACACACACACACACACACACACACATGGAGTATTGAATTATATCCGTTCTTAATTCGTATCACCATAACTCACCGATCACATGTGCATGTTGTACTGCTGGTAATAATACAAAAGCGTAAAGAGTAAATAACGCAGGAAAGAATTCGCACCGCCCCTAATTAAATCTAAGGTCAAGGTTCACTCCGTTTATGCACACTGATTCAACTACTAACATGTAATCTGTATTTGTACTAGCTTTTCAATTACAGTATTTTTTTCCACTTTGCTAGTTATTTATATAAGGTAGGTATTATACCTATTAAAATACATAAGTTCTTTGTGATTGATCTTTGACAAAGAGTTTTCATAGTGCAATTTATGTGTAGAAGTGTTTAAGAAAAGATTATTTCTTACTAGTGCAGATTAGATAATAATGAAATAGTAAAGGCGAGCAATTGAATTCAATAAAGAGTACTTATATAAAACCATTTCAGGCATAAATTCTACACCACTTCTTAAGCCTATTTTACACTGCCAATAACGGAAACAATAATTGTTAATAAGTTATGATTTCAAGGTCAAATTTGTAACAATAAAATTGGTACAACGGAGGACGTAAAATTCTTATGGTTAGAGTAATTATGGTAGTTATAACTACCTACCACAACAATCATTTCGAGTAAAAACAAGCTTTGGTCATTAAAAATTACTTAATTTACATATTTCATGTTAAAAGTTTTAAAAGAGGGCACAAAACAATTGTGGAAAGTTTTTATTAGGCTAAATTACATTACGTAAGAGCAAAAATTAGCAACATTGACCGCATTCTACCTGACTGACAGTAGTTTCTTCAAGATACAGGATGCTAGACATCACCGGCAGGCATATATGTACAGTCGAAATTTTTAGAAATGTCATAGGGCAATATGCCTATACCAGAATCACCCAGAGTAGTATATCTCCTTTAAGGGGCCCAACGCATTTAAATACTGCAAATTGCTGGTCTAACATAAGCAAGGCACCGTAAAAACACAATTTATGGTTGCTCGTTAGGACAAGTGGGTGCAATGTTTGTTTACTTTTCACATAAGCATGTCTGTATATCACGCATTTACCGAAAATTGAAAAACAGTATACTATAAAAATTTGATTTATTTAATTTTTTCAACTTACTTTTGAAACTTTTAACTTATACCAATAGGCCGTTTTGATTTATTACATTCTATTCACTCTCAATGTAAGACTCAACAAAGCTAGTTTTCTTTCAGCACCAAATAATTCATTTATTGGCATCACAGAACGTAACGCATTTATTAACAGCAAGTATGAACAACGATGGATTAAGCGAGCACGAGAAGAAAGAAACCAGTCGTTAAAAACAATTAGAGAGGGCCGTAAAGGTGCCAGTAACCACGAGGAGAATTCTGAAATATTAAATATAGTTTCCGAAAACCCATTTACGTCTTCCGTAAAAATTAGACTTAATTTACATTGCTCTCTAATCATCATCAACCGAAGATTACATGAGGCTGGTTATCATGGTAGAAAGCCTGCAAAGAAAGCGGCACTCACACCTGAACACGCTGCCTTTTTTCCAGCCAAATTTAAATAAGAACTAGCAGAATGTAATCTTTTCTGATGAAAAGATGTTTTCTTCCTCCAAAGATGCTCCTATTGTCTTGTGGAGACGAAAAAATACTAGATATAATGTAGAAAATATAAGACAACAGTTCACTGCAGGAAGAATAACAGCTGGTTATTGGGGCTGAATGTGCGATGGAGGTCCTGGACCATTGATAATTGTAACACCACCTCGCTTCACGTCAGAGCGCTACGTCCAGGTATTAGAAAAAGTATTGAAGCCTCCTGTAAAGGTCATATATCAGGAGACGAGATGGAAGTAATTACCTTTGTACAGGGCAACAGCCCGGTAAATACTCCTGGAATTGTAAACAGGTGGTTCATTGATAATAATGACAGGCAGTTGTTGGATTAGCCTGCAAAATCCCCCAACCTTAATCCCATAGAAAATATGTGGGCATCTATGGTAACACAGTGAGAGGATTTGGAGCAACATGGTGTTCGACAAAGATATGTCACACACCTCACTCAACATGTGCAAACTATTTAGGCGAAATTTCGAGGCACTAATTATTACGAAAATATAGTTGCCTCTATGATAAAAAAATTAGCAGAGTCTATTACCAATAATGGTTATTATACCAAATATTAATTCAAAAGTTTTGCGAAAATATTAATGCCGATTTGGTAATAGCATGTTCAAATTGTAAATAAGGTATTCATTGCTAAATGTTGATGATGTTATTTTCCCATTGGCTATATACTTCTTATTATTTTAAAATGAATAATTTATAGGATAAGTATTAAGACACTGTGATTCAACATTTGGCTATAATTTTTTGAAACACTGTAGTGAGTGCATTTTTTATTATTTTAATGTCACAGCTGTCTCCAAAAGCTATAAAATTAAAATATATAAACACATTAGAATTTGAAACTCATTTCGTTCTATAAATGTACACCAACTACTACAACTGATCTGAGTAGTATAGAGGCCTACCGTCTAGCACTATCTCTTTCTTACTAACACCGAGACCGTAAAACTTATTTAATATACGTTACCTCTTGCACCACTTAAAAACCGCGTTCGGGCAAACTTAAAATGTATCTGTATTATCTATGGTGAGTGGAATTGCAACTAAATAAACAAATAAAAGCATGTAGAAGTTTTGGTTAATATATACAATGAATGTAGGTATCTTGAAAATAACGAAGGGCACATTTTTAAAGTAGATATATCAATACAGTCTGCACTAGGCCTGAACACTAAAAGCCTATGACATAATCTAAGGCGGCTGTACACCTGGTTTGTTTTGGTCCACATTCACGTAGCATAGATTCGGTTAGAAAATTATCTCTGCATAGGTTACTGCTCATTCTCTCTCCACTCCTTAGTTTGTTTAAGGATTCCCAGGCTTTCGATTAAAAGTTTCCATTGGAGAATAAAGCCTCAGATCGAGGGGTTAAGCTTCGTATATTATACCATTGATAAATTGATACTTCTTCCTTATACTGGATGAGTTTTTTATCTTAAGACAACGGAATATCTCTAAAACACTGCATCAAATCAAAAAAAGATCTTAATAAGATTTGTTATAATGTAGGGGGCTCACTGCATGGTACTGAGCTCGATCCCCCACCTCACCCCCCAGAGTGGGAGGGGGACAACTTTGAAATCTTAAATACTTTCATTTTGTATTGCTGATTCGGATATGCCATGTTATTGTATGAAACTTTTTTTTCTCGATTGGTAACAGATTGCGCTGTAATCGCAAAAACACATGATTTTTTGCGATTACGTCTAGAAAAAAATACACAAAAGAGAAGCAAGCAAACATGATTTTGTGTTTTTTTTTATTTTAACATAAACTAACACTTCAAAAAGCCATTCAACAATGAAGAACTTTGCTTTATCATATCCATTTCAGAAAATGTGTTCGAAAATGTGCTCTTCCACTTCGATACATTTATTTATTCGCAATTGGAATGATTGCACACAACTGAGAAGTGTTTCCGGCGTAATCCTTGAACAAGCGTTGGTGATTCGCTCAATCATGTTTTTCCTCGTGATTGGCACTTCTGTATAAACTTCAGACTTTAAGTGGTCCCACAAAAAGAAGTCTGGGGAAGTAAGATGAAATGTTAGTTTATGTTAAAATAAAAAAACACAAAATCATGTTTGCTTGCTTCTCTTTCCTGTGTATTTTTTCTAGACGTTCATAATCATGTTTTTTTTTGCGATTACAGCGCAATCTGTTACGAATCGGAAAAAAGTTTCAAACAAGAACTACATATTTGATGGCGTAGAATCCGAATCTGCAATACAAAATGGGGGTCTTTTTGATTTGATGCAGTATTTTAGAGATATTCCGTTATCTCAAGATAAAAGACTCACCCTGATAGAGAATTTTTGACCATGTATGCAAACTAATATTTTCCAAATTTATTCCAATCGGTACTACTCCTTTTCTGTCTATAGACATATTCTAATAAAGTTTAAATAAAGTAGCGAGACTTTATGGAGACAGCTCCGTGCGCTTCGAAATGAATGGATTGCTTTTTTAAAGGATAAAAAGTCATTTCAGATTAGTTCTAAAGGAAAAGACACCAGATTTAAACAAACTTTTCACTTATTGAGTAGTATACCATCAAACGGGGTTAAATGAATCACAGGAAGTGAAGTGAATCGCTCGGTGAATCACTGGAAATTATTGCATCTCTAGCGATCAGTGAGACAAAGGTACCGATAATTATGACTCCCACACTGAGAAAAATGAAAATGTCGACGCAACAAAAATTATTATTTTGAACTCTTTGCATTCACTCAACTAGTTTTCATTTAAATCAGCACACTTAAAATTTTATTGGAAAAAGGTAGCCTCATTGAAAGGAAATGTATGTTTTAGTTGAATTATATATGTTAATTCAAACAATTATTTGCTTTAAACGTCAGCGGAACTACAAAAATGTAAACTGAATGTATGTGCAGCCGATTTGAACAAACATTTATTTTAATTCAACATTAAGATTATTGGATGAACTACAATCGTAGATTGATTCAACAACATTAGTGCAACTAATTCTGCGTAATTGATTTAATCATTCCGTTGGTTTGAGCATATTTAAATATAAAAATTTGTTGAGTGAATCAATTATTGGTTGAATCAGCACATCTTTTTTTCTCGGTGCATATGTTCCTTGTCTCTAGTGTTGGGAACGAAACTTTCATCATCATTCACGGTAGATCGTCCGCTTCATAATGCGACTTCAAGCAGTCCACTTCGCTTATTGCGTGAATGAAGAGCTTGCGCATGAAGTAAATCTTTCAGCTAGCTTTCACGAGAATAAACGTGAAGCAACCTGATGTTTCTATGTAAACAATTTACTATTTATTTTATTAATAAGGTTATTATCGTAATAAGGTATTTGCTACTAAATTGTAACCTATTATAAAACGCTGTGAACGGAACTGCTTGCTCCTGTCTTTCACGAAATATGTCCATTCATATCGTGAAAGCAACCTTCAGCGTTTGTTTCATTCGTTATGTGGCTTCGCACTGCAGTATTTACTCATAGCTACACAGGCGAATGAAACCACGCTGATCGCAACACTTGTCTGCCAAGTAGTACGGCTAGGTATCACATGCGTTGTCCTCTTCTTGACAGAAGAACCAGATATATTAAACACATTTAAATATTTTGATTGTAATTTCAGAAATCGGTTAAACGATTTGAATGCATGCAGCACTAAGAATGATTTTCGTCTATCAGCTGCCAGATATTGTTTCGCTAATTCTTTAGGAATAATATGCATCATTAAAATATTTTCTTAATTATATACACTGAACTTAACTCCTATTTTTTGAAAGAATAGACAAATTATGGGGTAAACTGAATCTTAACAAAAATTAATTAAAAGTCAGTCAAATCAGTGTTGATGATGTTGAAGCTTCGTAATGAGGCTATTTTGACGATAAGTTAAGATTTTGTATTACGCAATACTTCCAATTTAATATTTATTTTATAACTTGAGTTCCTCTTCTAAAGGATATTTCGTTTGCCCCAAATATCTGAAAGTGACGCAGAGCAATTTTACAAAGCCGTGCAACTCAAGTCACCTAAAAAGGGACTACATATATTTGCAATTAGCGAAGAGCGTTTTTCGGATATTAGCATAATTAAATAGGCATTAAGATTGTTTAAAGGTTTAGCTTATTTATTGTTTTTTCTTTTTTTTTTTCTTTTTTTTCGACTTTCTTTTCCCTCAGCACTACTTTTATGAGTTTCTTCAAAAAGATATAAAAGTAAATAAAGAATAAAATTTATTTTAATACGTTACTTCTTTTTCTTTCGACCATTTTCGATAAAATTAACTTTTCTTGACTAAATCATATCTTAAAAAACTTTTAATATGGTTCACTTTACCCAGAACCGTTCAAAACGGTACATAATTTAAAATGTATGGATTTAAATATTGTAAATTTTTATGATAAAATTTTGCAGCCCTGAAATAAAATAATATTAAGTACTTCATAATACATTCATTATTTAGCATAAGAAGATGATCAACGCTGGAAAGTGTGTATATACACCAACCGATAAGAAATCTTAGTACATATACTCAAGGTTAACCTGCCTAAACCTGCCTCTCTCGTATTGTCTCAAGGTAGCAATTTGCGTGTGTATTATCGATTATTTTGCGAATATTAAGCCAACTTTAGCAAGGAGCCCGGAAAAAAAAACAACGTGGTAAACTTATAGGTATATATGGAACACAATATTGGTCAACTATTTATACTCTAATAAACAAACAATGGTCTCTTTGATACCTGCAGTGCGTAGGACAATTATGTATGAGCAAATAGTGCATTGTATTACGTCTTGTTATTGAATAGTATATTTACGGTTATGAGGTAAGAGAATCCTGTGTACCTGCTTAATATTAAAAACCAAAATATGCCACAGCAATATCTACCTATAGAACTTGATTAAACACAGATAACATGAAGTACAAATACACCACAAACTGTCAAAGCGCCTTCAGGTTTCCTACATTTAAATCTGTTAATATGCATTGATTCTGTACATTTGAAGAGAACTGGCACTTAACTTCATTGTAATGATTGCCAGTGTTATATAACGGTTATCTTGATTCAATATAAATTTCAAAGAAAATGCTGTTACAAGTATTACAAATCATAATGTAAAAGCAAACGAAAGGGACGAAAGGGTACCTAAATATAATTCATGAAACGACCACTGTATACCTGCAAAATTACAGCGATCCAGCTACGTATGTACAGTCGAAATTTTTAGAAATGTCATAGGACAATATGCATATACCAGAATCACCCAGAGTAGTATATCTCCTTTAAGGGGCCCAACGTATTCAAATACTCCAAATATGCTCGTCTAACATAAGCAAGGCACCGTGAAAACACAATTTATGGTTGCTCATTAGGATAAGTGGGTGCATGTTTGTTTACTTTTTACATAAGCGTGTCTGTATATCACGCGTTTACCGAAAATTGAAAAACAATATACCACAAAAATTTTATTTATCTAATTTTGTCAACTTACTACTTACTTTTGAAACTGTTAACTTATACCAATAGGCCGTTTTGATTTATTACATTCTATTCACTCTCAATGTAAGACTCAATAAAGCTTCTTTCAGCGCAAAATCATTCATTTATTAGGCATCACAGAACGTAACGCATTTATTAGCAGCAAGTACAACGATGGATTAAGCGAGCACGAGAAGAAGAAAACCAGTCGTTAGAACAATTAGAGAAGGCCGTAAAGGTGCCACTAACCGCGAGAAGGACGCTGAATTATTAAATATAGTTTCCGAAAACCAATTTACGTCTTCCGTAAAAAAATAGGGAACAACTTAATTTACATTGCTCCCTAACCATCATCAGCCGAAGATTACATGAGGCTGGTTATCATGGTAGAAAGCCTGCGAAGAAAGCGGCACTCACATCAGAACACGCTGCTACACGACTTCCCTTTTGCCAGCAAAATTTAAATAGGAACTAGCAGAATGTAATCTTTTCCGATGCAAAGATGTTTTCTTCCTCCAAAAATGCTCCTGTTGTCTTATGGAGACGAAAAAATACTAGGTCTAATGTAGAAAACATAAGACAACAGTTCACTGCAGGAAGAATAACAGCCGGTTATTGGGGCTGAATGTGCGATGGAGGTCCTGGAGCATTGATAATTGTAACACCACCTCGCTTCATGTCAGAGCGCTACGTCCAGGTATTAGAAGTGTGTTGAAGCGTTCTGTAAGGGCTATATATCCAGAAGATGAGGTGGAAGTAATTACCTCTGTATAGGACAACAGCCCGGTACATATTGCTGGAATTGTAATCAGCTGGTTCATTGCTAATAATGACAGGCAGTTGTTGGATTGACCTTCAAAATCCCCCAACCTTAATCCCATAGAAAATACGTGGGCATCTATGGTAATACAATGAGAGGATTTGGAGCAACATGGTGTTCGACAAAGAATTGTCGCACACCTCACTCAACATGTACAAACTATGTGGGCGAAATTTCGAGGCACTAATTATTACTAAAATTTAGTTGCTTCTATGACAAAAAGATTAGCAGAGTGTATTACCAACAATGTTTATATCAAATATTAATTTTTTTTTGTACGTATAATCTAAGGCGGCGGCTGTACTTACATACGTACTTTACTGCTATGCAGTGTGGATAAGGTCGTCGTTTGCTTACAGAGAATACAGAGGTCTCGTTTAAGAAGCTCGGCGCTTTACATACTTACAGTAAGTAAACTTATGCAGGCAATATGTACTTTTAACGACTATATTTCGCTTAACGATTCGGTTTCCTTATGGACTAAGAGGAATTAGCAATTATAAACAGAATCTTGAATCGTTTGCCAAGGAGAGTCAAAATCGTTAAGCAGCGGTTCCGATTTTTCTTTTTGTATCGATTATACATCCGTTTAGTGTTATCGGATGATTTTTGATTCCGATTCGTCAACCGCTAACGTTACACTATAAAAACTTCTTTGTCAAATCTCTTTTATCAAAGAACTTTTATAGTTTAATATGCGCCTTAGTAGAAGAATAATTACAGTTGAATTTATAGGTATATAGTTGATTTTGCAGTAGATAATTGAAAGGAAGGGGTGCACTGCATTAGTGTGTATGTATTTAAAGATCTATTGATCATGAATGTATAACATGTTTTGCATATTCGAAAAGAATGCCGAATAAATACATTAACCTAGGACGTAAGACTAAAAAAATTTGAAGAGTTTTTAAATTCATTGATGAATCCATCGATTATGCTTTATCACTGTCTAATTACAAAACAGATATACGTTTATAATTGATGGATTCATCCATGAATTTAAAAACCCTCCAATTAATCATGTTGTTAAAATTATGTACAAGATTCAAATCAATTATTTTTTTAAATAAATAACCTTACGAACGTTTGAACGTATGTGAACCCTAATGAGAATATTTTTATATCTTGGACCGTTACGCTATCATCCAAACAGGTTTGACGTCTGAGTAAGTAGAAAATTCGTGTTAACATTTGCATAAGTAAATACCTATATTGGTATGCATATTTTGCTGTCTACTTAACGACGAAATTAAGAACTGGGATTCACTCGTGCGCTAGTAATTTGATTTCGTGCGTTTATGGCCTGATAATTAATAGTTGTTGTCTTTTAGAAACTTCGATGAATTTAGTTCAGCATGTATTGTGGAAAAACCACAAAAGCTAGTGTGCAGATATTTATTAAGTATTTACCTAGTATAGTAGCATAGTAGTGCGAATCACCTGACGTTTCATTATGCATAGCTATTTCGATTTGTTGGGGAAACACAACTTTTTTCTATCGCTGATTGACATACATATTCAAAATACACATATAACAATAAAGTAATTCAGTTAATACACATCCTTCATAATATATTTAGAAATAAATGAGGGCATTCATCAAATTTGTGTTGGCATTAGCAGTTAACCAATGGGGACAAGCCCATCTCAATAATAATTAATAATAGGAATATTGGTCAACACTGACTTATTGGTACTTGTGCGCTCTTCATTCAATAATAACAGATTTGAATCACTGTCTTAAATATATATAATTGATAAGTGATTAACAACGAGCGTATGCAAATTGCTGCAGTTTAGCTGAGTTTAAAATACCTTGTGTAAGTTCCGTTAAAATTGCAAGCAGAAGGATTAAGAGATCTTACCTACATAATGCCAGTTATAGGAATTACGTTACTGCGAATTATTGCAAGATGCATTTGTGGTATGTGTTTGAAAGATAACACAGTAACAATCAGTTATAGATCAGTAAAAAGTATGTACTAAAAGTTTGTACACAAATTGCCTAAAATTATAATTGAAGAAACTGAATCACAATAATAAATACTTGAACCAATACAATTACGTATTATGCAGTAGACTTAAAAAAAAGTTAATGTAGTATTTTATGCATATCTGCAGCTCTGTAAGATTGTAAAGCATGTATTATGGATGCTTACGAAATTACAGATAACCTTACAGACGCTCCAGGTATGCACAAAAGTGGAAGCTGTTTTTTAGATGATAAATTATCATTGTAATTTTCTATATTTTCCTTCAAGTACAGTTTTCTTTTATGCTTTCTAATTAGGTTTTAGATTTAATACATAGCATCTAAGTTTTTTTGTTTTTACATATCGATTGACACTGTTGTTTTTTATATACTTACGTATCATTTGGAAAATCTGTTAGAGTTTGTACAAAATCACGAATGTTTGGATGCGGGGAATAAAAGTGCTGATTAAAATGGGGATGAAATGATTCACATGCGTTTGAGGTTCTATTAGTACTTTGAGACCCAAATAACATCACAAAGTTCGTAGAACATTCTAGGAATTTCAGGAATAGAATTTTGATTATGATTAATCGAATTACAAATCAATACCCTAAAAATTATTGAATTAATCTGTGCAAGTATACAAACAATTTCTTTTAATGCTTTGGGATAATACCTATAACTCTAAAATGCCAATTAAACCATTTTAAAACTAATTACTTTCTGGGCTTTTTTCTCAGACGTTAAGAGTTAAACGGGTAATCAATAGACCTAGAGATATCTCTATACATAAAACTAATGCAATATCATTTATGAATGTGACCATAATTGTAGTAACGAAATCCCATATTAAAAAATGATTAAGATATTTGCTCTTTCCAAACACGTCTCCTTATACTGGAAGTGGAAGATACCCAGATTGATTGTTTTTTTTGACAGAATTGACACGTGTTTGTTACACCATAACAAAAACACATCGTTATATTTGATGGCATGTAAAATGCTGTATATTTTCGAAAAAAAATGGAAATGTCAAAATATTGACAAAATCATAAATTTGCCAAATACTGCCGAATTTAGAAATATAGAACCTTAATACAAATTGTCTTTAAATAATATCTAGAACACCCTAACATAAGCAAAATAATACAATTGAAATAACGAAATCATTATCAATTTCTAATAATGAAACTTTTGCTATAGAGATGAAAATATTTTAAACGATTTTTCAGATGTGGTGTTGTTGTTTGTGTTTTTATGACGTTAGCTAGCTGCGATACATCGCCAGAAAAAGATTATGAATGAGTGATATAGAAAAATCTGTATCTAAGACTGACTAATACTTTATTAATTAATTAATTAATTAATGGTTTTTAAATAAGTCTACTTTTTCTATCAAAGTTTAAATAAAACAATACATGGAATATGTATAGAGTTCAAGAAATAATCATCAAATAAGATTTTGGTTGAATTCTTTCCGAAAGATGAAATAAATAAGATCAATGAATAGATTATGATTATTTAGGTATTGACTTAATAATTTTAGCGCATCAAGTAAATGACGAATGTTGAAATAGTCAAATAGTTGCAGTAAGAAGCTGTGTGAAAATATAATATCATCCAATTGTACCAATAGCAAGGAGAAATAATTATAGCACTTGCTTTTCGTGATCAATTTAACATTTCAAATAAAGCAAGCATGACTCTGATACTCAATAAAATTAGCTAAATATAGTTACTTAAATTTTACATTTTCTCCAGAAATTCATTGCTGCTATAAAAATATTTGAAGTTAAAACTTTTTCTGATTATTGCCTAAATGAGATATAGAAATGCAGAACACTAGAAAATACATTAAAAATAATTTTAGGTTCGATCAATGAAAGGTTAATCCGTGTTAGTGTAAAAGGAAAACTTGTTTCAGTGGTTCTGAACTCTAGGTGCTCGAACTTAATAATTATAATATAATAATAATTATTTGTAGCTTTCTACATAATTACATTATTACCGAGGTAATTCCCAACTGCTTCAAAGAATACATATACAATAACAAATAATAAATGATATATTATTGTACATTCTACCGATATATCATATCGATTTTGTGACTAATATTCTGTTCTAATTAGGCAATTAATTCATAGTCGTCGGATAGTTACTTAGAAATAATTGTAATAAACATTTATTGATTTAAAAATTGGGCATTACATTCACATCATGAATACAATAGAATTACAATAAAAGCTGATTGCGGTCATTTTCAGCTATTTTTAAAGCAACTTAATAGAGAAGCATCAGTTTCTTATATGGGCGTTTGCAAATATTGTGTTATACAGTTGCTTCGGTTCGACTGGAAATCTTGAATTTAAGTTTTTATAAACCTGAGATAAAAAAAGGTCATTAAATGCTAGCATAATGTATTACATCAGTGAAATTTTTGGATTTGCTACAACTATTTTTATTCAATTTGTATATTGAGCGTATGTCTCTTTTATGTAGGTACGTAAATAATAATTATTTCTGTACTAGTAATTTTTTATGAGTATTTGTTTTCTTGCAGGTTGTCAGGTATCTACTAGTTAATAATAACCATGTGTTGTCAAATAAAACACAACAAATTTACTTATTACACTAATTGTGAGTATGTAAATAAAAACGCCGCAGTATGACTTTCAAGGATAGCTTAATTAATTACGCTTAAAAGAATCAAATCGTTGCATATTTATGGCTGTTGATTTTATTTTCGCTATAACTTATAAAATTAGTACATACACATTCATATATATGTGCAATTATATAAATTAAGTGGATAACAATTTTTACTTATTGGGCAGATCGCAGTGGTGGCTCGTGACTTATGAAAGAGGATGGGCACAGAATAAATAAATAAAATTTATTTATCTATTTTTATTATCTATCGACCTCGGGTTGGCTCGAGTAGGCTGCGGGTGAGCGACGCCGCGTAGGGAAGGTAGCACAATGGGCCTGGTTAGAGTGGCCTAAGTGCGCGTGGCTAGCCACTCTTCCCAACCAACAATCCAGAATCCAGATATCTATCGACCGGACATTTCTTTTCCCGGGATGTCCGGTTAGCGAATCATATAACCACAATCCAATTTTAATACACTGTTTGCTAAGTTTTTTAATCCGTTGATAAAGTAAAATAATTTATTTGTTAGTGAACGTGCGCACATCTCAAATTTTTCAATAAATTTTTATTGAATACTCTATTGTAAGTTCGAGATTTACTTGGGGAAGTGTGGTTTATTTGAAGATCAAGAATATACCTTCGTTTCTTCTTAGTTAAAAGAATTTCCTCAAATGATAGCGGGTTTTCTAAAAGATTTTGCACACAATTAACTTTCATCATTAATAATACACGTCACTTCAAACCTTTGAAATGACACATGCGCGGTACGCGCTGAAAACTATGCAGTCGCAATGACTGCAAGACGTTAACTGGAGACACGTGCCCCAAAGCGACCGTATAAGCACAGTACAACAATAAGGACATAATTGTCGGGACCTTTGATATTTTGCAGACACGCATTCCTGACCTCCAAATACAGAGTGAATTTAGGGGCATCTTTTAAAGATGGCGAAATAAATAATCGCGAATATAGTTCAAAACAAAAATTTCGAATAAATACGATTTTATGAAAAATACCCTAGTATTCTATTACATTTGATATTATATGTATAACAAAATAGATATTAATTTATTAATGTGATGTTTGTTTTGACATCGAAATGTTTAAAAGAATCATGACTAGTAGTGGAAGGAATAAGCAAATAGCTTTATAACTTTTTACATAGACATAGAAATTAACTGTAAAATGAATTATAAATAAAACAATAAAAAAAAGTTTTATTCACTGCTTTAATAATTTAATTTGTTTAATAATACCATTTTGCTACTTCTAACAAAATTCTCCGTTCAAACATTTTTAGGTTCTAAATATCATAATTGATAATGTGATACTTGTTGGTACAAAAAATCATGGAAAAAACATTCGTAGATTAAATATATTAGCCTTCTCACATCCGTTTTTTATTAATTTGTTAAAGTGTTTAAAATGCAAGTTTACGGAATGTATTTTCGGACTGTATTCGAGTACTTTTCCATAAATTTCTCTAGGTAAATATTCCAGTGATTTACATTCCTCTGTCCACTGTAAGAGCACTATAATACAAAATGAGAAATTTAGTATATTTGATATAGAACACATAAGTAGAGAATTTACCATATTTTATTTATCGGAAAGGAAACAAAGTTGCATCTCTCTGTTTTTTAGAATTATTGTAGTATGTTCCACTGTACAATAACGTATTGTAGTCTTTGATTCCTTTTCATTCATTGTAAGAACTTATTTTCGCACGCTTTATGGCCAAATAAAAGAAGAACTGTATGTTACGATGAAACAATCTTCTAATGTCTTATTAATACAATAATTATACACACCACACGGAAATACTCACGAACTAATGATCTAATAAACGGTATGCTAAACTAAAAAGATATAAAATAATGTGAATAAAAGAACTTTCGTTTATTTATAAAACGTAAACAATAACATTGCGCCATCTTGAGAAGATGCTGTCACAAAATATTCGATACCACGAAATTCGCTTTATGTCCACACTGTTATACTGCGGTATAAGCGCATATGGCGAAGATAAATGGAGCCGTCCGATTCATATTCGAAATAGGTACATCGGAAATATTGCCCCGGAACATAGTTTAGAGCGTTCGCATATGCGCTAGTGCCTATGGTGCGGAAGGAAACTTTGATACCATCGTTATAAAAATACGTAAAAATAAAATAAAATAATGCACGGAATTACATGCGAATTTTTTTCTGCGTTTATCTTGGTGGTTGGGTGGGCACGTGCCCTTGTGCCCTTTAGTACCCGCCGCCACACCGGATCGTACATTAAAACAATTGAATACTTGGTCTTGGTAAAGTTTTGTTTTGAATGAAAACGTTAAATTAATATTTGGGTATATTGCATTTTATTGTATTATAATCGACATTTTAAAGTATATTACAAGAATCAGAATATACTAATGTTTGTATAATGTAGGTATGCTTTTATGATGTAATCGTTCGTAACAAAAAAATCCAAATGGACTACTAAATTTAGTAAAATCCGATCTCTACGTTGAACAAAAGATTTCTTTGTCGTTGATAAATATGCATTAGCCCAAATAAATTATCCTTTTAAATAGTGCCAAAAAAAAATATTTATTAGATCGTAAGAAAATTATTTTCAACAAATAATATTCTAAGGAGCATATGTTTCTTCCTTAGGAAATATACAACTTTGATTTGAAAACAATCGATATTAGTCGCAAAATATTTTTTTTTGTTGGAATAGTAACTATGGTCGAGTAATTCTACACTTAACACTGAAATAAATATTTAGCAAATTACAAGTATAAAACAAGTTGTATCGCATAATCAAATGCACGTTTCCCGAAATTATTTTTAGGAACTGCCACATACAGCTATAAAAATAACTAATGAGTTACAATATCATATGTAACTTCATGCTCCAGCTTCATACTTGCGGAAAATTTAAATTCCATTATTTGGGAAGGCTTTTGCCTTGACATTCAATAAGTTTTGGAATGCTTTCTTCAAGCAAATCTGTGGCTTCGATATAAAATTACTTTGTAGCAGAGCTTTGCTGTAAAGTACATTCTTTACTATTCACTTCACACTCATATCCACTTTTGTATATTAGTAATATTAGGTCGTGTCATTAACTTATTTTATGATCATGGTGGTTATGTTACTCAAATCTTACTGGAGATGCATAGTTGCAGTTAGTCATAAATCAAAATACTCGCCTTCTATTGGCAAGCGCTGTCAAGATAATTTTCGAAGCTTCAGATTTGTAAAATAACCATAACTACTGTAATCGATTTGGTTTTTAAATAATGAAAACTCTTGCGATTGACTAACTTATTTGACATATCTATATATATATATATTTTAATAATAATAACATCGCGGCCTTTTACATTTTAAAATATCGATACAATCATTAACATCCCGCATCCCGTGAAAGGATATTTTTAATACAAATAATAAGTAAACCACATTACAATGATATACAAACAATTCAAACAATACAATTTTTATGTCTGTTCACAATGAAAGCCTAAAGGCAGAACACAAATTTTATTCACTGCATGTTTCAAAGTTCCTCGCTGCACCTGCATTTCTACTACTCTACTAGTACCACCATTATCAAGTTGTATCCTGGTACAGGATATAACTGTTTTTTACCTAACTAACTATTTTTAACCACGCGGACGTTGATGATATTTAGCATACGATGTCCTATACTGCTATTGAGACGCGAGCTTTCCAGGGTTAAACCCTGCTAATGTTATGGTTGAGTCGAAAAGTACAAAGAAATGGAGGTCGACTGAAGGTCAACTCCATACTAAAGCGCTAATAGGGGATGGGGATGCTGGATTCTCTGATAACCTACTCAGACGCAGCAAGAAAGAAGCTAAAACCATTACTGGGCTGGTAACTGGACATTGTCCCCTGAAAAAGCATGTGCAGCACAGGTCGAGTAAGCGAACCGTGGTGCAGAAGATGCGAACTACAGGAGGAAACGAGTTTACACATGTGAGGAATTGAAGGTACTCAGGCAGAAATATTTCAGGGAGGATCTATTGAAGCCCTCGAGGGTTCTCAAGTTTCCATTGGACAAAATACTGGGCTTTATAGAGAACACCAACACAATGACCACTTAGCTCAAGCGTCTGGACTATAGGTGCCCACCCTAACTTAATGAATGAATGAATGAATGAATGGTTGAGTCGATGCATAAGTATCTTCCACTGAATGGAATTTTTAGTACGTCAATTGCTTTTTCAGCCAAACAAGCCAATAGTACTGCTCTACAAAGCTCAAGTCTAGGTAGACTAATATAAGATTTTTCCTAACGAGAAATGAATACCAAATTCCAACAAGTAGCGACATTTGCATGGCGTTTGAGAACATGAGAACTACTTTTTTGACAAGTCAAAATAATAGTAATGGCGGACACAGCTGATTACAACCTGGTTTATGTCAAAACTAAATAGTACAAAACTATTAACCAAATAATTATACAACTGAAATAATTAATAAGATTTGAAATACCAGTTTAAAAAATAAAAATAATAATTTTGGGAAATATTAACTATATGTACTTGTCAGTATGACATCCATTTAAATTAGGTTGGCATTTTGCTGTCACAATCCTGCAACCGGTGGATAAGCAATTTTCCCAAAAAAATCCAGTAAATGACACCAGCGGTGAACACGTGCAACTCATGATTCGACAAGCCGTATAAAACAGTCATCAAGTAGGTCGTGATAAATACAATTATTAACAACTACTATAAAATATTGAAATGCATTAATTTTTATATTATATTATTCAAATAGATTCATTTAGTAATAGTTACTATTGTTTACAGGAACAATTTCATATTTGGTACTTCACTTATACTTGATTTCAAAGTACATATTTACATTTTGCATCTGTATTGGTATATAGTATTATTTTACAAAAAATAAAGTATGTATTGAAAAGATACCAGCATAACTTTTTAACAGTCATGTCGTAAGTCGTTAACTATTGTGGTCTATAAACCTGCAAGTGCTGGTTGATATCGAAGGGACGATTCTTATTTTAAGTTTATGTACGTACACCCTATACGTAAGAGTATCATTTAAATGTTACTACAAATCAAATTGATTTGGTTAGCTGACTTTCAAGTAATTGTGAATATTTAAGTTAAGCACACAATGCTTTGAGGTCAAAAAATATGCTCTATAAAAAGATACATCTGTTCTTTGTTTTCATCTTGGAATTGTGGAATTTCAGCGTATATAATAAATAAATTTTAAATTTACATAATATATATCTAATAGTTCCAGAGTAAACTTATTGGAAAATTTCTGACCTTTACATATTATTTACCGCTACTGTCCCAATTACCATATTGTAAACAATCTTTTCTACATAAAAATTACAGATATACATAATAATTCCATTCCAAAGAAATGTATTTACTTCCAATTACTGAAGGAATCCAATTGATTTAATAAAATCCCAGTAGTGGTTATAATAATGTTATGGAGGTATTTGCGGTAAATGTGGTTACTAATAATTCTCACTGTTCGAAATTATTCCAGGATTATTTCCAGTTGTTAAAAGACAGATTTTGTTAATGATAATTTATACAAGTTTTTTTTTTATGCGGGCAAAAGTTATAGCCGAATAAGTCAATGAAATTGACCTTTGGATTCTGGATTGCCTGTTTCTTTTACTTAAACTAGCTTTCAAGGCGTGTGTGTCGCGTAGTCAACTGAGCAAATTTAAGATACCTAATAATAATATACTTTAAGGTACCTGACATAACTCTGAAAGTATCTTAATCAACCTTGATCTGTAGATGACTCACTTTAGATATGCAGGCTGACTTTGATTGAGAATCTTATCTTAGGAAGCATAAGAAATACAGTCAGTTAAATAAAGAGAAATCGCATATTTTGGAGATTACAAAAAATACTTGTTCACAAAACAAATAACTGTTGACGAATAGTTTCAAAGTGGCACGCAAGAATTGAAAAGCTAATGTTATTGTGTGTTTGACAATAAGTTTAAAAATATGAAAAAAAATTGTATGATGATTTGTAATTATAAAACAACTTGGCCATTGCGTGCTGTGAGCTATATTACGACGTTTTCTTATTTAATATATATAAATTTATAATTTAATAAGGTAACAGTGTTTGTAAAAGAAGTATTTTGCTACATACAAACTAGTTGAAAAGTTTTCAGTTGCGAAAAGAAAATATTAAAATTCAGTTATTCACATTACACGCAAGTTACATATTCATGATTGCTACAAATCTGTATCAACTCTTTCTTTTTTTCAACATTTTCTAGAATGGAAGAATAATTGAATGAGAATCTCATTCAATTATTCTTCCACTTATTAAATATATATACGACTTTCTTCGTTTAATACATTAGGTTGACCAGTAGCACTGATGATCCTTGTTAATGTGAAACATATGTACGCTAATATCAACCGAGTGTTACACACGTTTTTAATGTGACTTAATTTTCTAGAATATTTTCTGTCCAAAGTTTTGAGGCATTCCAGCATCTGCCATGTTTTATGTCTTATTTATAGACTACTATTTATACTGAAAATTTGCGTTGTTTGCAACTAGTTTTTTTTTTCCAATCATCATTTAGGTGAACCTGTCATGTAAGTATTCAATGTGCTGATGACTATCATTGCTATCTTATTGTTTGTTTTTTCACGGTGTATGGACGAACAAGCTTATCCATGGTGTCTACACCAGATTTTGTTTTATTGTAATCAACAATTATTTGCGGCTTTTTCTGTTCATGTACAAGAATTTCACGATTATCATGCATGGTAGTTAGCAAAGAGAAATTTTTTCTCCTGTTTGTACATTAAGATGCTAAAATAAAACTTCTATTTTCCATATCTGTTGCAAGATCTAGGCTCGTGAAAAAGTTGCCAGTTGTAGTACTTGTTTTCGGGATATATACAGCCTAAGCACACTGTAGCTTATCACCTTATCGAGCACAAATTTTTAATAATATAAGGCTTGCTAGTATATATTTGGCAAGTGCAACATGTGAAGTTTTACTAAAATATGTTTATGCCTTAGTTGCCAGGCTTATAGATATATACTCTTTGAATGCACACTGACCATGCAAACTAAGCAGGTGCTCATCAACGAGTAGATTTTCATGAGGTATGTATACACCATAGTATTGGAAGTCATAGTTAAAAGGAAAATCTAATTGGCGATAATTTATCTAAATCTCGATTTTTCTTCTCGAGTTTCGGCATTTTCAAATCACAAACATTGAGAAATTGTAGTAAAGCTGTGTCTGCTCACAGTTTTGTTGAATGCAGGGCGCCTACCTTCTGCGTCGCACAAATTTGTAATTTCTACGTTACCACAATTGTAAACTCCTGCCAAAGTCAAATATCCACAAAACGTAGAAACTCTTCGGAATCCAGAAGTTTTCATTAATTTTTATGCTTGAGTCTACCTTTGGCATTAGACCACTGAACGACATAGTTTATAATACTATCTCTGAAAAATAACATAGTCTAAAACTAATGAAAATCTCCTCTCTCTTGATGCGTTACACTTCGTTGTGGTTTTCGTCCTTTTATATGTGTTTGTGGATCTAAATATCCATTTCACGTTTAGTTTTCGTCCTGCGCATTTATTTTTTATATTACTGTTTAAACTAGAAAGTAGAAAGTTACATGTAAATATTTTGTTGGTGGTCGTCAATTTTAGTAGATATATTTTCTGCGTTAGCCCCCCTGACCGAATGAAGTCCTTTTCGACGCTATTATCTGAGTTAGAAGCAACATCTTGATTACCTCCAGCATTATTTTCAGATCCTCCAAATCAGTTAAATATTTTCTGCAACTCTCTCACCTATACGATCCGATCTTGTCACGGCCATAATTACTAAACGAATAAATCAGCACAATGCGAAGGGTACGAACACAAAGGATAGTAAGAAAGACAGATACTCACTGTAAAAAAACAACGTAGAAGTACCGAATACATACAAAGATTTACAGTCCAATATACAAAACTCTTATTACTCGCACAAAATCCAAGGAAGCATGGCATAAATAGCAATTCCTTACAAAGCAATTCTTTGTCAAGAAGTATTTAGATTTAGGATATTAAGATTAAAAATTAAGAAATAAATAATATAATATAATAGCCTATTTAATAAGTGGGGTCACTGGTAACTAGTACTGTTATCTGGATCCGGATAATTTACTACCGGATATCCGGATCTCAATGTTATTCGGATTCGCTATCCGAAACTTAGGATCGGGATCCACTATCCGAAACCTAAGATCCGGATCTGCTATCCGAAACCTCAGATCCGGATCTGCTATTCGAAACGTCGTATCTGGTGCAATAATCACTAAAATTTATTGAACACCTATGTAATGCAAAGTCAATGTATACATATCTAGTACGTACACTAATATTGTAATAATAATCGGATAGTGGACTCGGATCCGAAAACCGGATAGTGGATTCGGATCTGAGAACCGGATTGTGGATTCGGATCCGAGTACCGGATAGTAGATTCAGATAGTGGATCCGGATCTTCCGGATAATTTGAGATTCGGATATCCGGTTCTCAATTTTATCGGATATCAACAGCACTACTGGTAAACCTAATGGTATTTATGCTTGACTTATTTATATTTTCGTAAAACTATATAAACTATATAAATTATAAAGTTTTTAGCCAGAGTTTGAATAGATTAACTTAATTTATTGTGTGTAATTTTAACCATGTAAATTTTAATGAAAATTATATTTGTGACGTGCGCCGCGCCGCAGTTTTAATTGATTTGTATTTCTATTTTTTATCCAAAATCTCGTTAACCACACAGATTTCAGCCTGGAAAGTCGTTATGCATTTTCCTAGGTTGTAATATCTATTGACTCTTGGACTGCGACAAAATATTCCTGGACAACATCCTGCTTGGTTTTCGGACCATTTGTAAACCAGCAGGTGTCTGCCTGCGTCAGTGTTTTTTTCTTTCCATCTCCATTTCTCTCCCTTGAAAAGAGGTAATGAAATATATATCCATCATTGATCGAATATACATTATAATGATATATATATATATTATTGTGATTCTCCAGGGGTATATGTTTTAACAAGCAAAAGGTAAATAAATAAATAGCTTTTAAATTATATCTGCCTTTTCTTTGCAGATACCTTCCTACAATGATAAACACAATGCAAACTCAATCCACTAGATGGCTATGAAATCCCGTATACGTCCAAGATATCTAAGATTTACCACTCCAGAACATACATACTAACAATCCCCACCCTTGCTAACCAATGAGGAGACTACCTTTATTATATTCTACAGTTACGAACCCGCTGTGCTGACGCTGTACGCCTCGGCTTCCTGAATCACCAACTTGTTTATTACTATGCCCTTACTTTGTAAATACTGAATTTATATTTAACTCTTAATAATCAATGTATCGAATGAACTTCCATTAATAAAACAGTGTAATCATTAATCAGTTATATAATTTATTGTTAAGTTTATATCAAAAACATATAATAGCATGAGAACTCTTACTCCCAAGTGAGTACAGTTATTGAAAATATTCAAACAAGTATTATTAATTATCCAGTATAATTAAGACCCTTTATTCAAATATGAACTTTTAAAATCTCCCGCGCTATCATAAGAGAATGAATACCACCAACCACGTGTGCCAACCTATAACAGTTTTATATTCTAAATCACATACGATGCGATGATAACCTCAAAACACCGTAGACGTAATATTTCATTTATACAAAATTTAACAATGTTTTGACCAAATACCTCGTCTACCGGTTTACACGGACATCAGAATACCTCCAACTGTGATTTCCTTGTAGTGACAATCCAGATTCGCTCGTATATACAGCTAAAAGGGCCAGGCCAGGAGGGATAACATCGGTAGCAGGAAAATTCAGGAAACAGACCTCCTTCGTTACATTCAGGATGTAACACATGCACACTCCCACGGAGAAGAAACACCCAGGTGTAGTAAATACAGCAAAATTTCTTATAATGTCGAACAATCCTCACGTTTCTTTTGTATATTTCCAGGATAGAATGATTACAAGAATTGAATAGAAGATCCCTTCAATACCAGACGTAAGACAGGAAAAACCACTTAACTCATTACACTTGATAAAAATAAAAATATCTCTCTCTAGCTTTTTTATCAACAACCCCGTCACCAAGGATTCTCATCATTTTTTCACAACGAATTACATTAAGTCACTCCCCATTCAATCAAAATAGATACCACGGCTACCAGACTATCAGACGATAAATTATATTCAACTTCCATGACAACTAGTGTGAATTAATCCAAATTATACTGGACTTACAAACAGGTGTGTACATAAAATAATAACTGCATTTCAATATGGTTGGTGGTTTTCCCTCTTATGAAACACAGCAATATATATATATATTATATATATATATATATATATATAGAAGACGATTTCGATCAAGGAATAGGTTTTTAACCTCTATATATATATATAGAAATATAAACGGTTATAACGGAGCCCGACCAATATACGAACGGATAGTTATTAAGCCCGGACCGACGTTGTTGAGCCCACTTTCGGGCTTTCGGTTTTTTCGGCTAAAGGTTTTTTCTTTTAAATTAATAACATTTTATGGGTACAGTTAAGGTTGTCACACATTAGCTCATCACAGCACAGCACGGTGCTGTCAGAAACCGAGAGAGAAAAAGAAAGAAATATAAAAGAATGAACACACGCCCACAATTCCAACACAGCACGGATCAGTGCGAACGGTACTGAAGTGGATTGTCAATGCCCGATCCCTCCTGTCACGCAACGAAACGTGCCGTGCTGTACCGGTCAAGTGAGGACTGCGCCGGCCATCGCTGGCAGTCATCAAATTACCCGCATGTGCAAACGCGTGCTTCTTTTGCAGTATCTTGGCGCCTGTTGGTAAAAGTTTAGAACACGCAAATAATTTGTTAAAATGGATGAAGAATAATTACTTTACTTGGTTCAAAAATACCAATTAGTTTTGAAAATTTAAAAATCAGGTAACATTTTGAAATACTGAAAAAAATTCGTTCCATCCTCCTTCAAATCATCAAGCAAATTATAAAATTCTCCTAGATTCGATCTTTTTTTGTTAATGGAATGAATCCGTCTGCTTTTTCTTTGTATTTTTTTCTTCTTCTGTTAATAGTAATGTGATTACTACTACCATCCGAACTGCTGCCATCACACAAATTGAATCTGATCTGTTGGTCTCCACCGCAAAAATTTCAGATCCCACTTTCTATCGCGCTGGTTAACTGTGACGAGCTAATGTGCGACAAGCTCTTATTTGAAAATTTCTATGTTCTAAAAAATCACCAAAATAGTATTTAAAGAAGGGCAACGTTTATTTGATGCCGTGCTTTAGAATAAATAAACACTGTTATAGATTCAAGTATTTCGCACGAGCTAGAAAAATGGTTCAATATAACTTTCTTTTCAAATAATTTAAGTATTGTGAAATTAATAAAATTTTCGAATATTGCAAAAACAAGAATTTACGATATATCTTTCAAGTATTTGTTTTATTTTTTTGGCCAAGACAATTGAACATTTAACGAATTAAAGTTGTCTGTAGATTTTTATATCAGGGTTATTCAGAAATAACCTTTAAAAAATAAATAGGGAATCTAAATCTAAGATAATTATTGTTTTAATTTTTTTATTTGATTTATATCAGTTTAGAAGGAGTAATTTGAAATAATTATTACGGAAATAATATCCTAACAATCCCGTTTTTCCGTAATTATTAAAAATATAATTACTTAAAGAAAGATGTAAACCTTCCAGCTCTTAATTTAATTGCATAAATTTACAATCAGATTTTTTTGTTATTATTATTCGAAAGATACTGGATTTCTAGCTCTAAACCTCTGCTCGAACAATTTACTTTCACTGATATTATTATATATTATTTCGTATTGAAGAAAAAGCATCTTTTTCATGATTTTACTAGGACCACCACTCATTTCTTTAAAAAAATGTGTTTTTCTGATCATATTTTTGTTTTCCTTTCTTTTTCTTGGATTTTAGGCACTTTTTATAAAAATATAGAAATGTATAACGACGTTTCGCTCTTATTACAAAAGCTTTTTTAAAACATGAAAAATATAAATATTTTTTTGTTTAATAAATGACAAAATCATAATTGTTTTGTTTACTATAAATTTTTAATATTTGTTTTATTTACAGATTGTGCTTCAATATCAATATCTTGAAACACAATCATTTAATTTCATATATTATCAATAAATAATCAAATCAACATTTGATTATTTATTATTAATTGAATATGAAAATATTATTAAATTTTGTAATTAAATAGATTCTAAAAATATTATTGTATTTAGATATATTAATTATAAAGTGAAGTTATATAGTTTTATGAAGTATTGTATGTCTGTTTCATCATCAACTGCGTTTCATTTTCGCTTATAAATTTGAATCATTTCTAGTATATAACGTATTTTTAAATTTTGTTCTGTGTTTAAAATTGTTATATTTTTAAAATCCATTTAATTCTTCACAAAACGAAATAACTTAATTTTATGACTAAATACAATATTTTTAGAAATCTGAATACAATATTTAATGTTTTCCACATTTAGTTAATAATAAATAATCAAATCAACATAGTAGATTGAAGGGCAATCTGTAAATAAAATAAAAAGATATATTAAAAATTTATAGTAAATAAAACAATTATGATTTTATCATTTATTACACTAAAAAAATATATTCATAAATAACATTACCCCATTTAAAATTGATATTTTTACATGTCTTTATCATTTAAAAAAGCTTTTGTAATAAAAACGAAACGTTGTTATATATTTCTATATTTTTATAAAAAAGGACCTCAAAACCAAAAACCACTCATTTTCGTAAATTATTATTTAATTTGATAACGTATCTGTTCTAAAAAATGTAATAAGGGCTAAGGAACATGGGAAAAACATACTGGCATCGGTTTTGTCATAAATAGTTAGTGCCAACACCGCAGGGCTCAACAAAAACCGATGCATCTATATTACATACACCGGGCTTTGAAATGTATGTTTATATATGCAGGGTTCAACAACTAGCCGTTCATATAGTGGGCTTCACAACATACTGTTTATCACTATATATATATATATATATATATATATATATATATATATATATATTATATATATATATATCATTTTCGATGGTATTCCCAGAATACTGTCGGAAGAAACCAATGCCAGTACACAAACAAGAGTATGTGACGATTGATTCGCCATGTGCCCAAGGTAAAACGCGGTTAATCTGATCTCCCTTTCCACATTTATGTGTAAGGATGGTACGTCTAAAGGAGCTTCTAATGCCAATGAGGAGAAAAAGGACATTGCTCCTATATTGGTCACACTTGCGATCCTTTGTATGGATGTAAGTTTTGCAGTGGCTCTGGTTTGCTGCGCCTTCTACCACTATGCTATGGCTTTATAGTTGAACGTATTATCATCGGACACAGCTATTGGAGTCGCTTTGGAGGTAGTTCGCAGGATTTTCCACATTTCCTTCGACATGCCCATAAGGATAACCTCTTTTATTTTGTAACCTATAACCCTGAATAATATAACTGGAAGAACTAATAATATAGGTTTATTATGTCGTATTTTAAATTTTGTTTTTACAGGAAAGTTTTAAAGGGCAGAGACAGTTTCGTCCGATAATGTATACTTAGTCCTTTTTTAATAACGCTAATCACCTCACTAAGTTACAGTTTTGTCCGGCCCTACCACAATCGTAATCTTAATTCTCCCTTTTACCTTTTTCTATCTGTGGAAGAATGCGTATATTCTAAATTTGAGCCTGACATAATGGCCAAACTAAAGTGTATATTATAATTTATGCAAATCTGTTAATGGGACGAAACTGTAACATTTAAAAAGTTTACACTATTATAGTTTAGTATATATCATTCCAAGAGCGCATATGATGGTTATTAAAACTTTACTGGCATGAGCCTCCCAGCGATTGGTATATATCATCAGGCCCACAATTTTTATGTATTTTCAGTAAAAATAATATATTAAATTAATTGGTATAGCGGGTAGCTTAGAATACAATCACCGATAACAATTATATGCAGTTCAGTTATCGAAAGCTTCAATCTTAGCGTAATCGCCGATAATTGAAAATATTTAACATTTTTTCCAAAGTTCTGCTATATACAATTAATATATAATAAATTTTGATCAGGCTGACCTTTTCTACTCTCAGGGAAGTGACGGTCGCACGAGAATAGGCGTATCGCGGTTTATCGTTAAAAGTAGGAAAAGAGGAGAAAATTCGCCGAAATTTAGATCGTAGTAGGCGCTGCGAAACGAACGTCACTGCAGACCGAGAAATGTCATCGTGGCGGATTTCGATGGATTTCGGTTGTCAAAGTTGGGCTATTTTGTACGATCGCTACAAAGCAGAGGTGCTATGTGGAAGTGAGGTTGATGCCGAAAGGCTTATAATAACAGCGATTTGATTGTCATAAATTATTTCTCTTAGATATTTTTGCCTGCAGTATATAATATTAATGAGTATCATTATATTCGAGGTGATAGGTGCAAAATTGAACCGTTTTGAAACGTCGTGAACAAGATTAATGTTTGATTTTTTTAAATTTTTCTGTCTCTGCCGTAATCGTCGCAATTACACTGTTCTTTGACCTTCTATTCCCAATCCTCTTGGCTTAATTTTAAGAGAGGGACTGTGCGGTAGCTACACTTAATTATGAGATGTATAATAAACATACAACTACAAGATATATAGGTATATATACATAATATATTCAATTATCCAATGTAACAATATATTAACACTCAACGAGTTGAGAAAGCAAGTGATTTGGATTTCCCCAATCGTTCCATTGCGGTTTCTTTATGGTTACTTTTTGTAGCAAAGCCGACGATGAATAGCGGTAGTCTGGAATGCAAGCTCAAGATGCCCAATGGCGTTTGCTAGTAGGGTTCCCTGTAAAGAACTGGCACTAAAATAAAAAAAAAGGCGTGAAAGGAAAGGAAACACAATAAAAAAGCCAGAGTAAACTCATTTATAATTCGGTAAAATAATACGTTAGCGAAAAAAGGGTACATATTATAGAACTAAAAAAAGCTTCCAACGATTTACAGGTTTTCCCAGGTCAGGTCGTGAAACTCTACCAATTCTTTATTGTTATTGTGTAAGTATGTTGCAGCGTATGTATGTATTGCTTACATATATGTATATATATATATATATATATATGTATATCGCCGCATGCATGCGTGTACATGTTTGTTTGAACACATTCAGGCGTTCTATCCATTTCACGTGATTGCTCGCAATACAAGCTCGACCTTGAGTTCTTCAATCGAATACCTTAACATTATTTTCATTAAGGTATTTGCATGTGTACGTAAGTAGATGTGTAAATAAGATCGCAACGCCGGTAATCATCAGTTAGCTGAAGTGTCCTAAGTACATATAGTAAAAATGTGACTAAATTCAATTACGAATGCAATGACATTTCTCACTGTGTATTACATAAATGCAATTATAATTATCAATTTTGTAATTATATGTGTATGTTCTGGTATGTACAAATAAATACTACTCGTATTTTTATTCATATGATGAACACAGGCTATTTCATTGTCGAAAAATATTACATTATAAAAAAAATATCCTTACACTAAGGAGAATAAACTTTGTGTTGGTGGGAAGCTCATGCTCAGCATCAATATTTACTAATTATTTACCTTTAGGACAATTAATCTAAAAAATTACTAGCAGGAATGTATTTATTAGTGCGTCTGTAAATCTTTGTAACCAATTTGTATGTCTATTGACCGTTTATACCAACGCGTAAAGCTCGGTTTAATTTTAAGTGACGCTTAGAATGTGAAACTCACTGTATCGAAAATGAAATATCCCTTGACAATCAAAGTGCCGCTCAAAATTAAACCACACTTAATGTGTAGGTACAATCGAGCCTATTACAAGTGGTTAAACAGTGTAAATGCATTACATTCTTATTTACATTTGTTATAGTTACAAATAGCCTTTTCAAATTAGCAAACGACCCACATGACATCCGCATCATACGTGGTGTCAAATTTATACCAACTATTTTTGCGGTAAAATGTTTCCAAAGATTGTTTGGGCTGGTTGTACCAATTATAGTTAATTGCGAGTTCTAGTGTTCAACCAGTCAATTAACAGCAGTTTAACGACCCTCTTTTGCACTATCGCCGGCCAAAGTAGGACTAGTAGACTACTTGATGGCTAGTAGAAAACAGTTGGTACCAGTGAAAATCGTATGTTAGATAGATATTCTATGAATGAAGTAAGTAGAGGATAGAATATCGGATGGTAAACATGACAAATCGCAACATCGTTTTACACATTCCTGCTTTTTGCATATTTCTAACTACAGGGTAAAAGATTCTTCCAGATTTATTTGTTTACTTTTTCAAACAAGAAGTATGTCGTAATTTAAATTAAATATTGGGAAGGCAAATAATAGAAAAACAGATCCACTTTCTCACAAAATTCTTTAGTAAAAGCTACCGGGTTCGGCTGTATACGAACATTCTCAGGCATAACATCTTGAGAATATCCGGTAGCTCACAATAAACAATATAAAAATACAACAACAAGTAACCGCAGAAAATAAGTATATGAACGTTCCGTGGTAATTAACAATTTTCCATAGTAATATGAAATCATTTTAATAAACAGTATTAGAAGGGATAGGAATATTTCAACTGAATATAATTACTCGTCAAAACGAGTATATTAATAAATTAAAACCATAAATAAGCATAAACGTTTATTACATGCAATAAAATCATGCTTGGACATTTAAACGATTAACAATCTTTTTACCT
>RXPK01000086.1:306152-476330 GCA_004143645.1 Protaetia brevitarsis | reverse complement strand
AGCCAACAATAAGTTTAGGCCCGTTAAGGTAACTTCTTGATGAAATTGTTTTCCAGGTCTTCTAGGCAAAATCAAACATTCCCAAATGATGAAATTACTGATTCTTGGAGCCCTGACAACAAGACCAGGCAGGAAATGTGATTAATTTTCTCCTCGTTCTATCATTGAACAGCCCGATTCTGGGTAGGTGCTTTTTGACTCTGCATGACCTGCAAAGACAGCAATAATTGCTGCTATTGGCACTGCTGCACTCAAGCTTCAAGTTCGTTCGCTTTCGTTCTGGCATAATTAAGTGAAATACACTCCTTCAGATGTATTAAACCAGGACAATTATTCCAATATTTGATCAATTTCTGCTTTGCCCAGCAATTGATGCGCTGATAGTTACCGCAGGTGTTATGGCGATGGCAGGTTCTGGTCTCTGAAACTGCTCCGCAGCACCGTTTTTTTATTAGTGTATCTGCTTCCTAGTGGATGTCTAGGTACTCAAATTACGGATAGATTATTTATCTGCCTCTAATAGCCCTTGCATATTCATTACTCTTGCAGATTCGTGACAAACCATTAAAATATGATAAAGTCATTTTTGTTTATACGGCTCGAAGAAAAACTATTAGGTATATGTTGTTATTAAAGGAGAGGTTTTATTTCTACAACCTATATTAACATTTTTATAACACAAAAAAGAACATTTTTTAATCTTGAATTTTCACTTATTCCATCTTATCTTAACTGCAAAGGAAGCTAAAACTTGTTAAAGTTATCAACTCATAAAGCCGCTTTCAGTAATCAAATTCGTTATTTCCATAATATCATTCCATTCTGTTCTGTAGAACCAATTCACTTAAGATTGCAAATTTATTTGTCATTGCAGGAAATAAAATTATTGGTATGACTTAACTACCAATCACAATTAAATATATAGTTTTGTGGCACAAGAAAATGGATAAATTATCTTAATTGGTGCTTTAAAATTTTACACAACCACCAATCTGGATTTAAATAAAATTTATAGTACTCCTAGTTCCCACCAGTAAATGAGTTTATTAAGCTGGATATTAATGACCGTCAAGTTGGACCAAACACGTCCAAAGCCTACGCAGATTAAACGAGTGTTTTATAAATTTAACGCTTTATAAGTGCAGGATAATTGGATTAATTTTTATTGGAGGCTGGAGGAAGCATAAATCAAACTAATTCCTGCTTTACTCTCATCCTCCCCACCTATTTGTCCAGATAGCGACTCGGCTGTATTTGCGCGCCTCTTGTTCGCAATACTGAGCGTTGCAATTAAGAGGTGTAAGTTGGAAATTACTCCGAGGATTTTAAGTTAAATGTATTTCTTGTATAGTGCAAAACGGTAAAAAAAAAATATAAAGCAAATTTTGTTAAAAAAAAGTGCACCATGAAAAAATAGCATAAATTCATTTGAACAAGAGCGAATTATTACATCCTTTACCATTAAGCTGAAACGAGCTTCACCAATCCACGAATATTAATTCATTAACCTCGTTAATCCATTGAAATCGATTTAATCTGTTTATCCTAATAAAAGAGTGTTGATGACCATATGTTTCGTATGTACCTCAATGAATCACTCAGAAATACCGTTTGCCGTTGGCACTTCAATGTGTTGCCCATTCGCGCCAGCAAATGAACCGGGAATGTTAAAGAAGACGATAGTGATTATTACATACGAACAAGAAGAAGATGAAATGAAGAACTATATATACGTTTCTCTTCTAACGTCCGATCTTAGGTACATACAACCATCAACGTATGTAATATACACACATAAACGTAGAACCAAGCGGATCGATCGATCTCCAACACGTAACTCGTCATAAATCACAGAAGATAATTGTGCGGGCTGTTCTTTTTCATCTTCGTTCGACATTGCCATTCACGGCACTTAAGAAATACAGAGAGGTGAACTTATGATTACGACAATCAGAACGCACATCAACGCTCTTTGAAATAATTGATTAATAATAGCTTGTTTCTTCACCAGAATTAATTGTTCGATATTGGCATCATTCAGGATTTCAAACACTGTTGTAACGGTTTTTATGCGGTACAATAACAAATTCTGACGAGTATTGAACGAGCATTAAATTTTAATTTTGTTTGTGTTTAAAGTTTACTTCGTCTAACAAAGATTATGAAATTATTCTAACGAAATTCATCGTGCTGGATTCGTAAGGAAATTTTGATTATAGATAGAATCGCAAATCAAGCGCACTAAAGCGCGCAAGGTCAGTCAATGTAAATCTTAGGCCGTTGTATTTTGTATTTACGTTTTGTTTTGACGGGCGCTCTGTTAAACGTCAAAACAAGTTGTTATATTAAGCTAGGCAAGTGGAACTAATTTGCTTTCCAATATATGGATTTCCATTATTTTCTCTACAGCCAAAGCTTTCAATGCTTTTCGAGCAAACAATTTACTCATAAAATTTCTTTTTTTGAGACCACAACGCAAAAAGGAGAAATAAACTAATAAAGATTAAAATTAGTACTCATCTTAACCTATTATTATTCAACCCTAAAGGACAAAAAAGTCGCAGATAAAGCAGCGATGTGAGGGGGGTTGAAAAAATATTTTGTTTTCCTTTTAATCCACCCCACTCCATACTATTTTACTATTATTATTACTATATCAAATTTCTATGCCATTCATCTTCCGAATATTGCAAAAAACTCATCACTTAAAAAACTATTCTAAAATAACTTACCTCTTGATTTTTTTTGCATATATTACCGCGTGGATTCCGAGGGACGTATTGGGCTGATTTTCATTCAGATGAGATTTTTTTAAGGTATAATTTAAGGTCTTTGTAGTAGAATTTTATCAAAAACAAGTAACATAGACTTACTTGTGCAGAATCCAAAGGACTCCACAACGCCGATTAATAATTTAACAATAATTTAACAAAAATTAGCACACCTCCTTTGTCGGTATCCCTTAATAATGAAAAAAAAAGTAAATACGCCATACAAAAATATTAATTTCATTATAAAGAAATAATGCGTTCTTCTCCACCAATCATCCTTCCCTCCTACTCTAGTGTGACAACAAATAATAATTTCATGACAATATACGGCAGGAGCCATCCAAACCCCAAACAGCTAGATACGTTGTTATAAGCATGAAGCGCACGCTTCTGTTCGTAGTTGATGTGGCTCGTACAGTATATTCAATTCGTTCTCCTTTACCAATGTCTAAAAGAAAAAGAATCTTTGAAATCGGCACAGTACCATTAGAGTTTACTTTTAACACACAAATTCATACTTTCCTTTTATTTTTCCATTGCAGCCCATTAGCTTTCTTCCATTTCATTGTGTAACTTACTTTTCCCATTTCTCGATCCTTTCAGCTGAAGCCTGGTTTTGCTGTAAATACAAGCTCCCCAATGAGTCATTAGTTCGGGGGAGATCAAGGTCATCAAATGTCTTCAGTGTTTTCTAGGCATAAAGCGTAGCCGGGATACGAGGTTTATAAAGAGTACATCAACACACAAAATTCCTGGTTCTACGATGAGAAATGTTTGATCTTTCTTCGTATAGTAAACAGCGGATGTCTGTTCTTGTAATCCAAAGGAATAACCGATGCCTCATAGTAAACTTTCGATCAGGAATTGAGTTGGCCGACTGGAGTGATAAGAATTAAACATACTGGTTTAACACCTACAATTAATTGATATTGGCGTACGATAAAAATTACTATTTTGCATGGTACTGAACGCAACGCGCACAGCTTTTCGAACGAAGCAATTTTGAATTGACCGAAAAACAGTTATTTTTTTGCCCAAAAAAACCTGAAATTCGCTCTAGATTAATCATCAAAATAGATATGTCTATCCGATAATTGAATCCTTCGATATATCCTTATCCCATGGCCTAATTTTGTCTCCAGCGAAATTTGATTAATGGCAGTATTTCTAGGTAGGAGCAACTTTTTTAAAGAACTGTTTTGCATATCGTGTGTTCTGAAATTACTTTTTGCTTTTCCATGGAACATTTTTTTTAAATTTGTCGCTATACTATTAGGCACCTAACAAACCTGCTTCCACAAAGAGAATTTAGAATACTTTGATAATAAAAAAGTAATTCCGTATGTTGCAAGTGGTATTGAAATGTATTATTTGTTTTGCCTTGCAAAGCCAACCCTAACAGCCACAAATATACCAAATATAAATTTTTAAAAATATATTTGACAAATATTTTTCGTAAGAGGTTTTTGAATATATTTTTTATATTTTATCTAAATATAGATAAAATATACAATTGAAATATTTACTCCATATTTTAAATTACTGTAAGTCTGATATTTTTAAAAATATTTGTAAAATATTATTTATATGAAAATTGAGATTTTTTTTATGCACTATAACAAAGCTATTTAATTTGCAAGATTGAACTAAAATTATTTGTAGACACTAGCCTATATATTTTGGTTGTTTAGAATGTATAACATGGATAACAAAGAGCTAAGTATATGAAACTTTCCCGGAAAATAAAAAGAACAACATACCTGGAGATGTCTAAAACGAAGAACTTGTTTCTTCACACTCACCATACAAGTTAATAATCAATAATGCCTCAAAAATATAATATAGTAAATAAAATAAATAATTAAAATCAAAAAATAAAAAAAATAATTCTAAAATTAGATAAAGTAGAAGTATATATCGTTCTGGATTATGAATTATATTATTGCTTTTTATTTGGTGTGAATGAAGGCATCTAGAGCATTACCTCGCTGCAATTTATATTAGCTCCTAACGTAATATAATTACCTTTTATGTAAACGCAGATATATTAATAGAAGTTACAGCGCTCAACTTAGATACTATGTTGAATCATTATTTTAGATATATATTATCTAATTTAATCCTTAAACTATCATTTTAAATAGGTACTTAATAGGGCTTTACAAAAATTGGATCCGATATATACCGATGTACCAAAAGCGTTCGGAAGCTGTACCATTTGCAATGTACTGGAGTTCGGAAATTTACCAGTACATACCCGTTCCATCTACCGGATCCATGATTGGTGTATCGAGAATTATAGTCGGTAAATGAAATTGTATCGGTAAACATAACGTTATAAGAACTATAGTACTCATTATATTCAATACTAAACTTATACTACGATACATGCCTACATAGTTGTTAGTGGTTGTTATACCCGGAATTTAAATATGAATGTAAATAACGTATTAGGAATATGTTCTATTTGTGGTATACAGGGTGAGTTTTTTATCTTGAGGCAACGGAATATCTCTAAAACACTGCATCAAATCAAAAAAAGATCTTAATAAGATTTGTTATAATATCGGGGGCTCATTGGATGGTGCCGAACTCGAGCCCAGCGATACAAAGCCGTACTTTATTCAGTTGACAAGCTGTGAATACTTACACATTGTCCGATCCCCATTTAGATTATTAATTATTAATCTAATACAAATTAGTTAGTGTTGAATATTTGAACAGTAATGGAGGCTATAACATTACAAAAGATAATTCGTTGTTGAATGGCTTTTTGAAATGTTGTTTAATGTTAAAAGAAAGAAACACAAACTCATGTTTGCTTGCTTCTCTTTTTTGTGTGTCTTTTCTAGACGTTCACAATCATGTTTTTTGCGATTACAGCGCAATCTGTTACGAATCGAAAAAAAGTTTCAAACAAAAACAACATACTTGATGGCGTAGAATCCGAATATGGAATACAAAATGGGGATTCCCATTTAAGATTCCAAAGTTGTCCCCCCTCCCACTCTGGGGGGGGGGGATCGAGTTTGGCACCATTCAGTGAGCCCCCTACATTATAACAAATCTTATTTAATTGATTTGATGCAGTGTTTTAGAGATTTTCCATTGTCTCAAGATAAAAAACTCACCTAGTATATGGTGATTTAACCGCAATTCAAAAACATTTTGACGAAAATCACATGATTCATATTATATTGAGGGAATGAAATACGAAACCAGTACGAAACGCACGTAAAACACAATATTTTTAGGTTACGTAATGATTGAAAACAAAACAATATGTATTGAAAACGTTCTAAAATACATGTACCAGTTCCATCTAACATTTGAATCAGCTGTTTACCGGTAGGGACTCGGTAGATACCTTACAATCCAATTTTCGTAAACCCCTAATATGTATGCATATTTTACCCATTTTATATTATTAGTCCTACACACCAAAAGCTAAAATTAAACTTCAATTTTTTTATAAGAAATAAATATTTACAGAAATACAAAGCAGAATATTTTTGCAGAGTTAAGAAAAATATATTGAGAAATCATTTGCAATAAAATATAATTAATGCTACATAACGTATATGTTTGTAAAGTGTATTCCTAATATATTTTATACATATTGTGTTAATATAGCTAATATCCAAGAAAGGTTCGATATTTTCTGAATATTTTTAAAATATGAAATAAATAGGTATAGTTGGCTACTGGGGAAAGGAGTGTGCTAAAATTTCAAAGGAACTGAGATTTATTCGTATTTGAAAAAAGCACAACGTCATTGGTGATGGATCTATTTTCTTTTCTGAGTCCTAACAAACACAAAATCTTGGGAGCAAATTTAAACCTTAAATAGTCTAGAATTTACAAAACAATAATACTCCCTAGCTATACACAAAGAAATAAAAGTACAATGAATTATCGTAAATGAGTCAATTTGTTGGCACGAAACAAATTAGCAAAAACAGAAACACTCAGACCTGAAACATTTAACTTTAGCGCTCGTACGAACAACGCAATTCATCTCTGTTATCTGTGTCCGCCCCATCTTTCTCTTAGGCGATTTAGATTAAACATAATTGCGATCGTAATTAATTTTCCGCGAGAGAAGGAGACAGCGAGAGGATGTGTGTTTCCGAAGCGCTAGCTGCGCCTGACGATACCGAAAGAAAGAGAGCGCACAGTTGTATGGCGGCGATAAATAGAAACCCAACGGAAATTCATCTCAATTATATCGAGATGTCAAAATAAAAGTAGAATAATAAATCTTTAACAAAAACAAATCTCGCTTATTATAAAACCTAGTTAACGCATTATTGCATTCTTACGGTTACTTGAAAGATATTACCGACTAAGTTCCAATGGATTCGGAAGCGTAGACGTGTGTCGTACATTCTTATTGCCAGGATAACTTATATGTTTCTTAGGCAAGGGTTGTGTGGCATTGGTTTCATTTTCGATTACTAATAAACGAAATGTACGCTCTGGTTTATCCCAGCAGCTTTATCAGCATAAACAGCATATTATTTCTGCTTCAAGCATCCGACGCACAAGTATTTTATTTGCCCAAAATAGCAGAATTATTATATCATTTTTAACTTAAAGATATGCCAGTAGTTTTCAAACAAACGCAATATTACATTGTGGAGCTCAAGTCAGCAAGAAGGTTTTCAAAAACAAACGTATCTGTATTATCATATAGCAAAATAGAATCGAGACTGGTTTGGAAACGCAATTGAGTAGCCTGACATATCGCAATAAAATATCCTTGCTGTTGCTGCCGATCAGTTAGTAGAAAACGGGGCATCCGTTTCATATATAGGTGTCCCAGTGCGCTCACCATTGGGATGTCGCAAAATATCCATGACGCAAATATCAAGGCTTACTTTATAAGAAAACAACTAAAAATCGCCAATTGAAATTTTGTCACCTAGCTCATTTATTGTACAAGTAAAATAATATTTTGATATTGTGGAGGTACATTTTAAGTGCCCAAAAAACGCAGCACGGTAGCGGTTAGGGCTTAAGAAGAAACACTGGAATACTACAATTAGGGCAAATTCATGTAACGATTTTCATTAGGGATCATCAGTGCAGAAAGCTAAAGTACCCCCAAAGCTTTAGTAAAACCATCTTCGCACAGTAAGAAACGCCAAGAGATATCAACTACTTGTTGTAGGATTACATAGATCCTATACTACATCTTCTAAGACTGTGAATCTCTAGACGCCAAAAACAGATGATTTTTGGCAAGCCGAGAACGAAGCCGCAAAATTATTTCGATCGATTATTTTTATCAGGAATAATATTGAGTTTTCTGAGAATTCTATGGTTTTTTTCCAGATACAGCCAGCGTAGTGGAGGTAATAATTCATAAAATTGCAAACAAAATAACCAGCGGGTTTTGATGGTGCACAAAGAGAAGTAATTTCCAAAAAGCAAGTGAGAATTTCTCGACCGAAGTACCTCTCGTTCTTATATATAAGCAAATAAATAATTTCTTGGGCGAAGAAAATTAGTTTCTCAATATCCCAAGAAATTAATTTCTTGGTCGAAGAAATTTTATGTCCTTAAGCATGGGAAAGTCAGTTATGTACTTGTTTTAAGATGGAAAACATTTGTGACAAATAAATTTTGCTTTGAAATTAGTGGAATCTTAAGAAAATAATTTATTGTATTTAAGTACATCTATTTGCTTGAATCTAATAAATTCTCTAAAATAAAAAAAATACCACCTTACATTTAGTATTTTTTTTTAAGACCATAGATGTACTTGGCAACACAAAACGTTTTTCTATGTGTGTTCCCATCAAAATTATCAAATTGTATTCACCACATTACATCTCTCTACAGTAAACATAAAAAACATAGTAAAAAAAATCATGTTTGTTTGCTTCTCTTTTTGGTGTATTTTTTCTAGACGTTCACAATCATGTTTTTTTGCGATTACAGCGCATTCAATAAAAAATGGGGGTTCCCATTTAAGATTTGAAAGTTGTCCCCCCTCCCACTCTAGAGAAGGGTGAGGTGGGGAATCGCATTCGGCACCATTCAGTGAGCCCCCTACATTATAACAAATCTTATTGAGATCTTTTTTTGATTTGAATGCAAGTGTTTTTAGATATATCCGTGTCCTCAAGAATAAAAATTCACCCAGTATGTTGACACTGCCAATATCTGTTAAGGCAGTAAAGTATTATTATTATAATTGTTATACAAAGAGCCAGAAATGTTTTCCGAGACTCATGTCAAACAGTTCCATAACAACAACAAAAAGAGTTTTGGAAATATTAATTATTTACATATCCAAAGATTTTTAAACTGTACTTCATAGTTACTTTATTATTTAACATGATTATATAATAAATTAAACATATTCAATTTCTACATATGATGCATCTTCGATAATTTTCTCACCAAATTTGCGTCTGCTGCTCGTTTACCAGTTCGAATTCCGTGCGGCCCCCAAGCAGCATACCACTGTTTCGCAAGTCCCCGCTTTCCAGGACCTGGCCAATCCAAATCATCGTCATCATCCTCATCAGCGTTTCCACAATTACCAAACAGACACCGCTTTCCGGGACCTAGCCAAGCTTCATCATCTACGGCTCCATCTAAATTACCGTTTCCGCAACTAGAGCCGAAGAGGCATCGTTTTCCCAGGCCCAGCTCAGAATTGAGCCATTCGTTATCGTTGGTGCTCCACCACCTAGATTACCGTTTCCACAACTACCGAACAGACACCGCTTTCCGGGACCTAGCCAAGCTTCATCATCTACGGCTCCATCTAAATTACCGTTTCCGCAACTAGAGCCGAAGAGGCATCGTTTTCCAGGCCCAGCTCCAGAATTGAGCCATTCGTTATCGTCTGGTGCTCCACCTAAATTACCGTTTCCACAACTACCGAACAGACACCGCTTTCCGGGACCTAGCCAAGCTTCATCATCTACGGCTCCATCTAAATTACCGTTTCCGCAACTAGAGCCGAAGAGCCATCGTTTCCAGAGCCCAGCTCCAGAATGAGCCAATCGTATATCGCTCTGGTTGCCACCTAGATTACCGTTTCCACAACTACCAAACAGACACCGCTTTCCAGGACCTAGCCAATCCTCATCCTCTACAGCTCCATCTAAATTACCGTTTCCGCAACTGGAGCCGAAGAGGCATCGTTTTCCAGGCGCAGATCCAGAATGGAGCCATTCGTCATCGTCTGGTGCTCCAGGTAGATTACCATTTCCACAATCACCCAACGGACACCGCTTTCCGGGACCCAGCCAAGCTTCATCATCTACGGCTCCATCTAAATTACCGTTTCCGCAACTAGAGCCGAAGAGGCATCGTTTTCCTGGGCCAGATCCAGAATGAAGCCATTCGTCATCATCGGTTGCGCCAATCAAATTATCGTTTGGATTTCTGACCCGAGACTGATCATCTCTACCATCACTAATATGCTACATGTTAAGTATTATGGACCAAAATAATAACACGAAGGTCTTCATCATTTTGGTGATCGACATCGACTAAAAATTTGAGCTTGCGTTTAGCTTTATATACCTGCAGGCTTATCACCAAATTTAATATGCAACTGGAAAAACAATGTTGAAAACATTAGCTCTCATATATCAATGTGTTTGCTTTATCATTATATTAATTAATATTTTGCTTAAACCCAATGGCTGGATTCGGCTTATGCATATTTCCTATTTTTATTACTTTATATCAACAAAATATAAAAACTAATATGAGTTATCAATAATTTAGATACGGAGATATGTACATATGAATACCCAATGCATTTGATAGACCATAAAGCTAATGATAATGGTTTCATTAAAGAGGGATATATATTTAACATATTTAATATTAATCCAAATAAATAGCAGATATAGGATATAGCTAATTAATAAATAAGACAATCAAACAGTAAATTGTATTATGTGCTGGTAGTAGCAGAAATAATTCTTATTTACATTTAATCTTCGGTCCATATAACTATTGAGATCTTTGTATTACTTAGTTCTAGCCTCTATCAGCATATCTTCTAAAGGTATTGCAGCATTTTCATCGATAAAGACATTACAAATCGCCAATTAAAATTATAGACTATTTCCATATAAATATCTTTATAATAATAATGAATACTTATTTAGATTCTACCAAACAAATTAGCTACGGAACGTGTTTTAAAAATACCTAAACCATTTTAAGTGACAGAAATCAAATATTACACTGTTGAAATTTTAACACTTTTTGACTAATTTAATAGTCAGGAGAGGTCCACACTGTTTTCGTGTTATTTTGTCGATAACTATAGAAGTTTAAATTTGACGAACAAAGATAGTCAAGTATTGTCTATTGCTAAGGGGTTATTTTGTCCAACTAACACGTGGAATTATGATATACTTCTAGTCACATTTTAATTTGATCTAGACTAGACAAATTTACTAGCTGTTTAACTAAATGAATGCGATCTATTGGATGATTTACACCGCTTTCTAAAACAACGTCTTTTTAATATGCAACTCCTATTTCTTAGTGCTATAATATTCTCTTTTTAAGACGTTTTCTCAATTATAAATATACAGAACCACTCATTCAAAAGTTTTGATTTCAACTAACATACTAACTTTAAAATGATTTTTTAAGAACCATTACAAAATTAAGAGAATGTTTATGCTATTTGATTTAAATCTGAACTAATTACGTAAATAGTTGTTCCCAATACATCTTTAAGATGTTGAAATTTTTTATGCCACTGGAATTAACGTTTAATAACAAAGGTTACACTTTACAGGTCAGTCACATTTGGTGGTTTGGTTGGATATGTTAATACGCAGAAACAAACTCGAAAACAGATACACGTGCAATGCAGGTGGTGCGTATAATGTAATACTGTATTAGATTAGGTGGGGTTTCTATATTTCTATCCGAGGGAAAAATTCTGATTGGTTGATGCTTCTGAATGTCTAGAGAAAATAGTAAATTCTCATATCTGAACAAAGAATTCACACCAAATTCTAGTAATTTCTGTTTTACTAAACACATGTAGTCAATTCGTCTGGCAAAGTTTGTAAAAATCAACACTAAAATATTTGACTAGCGCAAAATTAACGCCAACACCGTAATATTTTCAACAGTTATAAGAGGTGAGATAAGTACTCATAAGAAGTAAATAAACGTGACAGCTCTCATTTGTAATTAAAGTTCTATAATTTCGTATTGAAAATACTATTTATTCAAAATTATTATAAACAAATAACATTTTGCCTTAAACATATTATTACATTACATATAAATATGCATTTTCCTCACTTCTTATTAATTGTGTTTTTTTTTTTGATATAATTAATAAAATAAGGGCGAGAAATATTTTAAAAGGTTCTTAACACTCCGCACATTTCAATAATTAAAAAAAAAAACTGTACCCCTGGTGGGACTCGAACCCACAGTCCCCGGCTTAGGAGGCCGACGCCTTATCCATTAGGCCACAGGGGCTGCGTGTATAGCAAGTTAGATATTGGAGTGAAATTTTAATTTCAATATTTTATTCCATTTGCGCTAATTGTCTTTTTTGATCTACAATTTAATAGTAGAAATTACTACACTCTTCTAAAGGCACAGCTATATGAGCATGGCAAATCCAGCATAAGTTTTATTAAATTGCTATAACCATCAACTGGATATTTTCTTCACTCCAATATCTCTATAGTATTGTTAAGTCTTTAATCATTTGTATTTACTTCTAATTTCATGGGATCCTTTTTCCTATTTTTGGTAAATTTTGTATTACTTGTCTAACAATTTTAAAAGTTATAACCTCTTACGAAAAAGTATGATTGTTTCCGAAATTTCAACAATTGCCTTAAGGCACTGAAGTGCTTTTTTAAAAGCGCCATTAGAAGAAAGGAATGATTATATTATTTCGGTTGAAAAAACGACTTTTTTACTTTCTGGTCACCAGATGTCTCACAATATTTTTTTGCTCATGGAGGTGTATTAAGTTTTTTTTCGATATTTCTATCGGAAAACTACCAAAAAGCTTGTTTATGACCCATTAAGCACAATGGAAAATAAAACAAAAAAAGATTCTAGAGAAACAAAACCGTCAGTGCTATGCCAAAATAGAAAACCAGGAAGACACGCAATTTTCATTCCAATTTCCCCTAAAAGATTACAATTTGGAAATTTTTGAAATTTCGTACTACTTATCAAGCCGCTGATGAAGCAAAATTAATTAATACTGGTTTGTTTAGTAAATAAAAGGAAAGAAGCATCTCCATTAGAGTAACCGTACACTATGTACATTTGGCATATTCTCGCATGTCAAAATTGAATTAACATTGTTCTTCAACGTTGTCTAATGTGTTTTTTCGTGAAAGTACGTTGAAGAATGAATAAATGCTAAAACAAAAAAATATTTATGAAATATATGCTTGGAAAATTCTTTAACTAATTGCAGCTATTTCTATTAACGAGGCATTCAGTAGGTTAGATAAACTAAAAGTAGACTTCAAGAACCGTGAATACAAACGAACCATGATACATTTTAACATTATAATTTTTTGATTCAGGACAAAACGAAGAATGTTACGGCGTGTTAAAATTTATCCAAAAGCTCGTTTTATACATGTTGTAGAATGGATAGAGAAAAACATTTTGCTATTGAACGAAACGATGATGAAAAATTAATAATGGTTAGTTAAACAGGAAAACAAGCAAACGAAATCAAAAAAGGATAATATGATTACGCGTTCATGCAATAATATTTAGATATAGTTGTTAAAATTTAGAATAACATTAACTAGAACTGCGTATTTTAGTTAACCAATTCTGAATGATTTCTTTCTACATAACACCTAAGTAGATCTTAAATAATCTATGATATTCCGATAAAGTTCTGCATAAGCAATATTAACCCTCTAGTAAGCGTTAATAACTCATAAAACGCACTTCGTCGAGTGCATTAAAACTTTATTCTAACATAAATATTCCTAATACAACACGTGTTTATTTATGTTCATCAAGATATAGATAAGTCACACAAAATTCTGTAAAGCTTTACTGCATTAAATAGTAATTTACCTCACAATGGTAAACAAAAGCAATCTTGGGCCGCTTATACCATTGAATATTTTTAAACGATATAGTCTGATTTTGTCAGTGAGGTCCGCTGAAGTGTGCTATCAAATAACATTATTATTATTATTGTTTCTGGCAAGAAACTGAGTTCAAAGCAAAGAAATTGGATTTTGGACAAACTATTCATGGATTTTGTCTATCAACAAAACTAAATACATTCTATTTCATACTATTCAAGAAAAGATAAATAAATTTATAACTGGGCAGATATCAAATATAGATCAGTAAAGATCTATACTGATTCAGCATTGTTTTTGGGAAGGACTTTATTAACTTTAGTTGGGGCACCTATTGCCACAATTATAAGTAAACTAAACCAGATCAATATTTCAATTAGAATCACTGAAAAATGTAGTTGAATTAAGCCTCTAAAAAATCATATACCATGCTAATTTCAAAGTCACCTAATGTATGGAATCCTGCTATGGGGATTCCTTGTCCGCAGCGGCGGAAATTTTCCCTAAAACAAAAGTCTACTGTTGATGTATGCCGGAGTAATCAAGGTCATCTTATGCAGAAATTATTTAAATACTTTAGAAATTCTAAACTATTCCTCATGAACCATATATATTAAGAATCCAGCTTATACATTCACAAACACCAAAATACTTCATAAACAAAAATAATAATTAACACTACTACAATATCAGAGATCCAACAAATTGAAACATAATTGAGATTTTACCGCTGAAAGTGTGGATATCTTGGGTATTAAAATGTTATAACCATTTGACTAATGATTGCAATTTTTTACCGCTAAGAAAATTTAAAAAAAAACCATGGTTAAAATGACAATCATTTAGCTAAATTTATGGATTGGTAAATTTAATGTACTGTTTGTATCTTATGTGTAGATTGTATTGTTTTTTTTCTCTTTTCCTCTCTTCTTTTATTGCTTTATTAAGTGTTCAATTTTTTGCTTTGTATTGACATATTTTCTACTTTTGTCTTTAAAATAAATTTCTATTTATTTACTTACGAAACAAGCTGACTGTCTGTTAATTTGTTTCATACAAATTGTAAGAATCATTATTACAAACGCAGTGTGGCAATTTGATTTTTAATATTGCTACAACTGTACTTGTCCCTAATCAATGTGTAATATAAATACTTACTGCTGTGATCTGGCGCCCCGGTTGTCGTAAATTCAGTGGTTTCTTGGTTAATTTTTTAAGCCTTTGTCAATGTTGCGAGAAATTTCAAATTGTTTTATTTTGTATAAGATTTAGTTAATGAATTAATTGGTTAATTTATTTATTTAAATGTTCAGTTTGTTTAATTAATTTCACACTTTTTGATTTGTTTGTATTTTGCTCATGTAGTTCAATGTCCTTTTTAGTAGTTTTTTCGATGATTTTAGGCGTAGCGACGCAAGCAGCTGTTGTATATATACACGACTGTTTTATCTTGTAAGACTCAGTTCCCAGACAAACGAGCGAGTAAGTACATATATTTTTAAATGGTTTGCTGCCATTTTGTTATTTCATTTGATTTAAAGATTTGATTTCGCGTATTTTTGATATATTTCGTCCATCGACGAACTCGTTTTATAATAATTGGTATTATATTATTGTGTACACAAATTAGATATAGGATCATTTATTATTTCAGTTCTGGAAGATATATTTTAAGTTTAAAGACTAATTTTCGTTTTTTTTTTTAATTTTGCTGATTTGTAATTATTTATTAATCACCTCGGGTTGGGTGATTTAAAGCTTTGTGCTTGCTTTTAGTTTTCATTTATGTAAATTTACTTGAATTCTCCACGTTTAATTTAGTTTGTGTTAAATTTTGAAACCACGTGGATTGATTGATATAAAAAGGATTATCTTCCTGAACTATTTTTTTTCTTTTTGCTTTGTTTAAAGATTTTACATTGTCCTTTTGTAAATTAGAATCTCATGCAGTTTTGATTTCGACCAGGACCTTTTGTCCAAGGTTTTTTTTTTCTGGGTAATTGTAATTAACAACTCTTTTTTTTTTTTTTTATAATAAGTTTTTAATTGTTATTAACGTCATTCTAAATTCTGTTCTTTTATTTTTGATTAAACCTTTTCAATTTTTGGAGTAATTAAAGAAAGTCAGAATTCTTTCACCAACATTTTACTTTTATTGTGAGGGTAACCCTGAGTTTAATTGTTCTTTTGCGCCCTTTTAATTTCTCCGTTGAGCTCGCTAATTTTTCATTTTTAATTGTCATTTTACATTTTCTTTTGTGCCTTCAACACACAGCATATATGTTTGTAATACAATTTCCCACATTTTCCAGTAACATTTTCTCCTTTATTATTTCCAAACTTTTCGAAAGAAGAACGTGTTTTCATGGACGTTTTAACTGCACCTCATACGTGGACAGAAAACAAGCAAACAGTACTTCTATTGCACTAATTGGGGATATACTTATTTTATTTTTACTAATTAGGCCAGTATGGTGAACGTAATTAATAATACTTATATTACATAGAAAGACGCTAACGTATTCAATCGCACTAATTGTCAGACTAGTAATTAACAAAAAAAAAAGTAGAAACACGTTAAGCACTAAGATTTCGTAAAAAACAACAAAATAAAAAGAAAGAACGTATGTTATTAAGATGAAGTGCTCCTAGAAAAACTCAACGTTCTCAAGCTGCTAATCCATACTTTTCCTGGTATATACGATTAATTACTTACAAGTTAATGACCGACATTATAACTTCTTCCTTACTTACCATTAATTAAGAAAAATTAGTAAGTATAAGAAATGTTTCATCCCAGCAATGCTTGTTTGGGTCCGCAATGTAGTCCTGCATTTGTACTTTTCCGCTGTGGAGAAATATGCATGCTTCGCTTAAGATCTAATGTCATTCTGCGGTGATAAGTTCGGTGGTTAATTACATAGGAAGTCTAATTAGCGGCGAGAATTACATCAAATTATTGCTGTCTGTATTTAATTGCGTCGCGTTTTTTTTCCGCGAACTACTAAAAAAAAAACTACTTAAACACACGTCCGTAAGATGGTTAGTGTTAACGAACCGAGATTTTTGAGTTGTGTGCATTCATGACGATTAGATGGAATTACATTGAAGCATTGGCATTCTTCATATTATACGCACTAAAATTAGGATAAAATGGACATATGAGAAGTGACAAAGTTTTAGTGGTGTTATACAGGGTGATTGATAACTTATGCAGTTAACTGAAATGACTTGCTAAGGAGGCTTAAAGAAGTAACTTTTATTTATAAACTTGTAGGAAGAACTCAAAGATAAAAAAGTAATAATAAAAGAAAAACTTATTGACATCGGGAATTTTCGCTTGGGAAACAGCATTTTTGATTAGCCATGCTATAAGTGACTAACATGTCACATACCTCTTCATTGGTATAACGATGTTTTTCCATTCCCAATGATCTATGTTAAAAATTCATTTATTTTTAGTAAGGAAGTGTTTATTTCATAGATGTCAACAAAACATCGATCAATATGACATCGATATATCACATTGTAACACAACAAAACAATCGCTGATTCCAATCAAGCACTTTGATTTATGCAAAAATTATCTCTTGAATTAGAGTTGTGAACTAGTATCAGTAGTTTCAACAAGTGGGTTTTTTAAGACATTGTTAGTTCAGTTATTATCGAGGTTTCACCTGTTAGTTTTACGAAGAAAAATTCTTCAGAAAGAGGCTCTATTAGCACTTCCTGTTAACTGCATTAAGTTACAGTCTCCCGGTATCAATTCAATAGAAAAAAAACATACTTGCATAAATAAAAATCCATGGATGACGCAGAGGTGAGATATTTATTAAAATGTTGTTGTGTTCCTAATGGTTTGAAAACAAAGTTTTAAATATTTTTTTCTGGCTTCGTTTATTTCTTCCTTTCGTCAAATATGTCAATATTGGCACAAATCCTGTTGCCATACTTAGGTTTGCAAATATAATACAGATCATAGCATAGGTAGGTTGGTATAGATGGGTCGCTATTAAGAAAATCGTGTAACCGTGCTGCTCGCGCCAATCTAGCGGTTGTATCCCCGCTCTTAGCGGACATTTAGCCCGCTACTTTGAAAATTATTTTAAATTCACCTCGGAGGTTATAAAGGAAGACTGCCAAAAATGGTACACGACCTTCTTTAATACATTTTATTGTTATAATACGAATAAAAGACACACAGTCTATAATTAACATACATTTTTATTGAAACATATTTACAGAAAGTACTTAACGTATATATATGTATAAATTATAAAGTAACGTATATTCTTTTGCATAACTACATATGATTCCACGTACTACACATACAGAACAGAAGAAATAAATTACCTGTTGTCACGTGGCATCTTGGTAGGAATAATGATGAATAGCTGTTTTTCATACAAACATTTTAGACGATATGTCTTCTTGAGCAAAGATGGATATGGCAGATACGAAATAATTTCGATAAATTATGTGCGGATCCCACCACTTCGCAATTTCTCACTTAGCAGAAAGCTCAATCCATTTATTGAAGCGTTCACACCTTTTCTGGATTAGGAAACCGATGTCTGAAGGATTAGTCCGGTCACTGCAACCCATACTGCACAGGAACGGCCTCTTCTGTCAAAGCAACAATCATACAGTAAATTATTTTTATCACAAAAGTTTTGGTTTTCTAACTTACTTGCTGCAGAAAGGAAGGCTTGTAAAAAACTTTCACATGTCGAATGCACAGGTGTTCTATATGAGATAACTAATACCACCTATTAATAAACACTACAGACTCTACAACTAACACACTAATAAAAAAACAAACTACAACCCATGATACAAGAATATAAGGTATGCTCTTGCGCATCTAGATGTGACGTATTGAGGGCCATCTACGGTCCTACCACCAAGAATTTAATAGATATTACAAACGTAAAGAAAATTAACTCCCATTTTTTTTTAAATCTATCCTCATAAAAATCAATAAAACTGTTTTTTTTGCATTCTCAATCAAATTTGCATTGAAAGAAAATTTTAGATAATTCACATTTTAAAATGTAATTTTCAATTGAATGCAAAATCGTTATTGCCTTTGTGATGAGCCGATTCTGTTGATGTAAAGTATTTTTTTGCCTTTAGTATAACATTTATGTTTGCTTATTTTAGTGGCAATGAAGCAAATAAAGCATTAATAATTACAAGCTTTACTTTAACTGAACATGTTCTACACTTCTTTAGCTCTTACCATTCATACTTGTTTGTACTTACACGTACTAAAATTTCACTAATTGTAAGTGGTTCATATTTTTTTTAATGCAAATGAAATATCTATTAGTCTGGTACAAACATTAATGCAGACAGTGTTGGAATAAAAAAAATGCAGATAAAAAGAAAGAAATTAATGATTGTGAGTGCAGTGTTTTTATTTTTCTTTTTTACAAATTCATTTATCAATTCTTTTCATTCTACTCCCTCAAACGAATGACAGTCACTCAAGAATTTCCACTACAACGTTTATAAACAGTTTATCCACACAAAACCTAAAACGAACTTTATAACACCTAACTAAAAATCACTATACACGTAAATCGAACTACTACAAGCATAAGAGGACACAAAACATTAAATAAAAACTAAATAAAGTGTTCTAATCGATGTAAAAATAAACTGAAACTTTGTTAAAATAAATATAGTAATTTGGTAAATACATCAACAACAATGGCGACAGCCGAGTGATGACGTATCTGAGGGCCATGCGCGAAAAGACGAGTTTTGGTTTTCGATGAGCATACCTTATTTTCTTGTATCATGCTACAACTCTATTTTATAACGGTCGAATCGATAATACTCAAGTACGCTGTCAGAATCAAAATGACACAAAAAACAACAATGGCCGGTAAACACGTTGAGATATTCCAGCATTCGGCGACCGCCTAGTAGATTGTATCCCACAAACAACTCGTGACGTCACGCTGATATAAACAAATCGTATTTAGTGCGCCCCCCCCCTGATACAGATCTTTAAGAAAGAATTAATGAATTTGGTTTTATAAAACCATAGAATAATATAGAGGGGTAAGAAGCGAGAAGTGGGGAGATTTATGCCCAACACATCTACTAGGTTCTAGAGCCCCTAGTATTGCCTACACGTAAGGTTGCACCTGTATCATTTTGCATCTAACCCCTTTATAAGTAGATAGAAATAGTTTTATTTGTGGCATAAACTTCATCATAAAATTAATATACTTTTTGGTGAATAACATGGAAGGTTGCTAAATCGAAGAAATAAAGACCGTTATCTTACAAATTTTAGGGCAAAGGCGTTATATGTTTTAATAATTATGAATTAACATTTTTATGTAAGGACTTGAATGTAGTTTGAAATTTGCAATTTGTTATAAGTGGCCAAATCTCGTTACTACACTATTAATTTATATCCTGCATCTTTATTTGTTATTTTTGAACAAAATCTTTTTCCAGCTTTTTCCAACGTTTTTACTGAAATTAATGGTTGAATACAACAAAGTTAGCTGTACTATCCAGTCATCTATTCATTTCTTAATAATTAGTTCCAATTTGCTAAATTAAATAAGGAATTCTTTTAACGCACTTCACAATTTCCTCTTGATACAAAATACACCAGCTTTGTCTAGTACATGCTATACATCGCTACCGATATTTCTCTTATTACTACACCTTCTATTGTACCCATCGAGGACACTAAGGCTATATCGGAATAAAAGGAAAATAAATACATTTAATCTGGTATTAATTGGAACGGTATCTATTCATATCTTTTGTACCATTTCTAGAATCCCGTCGTTAAGACGCGATGAAACTTCATTTAAAATATAATTAATTACCAGAGGTATTTGCTCCGCATTCAAAGCAGCGATACATTTTACACATAAATACGTACAACATTTACGTGTACGGTACATTGTCCTTACACCATTCCTTTCTCTTTCTTGGGAGTTAATGCGTTAAGAACTTTCGCCGTAATTATCGGGACAAAAATAAGGTTAACTTTCCGAAACGGTGTCGCAAATTTACATATGGTGAGTACGCAAACAAGTACTTTGCGTTGTTAGACCCATGTTCGTTGATGATGGAAAAGGCGACCACTGCGACAATAAGAACGGATAACGCAATGCGAACAAAAGCGGAGACAGAAAACGAAACGCAGGTAATTGTTCATTTAATTACATGTCGTTTTTTCTTGCGTCTTTGTGGGAAGCACGGCTTGTGACGGAATTGTTCCGTTGAATGAAACAAAAAGTTTTCGACGAATGACACCGGAATTATTAATTAAGGAAAATTGTCGTGTAGAGCTGAATTTGTGTGTTCCCTGGTAACGTGCAAATTAAGAGTAATTTTAAAACGTGAGTTTATTCCGATAATAATTACTAAATTAAGATTTTGTTTTCGTTGCTCTTATTTTTATTCTGTAGACATAACAATGGACTGGTAATAAAAAGAAGTAATGACCTGAGCAGAAGAAAAATTTAATCAATAGTACTCTTTAAAGGTAAAGACAGTAGAAAGGGATGAATATAATTGTGGAAAGGCTGAAAGTTTCAGATATTTTGTCACGATATTTAATAGACACTCAGATATAAATGAAGAAATAAAAGCTAGAATCAAGAAACAGATGTATAAGGCACTGAGTAGAGTGCTAAAAAATTTAAAAAAAAACACCAAGGAGGCTAAAAATACAGATATACGAAGCGATAGTTAGACCAATAGAACTTTTTGATGCAATATATGGACCCTGAGAAGAGAAGAAACGGAAATAATGGTGATATCGGAGAGGAAGGCCTGAGGAAAATCTATGGATAATAGTGGGCAAGAAAAAATGAAAAAGAAGAACAAATAAGTAAATGTGTGAGTTTTTCAGGGAATCAAACAATGTGAGAGTGGTCAAAACGCAGAGTTGAGGTAGATGGGGTCCATCATAAGGATAATAATGGATGACCTGAGCGAGTTGGAAAAGTTGGAAAAAGAGAATGTGGAATCAATATTAGGAAGTGGAAAGAAGAAGCAGGACCTAGAGGACAATTGAAAAAAAAAAACGTGGGTTAAGCCTATGGCCAAATGGACATGTTGAACACTTATTATATAGGAATAAAGATATTTATTGCGGATTTGGAAGTGCTTAACGTATTGGCGTATCCCAACTGCCAGCAGAAGATTGTGAAATCGGATGGATTTTTCATTGTAATGCATATCAGAAACAATGGAATTTTCAATGCGTTTCAAATATTACAACAATGTTCAACAATTCAAGGTTTACTGATGGAAACAACTATAGAATGGGCTTAAAAAAAAGAACGTTTGTATGAAACAATGGCTTGTATAATACGGGCCAACAATGTATCGGCCTAAGGTGTAAACCCAAAAGAGCGCAGATTACGGGTAACAAAATGCAATCGTAGAAAAATAACAAAAGCCAAATTAAAATCTCAAGGACAAGAGTGCAGTGACTCTCTGAAAATTGGCTGCCAGAACAACATGAGAATTACAGAAACAGAAGATAGAATCTGCTGGAATATTTTGCCAAGGATTAAGTACAAGTCTAATATGCTTATATTGGTACATCATTCTCAATATACTGCTGCTGCTGTTATTGAGACTTTTGGATTGAATCTACAGTGCCGTGTGCAATCTTACGACAACACGTCAGGAGATGTAGGAGTATTTCTAAACACAACACTTACGTAATAGACTAGAGCATTTTACAATTGAGCCAGCAGTACACTGAGAGAAGAAGATATGTTAAATTAACCAAAAAGCAGAAGTTGCTAGGTTAACTAAACATTTTAAGTTAAATTGAATAAATGTCATCAGTTGTGTCAAAATAACAATTCTTCCTGTGTTAAACAAGAAAATTATGTTGAACCAAAACAGAATTGCTTTTTAGTTAATAATATTTTATTGCTACAGCAAGCTATGGGGCATTCTTTGATTCGCTTTACAGGGGAAAATGTTCAAGTGTCATGGCATTGTACACTTATCATCTCATTCACAACATAAAGTGTAAAATATCTGTAAGGCGAGATATATTTAAAACCCTCAAAAAATAATAGTGTTATTGACGTCACTGCCTTTGCACACCATGAATCGCTGCTTTAATGGTCGCAACTCCTATTGAATGTTTGAATGGTAAATGCATTAGATCAATAACATTGTATAACTCTGAATGTTGTGCTTTATGGACCCTTATGTGTCATTACTGCTGTGAAATGGAAGGAACGCTCACTGCGATATCTGAAATACATACCTACCTATATTTAAATTATTTGCTTACTATATGGAAGAAAACTGTTATACATGTGAACCCATTGGCTTTGTTAAATTAATAAAACGATATGGTTGCCTTCATTATACGGTATTCTTCCAAGATTAACTAAAATTTTGGTTAGCGCAACAAACATTACAGAATATCTAATATAGTTATCTCAATAGAAGAAGTTTTGTTAAAGTAATTAAAAATGTGTTTCAAAATATACTACTGTGAAGTGTTCTTTTAACAATTTCGATGTAGCTAAAATAACAAAATATTTTTAATTCGTTCAAATAAAATATATTGTTGGTGATCTCAATAACAAACAAACAACTGTTGAACTAACAAAATATTGTCAACATTTTTTTTTCAGTTATTTTAACCTTATATTTTATTCAATTTGATTAAAAGTGTTGTTAGTGCAATAATATTTTTCCAACAACAGGAACACAATATTTATTTATTTTAATCTTATGGTTTTGAAATAATTGATTATCTATGTAGCTATCTATTTTTGTTATAATTAGGACTATTCTATTAACTTTTACATATAAAAAATATATTATTAACACAATATTGTTGGACGCTTCACTTTAAGGAAAACTATTACTACAAAAAATATTTACGATTTAAATGCCAACGAAAGAATAAAAATGATCCAACCTATAAGAGAATCTTAATTAATTATATAAGTTTTAAATTTAATTTTTAGCTTTTTGCAACCGTTGCCAACAATTTTTTTTTATTAAAGATTTGTATTTTTTCGCTCATGGACTGTAACCCACTACAATAATTACAGACTATCTATCTATCTATCTATCTATCTATCTATCTATCTATCTATCTATTTATCTATCTATCTATCTATGTATCTATCTAATGACTAAAATTTACCCTACAATGTGGTTTGCTAGAAGCTTTTTAAGAGCCTTGCAGGAAGAATGGTCTGCAATGATTGAAGCTTTAGAGGTGTTAGGAAAGATAAAAAATCTGATGCAGGCTGAAGCTACTGGAAACAGCATTAACAACTTCAGTTATGGGGTAGTAATCTTTTCAGACAACGGACATATAGAAGGTTCCTTAGTGGCTCATAGAGAAGAGCTTAGACAATTAGAGGGAGATTTAAGTACTTCCTAATTAAATTTGGTATTGTAAATTTGTTTACTGCATTCTTTTTAAACAACAAGCCCCTTAAGTAGTGTTAGTTTTTCTTAATTGATTATTGCATTAGTTTAATTCTAATTATATACCTGAGGAAGGCATATCATGCCGAAACCGGTAGTGGAGTAATTGTTTAAAAAGAATGCAGTAAATAAATTTACAATACAAAATTTAATTAGGAAGTACTTACTTTATCTACTTAAACTATTGAATATAACTAATTATGGACGAAAGATCACCCTATTAAAAATAAAGTTCTAGATGTTTCTGATGAAAAAAGAAATGTTGCAACGTGGCACAAGACAACCAAAACACTTCAAACTGATAAATCTCGAGCTGACAAAGGTTGCTTTTCTGAAATGAGATAGCTTCAGAATAAATACACTTCTGGCGGTAGTAGAAGGAAAAATCACAATAAATAGATGTCAAGATATGTGAGGCGTAAACTTACAATTTGACCTAGAGCATAAATAGGCGATAATTCGGTCCTGGCTGTACGGGGTGAATTACAATACGCGCAAACGCGTTCAATACTGATTTTGTTGTGGCCGGCTGTTATTGTTTACTTATGTTTGGGATCCTCTTTTGTGTTGGTGGTTTTTTAAGGTTTACAAATTTTTCGTTGTTCTTTTTAACATGAGTTCCAAAATGCTCAACCAACACTGCTTTTTTTTATTTTATTAATGAAATTTGCAAAACCTTTGATAATCCTTAACAGAAAATTTAGTTGGTTTTCTTTGCTTATGCAATTTTCATTATTCTCTTTATTTGATGTATATTGAGCTAATTTTAATTTTTAAAGTAATTTTTTAGTAGTAACTTTGTTGTATTCATTCTTGTTTTTACTGGATATGTGTGTACGTTTTCCTGTAATACTTGGGTCTATTACGGGAGGGTGGGGCAAGATGGGGCCACGAGGCATGATGGGGACATCGTCTTATCTACAAAACGGCAGTAAGCATCTGTCAATAATAAGCAAGCCCTAAATATTGACAAGTGCTGTTTTATGTTTGTTGTAATGTAGGAAACTTTACTAGTCGTAATAACAAAGTTATTGCTATTTGTGCGTGAACTTGGTAACTTTCAGAATTTCGTTATTATTTTGATGGTGAGTGCAACGGCCAGTATCGGAAGCATAAGTAAATTATTTACAACTACACTTTTTGTGCTTATTAATTGGCATGTATTGCATGTATTTGCTATAGTGTGTTTGTTTAATTCAAATATTTTATGTTATTATAACATAACCAGAAAATGTCCCAAAGAGGCAAGATGGGGCTATTGGTATGGGGCAACATGGGGACATATTTATCTCATCTCTTCAGTCTGGTCCGTTATGCCTGGATATGCCGTTATGCTTTCTCGAAGACATAAGCCTATTTTCTCATGTTAGGAATAAAGTACAGGTTAATCAAAGCGTAACAAGGGAAAGACAACAATCCTTACAAGCACTACGTATAAAAATGCCTATAAAAAAATAGCAGTCTGAAGAATCCCTAAGGCAACTAGAAGTCTGAGGGAGAGTTAAAGGAACAAAAAAGTGACAAAAGAAGAAAACAGAAAGAGATCAAGAAGCCGAATTGTGTAAGGGAAAAGCAAAGAGCTAGATTTTGAAAACGTCAAGGAAATAACGGATCAGTTTTGTCTTCTATTGTCTCAATTGTGGAAGATTAAGTTTAAATATTCTATATTGTATCTATTTTTTATTTTAAGTATTCCGTCTAAAAGTTTAAGCTTTGTTCCTGCATGTATTTTAAGAATATTTTAAAAATCTATTTTTTTTTTTACTATTACCTAGATTTAGGTACGACCCATTCTTAACTCACTGGAACTCCATCTTGCCCTCATGGTGGGGCAAGATGCGTTGTAATTTGCACATTTCTTTTCACAAATTTTCTCAACAACATCAAGAAGTACCCATCGAAAAATTGTAATTCAATCATCAGCAGATAAATGTTTAAAGATTACAATAAGCGTACTTAGAACCTTGTATATCAATTTGCAATCCTGATGCAGTGTTCTAAAGCTTAATGTTCCCATCTTGCTCCACCTTCCCCTACCTGTTGGAAAATGAAGTACTATTACTATAATATATGCAAGACGGGTACTTTTTGCCGATAAGGTATAATTACAATTAGGAATGTGCTAATCATATCTATCTAAGTTAAGTTTAATGTAAAACATGTATTTACCTCAAATGTTAGTACATATATATGCATATCAATGTATACTTTAAAATCGACTATAAATATTTTTATTATAGACGTTTAGTATAATTATCCTAGTGAATACGTCCCTGTGAACTACCCATTCTGGAGGGATTGGGTAAACTTTTCTTTTCTGAAGTTTGAGTGCTATAGTGAATAAGTCAAATCGTTTCCGTGGATAGACTATATGGACTTCGTTTCCCCAGAGTAGACAACACAACATCTTTCGCTTTGTTAATTCAATTTATTTCAAAAGTCATGCTAAATGCGTTCTCCATTCATTCTTTGTCATTTATGTTCCAAACTACATTCTTTTAAACTGATTAACGGTTGATTGTTTATTAGGTACATAATTAGAACCAAAAAAAACGCATTTTCGATACATGAAATATAAATTCACATTTTTTTATATTTCGCTTTGGCTTCCGATTCAAAGGATTGGTGCCTTTTTTTGTTTATTTTAACTCTTTCAATGTCTACATGTGTATAATTAACTAAAACGTGGATTTACGCTCGAATAAACAGGCTGTATGTATTTGCCTAGGCCGGTCATTATGACGTTCTACTGTTAATTTCTTTAATTGTCGATTTCCCGGTCAGCCAACGGACTCTCCCTCGGCCGACAATGAAGCGTCGCCTTCGGTCGCGATACCGCCGTTGTGTTTGTAGTCCGGTCTCCTTTCAGTCGTCGGACATATGCTTATAATTGTAGCTGATGCCACACCAGGTAATGCGGTTATGATTGCACGTTAAAAACCGTACAAAATACGTCTTCCTGTTTTTAAATTGTCATTCTTTAATAATTTTATAATGACTTTTATTCGTTTGTGCGTCGGGTCCGTGTGGTACGCGTACGCGACCATGACTTTAATTACACGGTTTTATCTTGCACGGTTCTTTTTGGTCTTTTCGAACCGGAGACTGCTGCTTTTTAAGAAATGGACGATAATGATTCTAAAAGGAGGCGATATTACTGCAGGGATTAATGGTGGTGCCTGTCGTTTTTTTTATAGTTATTTTCCTTTGTGATGTTTTGTAAACTTTCTTTTATTTATTTCGAGACAAAGGATATGTTTGCATAGAAATTATTTGATAAAATAGTAACCGTTGTGGTTTTCATTTTATGGATTTCTGTAAAAACAAACAAGAAAGACAAACTAAAGGCTGACCTTACACATTTTTAAGTTTATCGAATAATTTTGATTAATGTGGTGGGAATATCCTTCAGTTACATCGGAAGCATTATTCAATATCCTTATTACTGGTAATAGAATGTCTCATTTTTATTAAGTTATTGCCTTCAATCCGCATTTTATTGTAATCGGATTCCGATAAAATTTCTTTCAATATTGAAATGCCATAGTAAATAATTCAAACTGACAATTGAAAGAAAACGGATATTGTTACTGAAAATTTGGGTAAATGTGATATTAGTGGTAAATTCTTTATGTGCCAACGAATAATGTATGTAAGTAAATGGCTTATATACAAGGATTTAAAACCGTAATTGCAAAAATTGGCAAATGGAAGTTGATATGATCTTACATTAATTTTCTTCTATTTCATATTTGTACAGTTTCGAAAATATAAATGATGCTGTGGATTTTAGGAAACAAAGAACAGGAAAAAATCGATCTTGAAAGTTACAGTATTTTTGGAAATTCCTGAACGATGCAACAATGAATATAAATAGTTATTTGTATCACTAGGCCAGAAACTACAGTTTTGCGAACATGAGTACGGTTTATGAGCTGAGCCGGTAGCCGAGGCCCACAAGTACTAATACCCCCAAAAGAGTTTCTGGCCATGTGATACACAATGTTTTTTGGACCGACAAATCTTAATTTTTAATTGAACATAGAATTTCTGTAATTTTCTTTCTGGTTTAATATCTATTTATCAATAATAAGTGCAATGAAGACACCAGTTCATCTTAGCATGGTTGAACAGTGGCTTAATGACAAATTATTACACGTCTGTCATGTAGAATCTAGTGTAGCCAACCTTTAGTGACATTTTTTGCCTGCTTAGGCAGGAAAACGATAGTTGAAGTACCTACTGCAAAATGAGTGTTTCTGGATGGAGGCGCAAAAATTAAATTTAATTACTCCAAAATTGATACTGAAGTGAATAGGTGTGGGATACCTTAGGAGCTGATCTGGCAAATAAATATAAGGCATATGCTATTGAATTTGGCTCAGATGTACAATAACTATTCTGTATTCACTGTTTTTTTACTGAATTTAAGTTGGATACCGTCAGCTAATTGCACATCCTGTATCAGGGGAGTTATTCTTGAATGTACGCGACCCTTGCCGTCCACTTTTGATGTCGCACACTTTGAAACGCGTACGTCTGCAATTTGGTATTCTTGAACTCCATACCACTGGAAATTTAGGTGTATCGTGTGGTCTTACGTGATAACATCGCAAAATGCAAACATACCACTCGCGAAAATAGAAAAATAGTATTGTTAATGGTGAATGCAGAATTATTTCCTCTAATTTCTTAACTTTAGAAGCAATGAAATGCGATAATATCGTCGAAGGGATCTGTTAAAATTGATACTCACCCGTTTTTGTTTTAAATTTTTTTATTTCTTCATTTTTATTTAGCACTCATATTTTTTAATGATACATTTTCTTGATAGTCATTGTTATCTTTTGTTTATAACAAACACATCATATTTTGCCAAATAGTATCCTTATATCTATTTAGTTCATTAATTTTTTTATTGTTTTTTTTTTCATTTTGACTTTGACTGACAGATTGGAATAATAAAAACATTAAAACCTGCTTCTAAATCTTTATTCCCTACTTTCAATGCATCAGTTCAATACAAAACCCAGTGAACTTCAGTAATCATATGTATGTGATTTGATGCGCCTGATAAATGGATTGTCTGTCTGTCTGTGCTTGTCTCAAAATTTTTTATGCGTTCATCTGTATTTGTTGCTGTAAATTGCAAAATCTCATCAAAAATTGATGTATGTGTTGTTATTGAAACATAACCTTTCATTTATCGGCCCTTTTGTATTGGCAGCAAGCAACTATGTAAAATACATCGCGAACGATTGTCAGCTAACTTTGCGCCTTAAATTGTGTGCGAAATGTCTGCTTTTAAGCAGCTGCTGACACAACGTCTCACGGTTCAAGAATAGGATGTCGATAATGTCACATACAAATTTGACGTGTCGCACGAAAATAATCGGTCGCACAGTTTCAAGAATAACCCCCCAGGATAAACAAAAAGAATATAGCGCAGGTAGAATTAACAACGTAGTTTATTTGATTACCGTATGGCAAAACATTGCACTTCGAAAGACGGTCCAAACTAATTAATGTTGAAAAAAATGCTTTAAACAAAACTAGAATCATATTATATATAGTTATATTATAGCATTTTAAAAAAAAATCCTTAAAACGATGATTTTTTCTAAAAACTTAAGTTTTTTTTTTTGTGTGAATAATACGCCTATCACAAGATAAAGTCTACTACTTATAAGGCTTAGAAGAAGATATAACGAACGTCATTTCATTAGGTTTTCATTTCTTATAAAAAAGTTACTGCGGTGTACGAGGTGTACCTTTAAAAGTAACTAGATCCTACTTATTGTGAGAAGGCCGTCAGCACATTGTAAGAATTGAACGACTGTCTTCTTAACCGACAGATATATCCTTAACAGTTCCTCGAAGATTTAAACTAGGCCCAATTTTATACCTACTGTTCTTTTAGTTGCTTATTTATCATCTTGTTGAGCTACCAATGTGAGCAGCGATTCAACGAAACGATATATTGAAGATCCTAGCGGTGTCTCTAGTAGCAACTATCAGTTGTTTGTACTTAAATTCGCGCTGAATTGCTGTTTATTGTCACGTACTTTTTATAATAATGATTTAAAATCCATCCTAATAAAGTAGTGTCAGTGCGTCAATATATTACTCCCATGGTTCTAAACTTTCATTTCTAGGCAGCGATTTAAAATAGATCAGTGAAACAAACGGTTAGTTTTTAATTTCTTAAACAAAGAACAAAATTTGAAAACACGTAATATACTTGAAGTAATTCACATTTATAAACATAAAAACGCAGTTAATAGTAAAACCGACATGCAATATTTCACAAAACTAGATAACTTAATTTTATAGCTAAATACAGTATATGTTTAAAGATCTATTTAATTACAAAGTTCAAAAACAAATAATCAAAACATCGTATATTAAAACGCCATCTTTAAATAAAACATAATGATATATTCAAAATCCTAGTAAACAACACAATTTGTCATTTATTAAACAAACAAATTTTATTTATAATTTACACTATTTACATTTTATATTTTTTTATACTTGAAGAACTTTGAAAATAGAGCGAGACGTAGTAGCTATTAATGTTCATTTCCATACTTTCGACCTAAAAACCAAGAAGAAGAAATTGAAATAGATATACATGGTCAAGAAAAGAGGCTTCAAAAACGGTTAATTTTTGTGTTTTATTCCTCCAAAAGCAGTGAAACAGGAAAAAAATGCACATTAGAAAACAGGCGATACAAGGGTATCGAAATAAATATATCATAAATTCAGATTGAATTGCCGTGACGAGGCGCGTATACCTTGGCACCTGAAACAGTGAATGGGGCGAAACTAGGCCGTATCACCCTGAAGGACGACAACGATGTTGAACCAGTTAAACGGACCACGGAAGGCTATGCCTGTAATCCAGGCGACGACTATAATCTATAACCGCGCGAAGAGCGGCAACTACGCGGTGTCATCCCTAAGGACGATAACTGTCCCTAGTTATGCGGAAAACGGAAGACTATGTCGTGTTACTGACAGGACGACAACGATTTATACCTACGAGAATAGCGGAAGCTAGGCCGTGTCACTCCGTGGGACGACAACGATTTCTAGTTATACAGAGAGCGCCATACTATATCATGTCACCCAGAGGACGACTACGATCTATAGCCAGGCGAGTAAGAAATGGCGGGCATCTGTCTCGATTGTGTCAAACGAGAGCTTTTAAATAGGCTCTTGAGACCCCCGCACAGGTGGCATAAGTACGCTATATGTATAACGTGTGTGCGTTATACATATAGGGCAGGAGGCAATGCGGTTAAATTAGCTCGCTAAAGATTAATACGTGCGTCGGCAAAACAATGAAATAAGTAAATTAATTGATAAAAGTGGCTGTACTGCTATCGAAACTGTAAGAAAATAATTAAAAGAACTGAAACTTATGAAGAATAACCTTAATTCAAACTGGATACCAAAAATAGATTTTTCAATGAACGACACGTTACATTATGAATTGCACTATTATAATATTTGCAAATGATACCACAATATACACTGTCTAAACTCTAAGGTATCAAGAACAATCAGTGGAGGTATAACATTTTTTTTTCTGCCTGTCTTCTGTCAGTCTAGAGAAAAATCTTAGAAAGCTATCACATATTATAGGCATTTTCCACCTGGTACAAATTTACGTCGATTTGCAGTCAAATAACAATAACTATAGACTATCTCATTAGAATAAGAAAATAAGCAATTTTTGCTTTTTTCTACTTCTCACCATTTAAGGTTGTTTTTGAAAGTTGACCCGAACTTGATAATGAAATTGTTTATAAGGTCTACAAACTGAGAAGTTTTTTTTGCATTATAATCTGCTATTTGGAGTTTCCTTGTTAGAAGAAAATTTTTGAGATTGTTTAAATCTGCCCATTGTAAATTTGGTAGTGTTAACAGTATATCACACACCACACATACAGACAACCAAAAACAATTCCTCTGTGATCACTTATACACATACGGAGATAAATTAACTTAACTTATTGTGTATATGAAGCATAAAACAACATTTGAGGGTTACAGTCTGCAACGTTCTTTGAACTCTAACGTCACCATCAAGTTATCGTTAATGCTAAACTTAATAGTCTCAGTGCATACGTATGTATAAGAAGTTTCTGCTTCATTTTATTTCTTCGCCACTTCGCTGCGTATTTTATTCGTCGTTTCCTTTTTTAATCGTCGATCTTCTAACGCGCCGCGGTAGAAGTTCGCGTTACGGCCTCTGTCGCGTCGCCGTCACGCGTATAATGAGGGCAAAACAGCAGCCAGGACCTTAAATGAAACCGGTAGATTCTGAATTAATTTCGGGACATTAATCTTGCCGACCGCAATAACTAACGACGCCGACACACTCGCGGACAAAGGGACGAAAACTCTGACCGGGGATTGCTCACTTCAGAATCGTATTAATGCTAATTTCTAAACAAGAACCGCCCCAGACGGGAACGCAGTAGAATTCGTTAGCGCTTCGGCTAGCTCTGTAGGATGACGAAAGGAAAAAGAAATTAGGTCGAATTCTTCAGCCGTTTTAATCGCGTCTGTTACGCGTAGTATGCTGATCACAAAAAAAATATATCAAGGGATTTATAGGGAAATAGTAAAAAAAAAATAAGGCGTAAAGTAATTAATATTTCTGGCATTCTATAAAGAGAAGATATTGCAAAAATACGCTCGAAGAAAACTTATATTAATCAAAAATTAAAGAAATCATTGTGATCACAAGCAGGAAGGAATAAAATTGCTGGTTTAACAATATGTTAGTACTGAAGACAAACACTAACTGTTTATTGGGCAGGGGCAACCTTTTTCTGATTTTCGAGCCAAGCTATTATTCTTTCTCTCTACCAGGGGCTAAATCACTTCATTTTTAAATAAACTGAACCGCTCTTAAGTGGATTGGTTGCTACTTCAAATTTTAGCCTGTAAGATTCCTGGCATCAAATTTGTATGGCAAACATAGCTAATTTAAAGTCTTGTTAGCTAAATTTAAACATATCAAGTGGCTCTATTATTGCACTCAATTCGTATAATAATATAACCAATATTTTCATAAACTACTAGAGTAGCAGAGAAATGATAAAGGTCTACAAAGTTCATGGAGGCAGTACACACACAAAAATGAATATTTTTATTTATTTAAAAATCGAAACTGATATATATTCAAAGGAACTAAATCATGTTGGTTAGAACATAAGAGTAAATTCTCTGAAAACACAATATACTCTTAGAACAAATAGTATAAATATTTGCGTTGAAGTAAACTTCCTCCAAATGAACACTTGTTATTGTTGTAAGGAATAAAATCTAAGGCAATCATAGTGAGAAAGTTTGTAGATTCAAAATAAAATCCCTTATACGTTTGGTATAATAAATTACTATATAAAATTATTAAATGTTTTGTACTGAAAACATTGCACTGAAACTTATCTGTCATTGGTTCCCTCTTTTTTACGGAGGTTTTGGGGGATTTTGCATATACATACGCTTTACTTGGCGTAACTTTTTGATTGACCAGCGAACAGTGTTGTTGATTGTGCTGTGATAGTTATTAGTTTTCAGTAGGTAATACTAGCAAATTATTATACTGATTGAAATTATATCAGTAACCAACGCCGACTAGATACCAGTCCCAGGCATTGAGTTGGAAGTACCCCGAGAACACCGGTCGCAACAACGGATACGCATAACATCTATACCTCTAGGCATCAATATCCCAAGCGCACTCCTGGAGTACCCCGATACGCTACCTTCTGCCAAACATTGTAAAACTGTAAAGTATGACAGTTATTTTATTTAATTACATAATATTTCTTTATTTATTAATTTTTGGTTGGATTTTTGGCGTTACAGACACAAAATTAGTAGGTAAATTATTACCCTTGAATAGTAGAAATGCTTAGATTAAGCAGGTAAGTATTATCAGCTTAATATACTTATATTTTGGAAGCCAATAATGGCAATACTCCAAATAATACTTTTATATACTTCTATCAAACGTACCTGAATTATTAAGGCATAAATATGATAGTTTCCAGTTGAGAAAATCTATTTACTCAAATCTAAAATAATTAGTTTTGTGGTAAAAATATTATATGTTCATAATGATTTTAGTATATTGATTACAGTTGAACTAAAAAATTGTTTCGTTTAACAAATTCACGGGTTTGGAAAACTAAACAAATTTTAGTTATATTTTATTCAATGTGATGTATTTACATTCAAATTGAGTAATTATTTTTTTGTGTGTAGCTCTTAGCTTTGCAATTTAAGATTCACTAAATAGTCGAAGTATCAATTAACATCTTCAAGGATTGCTAAATCACACTTCCACTCACAAGGAAAGCTTGTGCACTGTTAATCGTGGATTCTGATATTTTTTCAGTTTCTAAACTCCATCGAATGTTACCTAAAAACACCTTTTGTTGCAGCGGAAACGAAGTTTTATGAGGTGAAATATGGTCGGTTGGTATGGCTACTTATATACAGGGTGCTATAATAAGCATGGCCAGACGTAACGCACATTGTAATTATTTCAGAAATCAGTTATGATCGTCTTCTTTCTCAACAAATAGTGTATACAAAGATGATTTAGAGGATTATACGGAGTATCCACAAAATTGTGAATTTTGACATGTTTGTCTATTCTAATGAGATACTCCATATATTGATATGTCACTAAATACTTATATAGGTACCTGTGATAATTTATGACTTGAATTTATTTAAATAACAGTATTACCATTATTATTAATATTTGTACTGTTTCTGAGTATGCAAAACTAATATGCTAAATAGAGAACTAGATTATTTATTGGCTATCTAATATCAGATTATTGATATCGATTGAGTTGATTTCTATTTATTATATATCCGACAACGGATACAGCGGATACGGATAATGTCAGTTATATCTAAGTCACATTGAATTATTGTAGATTGCTCTCACCATTCTTATTTCCTATGTTGTTGTACACAGTAAAAAGTTTATTACTGTAAGGACATTTTTACAGGAAAATTACTGAAGGTTTATAGTTTCTCAGTAAATAAGGAAACAATTAATGTAAAAGTAAAAAACATTGATTTCTGATATATCTAAACGCTGTCAGAAATAATGCTTAAATTTACAGCGATTATACTGTGATATTAAGGATACGTACTGCTGTAGACCGGCGCCCCGGTATTCGCAAGTTCAGATGTTTTCATGTTTACTCCGATAAGCCTTTATCAATGTTTTGTAGGGGTTTCCACAAATTCAATTCTTTATTTTTAAATAAGAGTTAGTTTATGAGTTAATTGTTTAATTTATTTATCTAAATGTTCAGTTGTTTTAAATTAATTTCATTCTTTAAAATGGATTGCGTTTGCTAGTGTAGTTCATTTCTAGTAGTTTTCTTCGATGATTTGTGCGTTGCGTTCCACGCAGCTGTTGATATATGTATACGACTGTTTAACCTTGTGAGGGCTAGTTCCTAGATAGATGCAAGCGTGAGTAGTTGCACATTTATATTCATTGCTGCCATTTTGTTCATACTTTTGATTTCAAGATTTGTTTCGCTTAAATTGAATTTTATTCTGTCCATCAAGGAACTCGCATAATAATAATTGTTATTATATTGTTGTGTGCACAATTTAGATATAAGACATTTATTATTTTTGTTCGGAAGATATTTTAAATTTAAAGAGTTATTTTTTGTTTTTAATTTTGCTATTTGTAATTATTTATTAATCACCTCGGTTTGGGTGAGTGGAAGCATTGTGCTTGTATTTAAATTTTTCTTTTGTAAATTTACTTGATTTGTCCACGTTTAATTTAGTTTGTTTTAATTTTGAAACCACGTGAATTGATTGATATAAAAAGGACTATCTTCCTGAACTAATTATTTTCTTTGTCTGATAGAGGAAGTTTAGCATTGTCCTTTTGTTAATTTAGTAATCGAGCAGTTTTGATTTAGACCAGGACCCTTTGTCCACGGTTTTTTTTTGCATAATTGTAATTTACAATTTGTTTTTTCTTTTTTTTTTGTTATAATAAATTTTTTATTGTATATTAACGTCATTCAAAATTCTGTTCTTTTATTTTTAATTAAACCTTTTCAATTTTTGAGGTATTAAAGAAACTCAGATTTCTTTCACCCACTTTTTACTTTTCATGATTAAATTCAAGTTTTAATTTGCGAGGGTAACTCTGAGTTTAATTATTCTTTTGCGCCCTTTTAAATTTATCCGTTGAGCTGTTAAACTTAATTTTCATTTTGCATTTTTCAAAATTCTTTTGTTACCTTCAGTAGCAGCAGACGTGAGAACACATGTGTATGACGCGAATACGTAAATTTTTAGCAGTTTAATACTGAAATTTTTCACTGGTCATATCTGTATAAATTACAGTTAGTTTTTCCTGGCGGACAATTACTAGGAATTCTAATGTGTAGTTTTTTTACTGTGCATAAACATCTTGTATAAAACTGCTATTGAATATAGATCAATTACGCATATTAGCACTTAAAAAGTGACCGCCTTTTGTATTACATGAAAGTAATTTACTTTTGAGAGTCCACCAAGTTGCAATGATCCAGCATGAAAAGTACAAAGAAGTATACTAATTATTCCTGAGCCATTCGAGTGCTAAAAATATTTATTTTCACACATATACAGGTATGTTTAATAGACGCCAAAAATTATGCAACACAACGTGTTCTAATCTTACAACAAATACGGCTAAATCTCCTGTTGTTATCGCCATGTTGCCTAGTTAGTCAATTCTCCTTATTTCAGATTATGATGACGGCAATGACGATTGTGGGCGATGATGATGATGAGGATGCCTTCGTTTCTCTCCGTCATCATCAACGCCGTTTTCTTCTTTTCCTTTTTTCCCCGCTTGTCTTTGGCCAGCATACGCGTCTGCTCCGACGTATAAAAACGAAATTACCGAAGCGGCTAACATATGGCCACACAATATGCGTAAGACAGGTAGCCACTATCGCTTTCTTGCACCGCACCTCCTTGTCCTCCTTCTGCGCCTCCTCTTGGCTCTCCTCCTGATTTCACATCCGAGCCGCGTAATACGGTTCATGTTAGACGTAATTGAACACCTATAAGAGATTGATAGGATAGTGGCGGACAAAGGACGAGATGATTATTCGTGGTATGTACTGTCAAGCAATCTACATATTAATATGAGTGCGTATCTCGGCCTTTGAACGTAAATCCGTGGGCTTTAGATACGGAAAGACGTTGAAAACGCATCATTATGACCTCTCATTAGTTGTCACAACTTAGAGCAAGACGGAACTAATTAATACTTACGTTCCAGTAGTTAGCATATTCCTTTTACGTGTAACCTTTAAAGATTATTGTTTAGAAGGCTTTATCGTCCAATGGATCTTACCATCTTAATCGAAATTTTTGAAATCGAATGTGTAAGTTGAATCTTAGGAGGTGGTCATACTATTTGTATACCGCATTGATTAATTTAATTATGTAGAAATAATCCAAGAGTTGATTAAATCAAACGTCACTAAATGGTATTTATACATACCCAATAAAAAAATGATTTGTACCTCATACTTGATCCCCAAATTTCATTTCAATTATATATAATTTATAATGAACTACCTTCCAGAATACTGTTACTGTGTCAATGAACTACATAGTAAAAATTTTGAGTTAATCAATCCTTGTAGTAAGAAGCAGTAAGCAGAAATAATGCCTAAAAATTAAAGTAGGGCATTTATTTGCCCATTTTACAAGAAAAGTGATAAACCTCAATGGAGAAACTACAGATGATTTGCATTGATAGAGATTGTACACAAAATATTTGCCGAGTTAATACAGAAAACCGTAGAGATCTATAAATATGAGAAAGATTTCAGGTGTGGCAGGTCCACACTAGTGATTGTAAATTTACCGATTTTTTCATTTACCGGTAAGTCGGAAAATGAAAATGAAGATACCGGATTACCGGTAAATTACCAGTAATTTTTTTTTTCATGTGTGACATTAATGGGGATTCCCCAAGAAAATAGGGTTAGAAGTTAGGCTAGAATAATACATATTTTACTTAATCTTAAGGCATAATATAAGAATTTTGTAATAAATATTTGTATTAATTATTTTAAAACAGTTGTAAAAGTAAAAAAAAATTTAAGTTCAATTTTTACAAAATGTGCATTAATGTTCTCTCATAATGTGGTGTATTCAAAATTGCGTATTAATTTAAATAATGTGAAATGTTGTTCTTATATATTATAAGTATGAAAAAATCACATATAATAATTACATAACATGTACCGAATTATTATATTATTATAAATATCTAAAAATGAGAATGTACTTACCCTTAAGAAAAATGATTTAAAACTTTTAAAAATCTTTAAAAAACTCCAGAAATAAGCTAACTTAAATTTAGAGAAAAAATAAAAACCACAAAAAAAACCAAAAAATGAGAGAATTGAAATTGCACTTGTTGCAAAAGGAAGTAGGAAAAGTGGGTGTTTTGCTTCCTAACCGTCCTAGCGACCGTCCTAAGCAACAAATGAACATTAATCTCCGCTTTTCTTGCGTTGCTTTCGTTATCCATCTGCTTTCCGTTCTTATTTCTTTAATTATCTACAAGACCCTTTTTTTCCAATTTTTGCTTTTTTTGTTGAGAATTTTTTGATCCTGGCTCTTTCCGACTAACTCCGGTGGAAGGAGGTATACCGTTTCTAATCAGCTTGTCATTTCTTTCTATATTCTCTATTCTAGGCACTACAGCGGTCTCAATGTCTAGAGAAATTTAAATTAAAATTAAACAAAAAAAATATGCAAAAAATTAATAATTGCGCTATATGATACTTACACTTACGCTGTTTTTCTCTTTTGATTTTTAATGTCCCTTTAGACTTTCTAATATTAAAAACACAATATTCGTAAATAAAAATTCTGGTATGGATTTTTCATTTACCAAATTACCGGTAAATTTTTATAATTTACCAGTAAATTTACCGAAGGTTTTTTGTTCAATTTACCGGTATACAATCTTTAGTCCACACCATAAAGTATTCGCATTAAAACGAATCCAAAATAACAGGCATGAACAAAACTGTGGTCTGTAGATGCTCTTTTATAAATTTCAAATTCGAAAAAAATGCATGAAGTGCTGGTAAAATTAGAAATCCAAAAAAAAAATATTAATAAACCTGGTGAAAATTACCCTAAGGGATACAACGCATACAATTTTGACAGGCGGCAGTTACTCAGAGCAATGTAGAGTAACGCCATGGTCTTTGGTAGTCAAATGGTAACAATTTTGTATATTAGGATATATGTAGGTGGATTAGATCTACAATTTAAAAGTAATATGCAATATACAGAGTGTTCAAAAAGTTAGCAGTGCGCCAAAGTTATGTTTTTCTTAATGGAGCGCCCTGTATTTTATGGCATTTTTTTAAGTGTACACTAAGAATTAGCTCAATTTTATTTAAGGTTCCCTAAGCCTAATTTTTATAGTTTATGAAATATTTCAATTTGTCTAAAGAATGCAATGTTGCAAAAAAAGTCTAGTATCTGGAAAAGGCCACAGGCCAGGGGAGAAATTCAACTTCCACTTCGTTATGAAGTTCTGACAATTTTTTATTATGTAGTATCAGCGACTTTTTACATGCAGTAGGTTGCTTTGTTACGATTACAGCTTTGTGACTGATCTTCTTCGAGATATTGCAATTTTTGTTGGCACGTGGTTTATTAGCAGGAAACGCCCCAATAATTTTATAGTTGCGCTGGCTAATAGTTTTAGTCTGACATTAGAATCTAAAACTTTTCCTCAAGATTGAAAAACAGCATTGCAATTTTAACAAAGGAAATAATTCACTTGTTCAAAAAAAAAATGATTTTTATGGAACTTGATACAGCTATTAGTACTTTTCTTTTTTCTTCCTTGGCTTACCTTTTAAATACTAACCAGAATAAATAAAACGGCAAACAATACAGGGCTTTACGTAATGGAAAGAATGATATTGTATGAAGAATGTGACAAAGCCACTCAGAAAGTTACCCACATAGAGCAAAGTCTAATATTCCAGAATCGTACTGGAAAATCTTGGGAAAACAACAACGTAACCTTGTAAATAATCATATACCAAAAAGGATATTATAAACTACAAAACAAACTAGAAGATCAATAACTATTAGATTAGGATAATTACCCATTAGAATCAGAAATATTTTCTTCAAATATACCTAAAATCCAATCATATCTTCAAAAGTTTCACACAATGAAGTTAACACGTACTTTTCAAATATACTTTTTCCATTTTTCCAGGCACCTCGCCTTATCGTTTTGATCCAATCGCTTACATTTCAATACTTGTATCATGCGTTTTTATTTACATTTTGGAGAAACACGACAGATACTTACCATAATCACGCAAAATCATTGCCGGATGGACCGTGTCGAACGACCATCTCTTTGGCTTCTTATCCAAACCAGAAGGCACTGCGCGGACCTAAACAGATGTGTGTATGTAAGTGGCGTGCTTGCCACACAGAGTTAACTCACAGGACGGCTCATTGAACGGCTTACCGGCTCGGGTTCTCTTCTATCTTCTCTGATATCATCAATATCATAATTTCTTGCGTAAGACAGTAGCTGCGTAGAATAATAACTAGCGCGCGTATGTTTGTATGTCCCATCTTCGTCTAGCTCCTCGAGGTACACCTATGCGTGTTTACGGAGGACAGACACTGCCCAAATATAGTTTTGACAACAATCACGGTTTACATCTACCAAATTTATCAACTAAGATTTTAATTTCGATTGGTTTGAAAGTTTATATTTATTGTGCGTATTTTGTAATAATTTAAATTATCTTCATAATAATTAGGTATCTGATTCTTTTCTGAGGAATATCTTTGACAGTTTATTAACTGGCAAATGAATTTACAAAGAAATACCATATAGAAATAATAATTTGTAACCGTTGATAGTTTTCTTATATCCTTTTTCATGAATTACCGGCTTCTTTAGAACGAATTACGGTTTGTTTAAAACATTTTTTTTTTACATTCCAACAATTTTATTTATTTTCTTATTTAGAAATATTGATTTAACTCGCTTGATATAATTTTTTTGTTTTCTATTTTATATTTAAAATTTAAATAATTTAAATTGTACATACTATTATATACTATGAATAAAAAATTTGTAAATTTACACAAAGAAAAATTCGCATAGTAATATTTACACCTCATTGTGCGAAATTTTAAAACAACGTCGCTGTAGTTTCGTATACCACAGTTACAAAAAACGCAATACAATTGTTAGAAAATATTGTAGCACAATCTTTTAGAAAATATTGTGAAATGTTTTACAATATTTTACAACTAGTAAATATACTAAATTGCGTATGATGAAGTGGGAAAAAGTTATAAACGAGAATTTTTATACTGGAAAACTTTATAGCACGCGAACACTAGTTCACGGATCAGATTAATAACTAGTTAACTATAAATGCAGTATTTTGATTTCGGCTATGTTAAGAAGAACGTCGGTCTGCCAAGATCTTGGACATGCCTCAAAATTTACGAATGGCTGTTTCTGAAGCCAAAAAGCGAATGTTAAGACGTGCATCGGTCTGTTATTCGCCAACTGCCAACATCTTTGACATCCCTTAAGATCTACGTATTGTCACTAATGAAATCAGCGAATAAACCTTCAAATTAATAAAATCTCATTTGTTTTACAGATGTTTCCAAAATTAAGAAAATAATTGGTGTAAAAAGATTATATTATTTTGTTAGATACTTCTAGTTTATTAATTTTACAAATGCATTAATTTTACTTAAAAAATAGGTGCTCTTCAATTAAAAAAATTTAATGTAATATCGTTAAATTATTTTTTTCCAAACCATAGTTGTAAAGATGGCCCTTCTCCTATTTCACTTAAACACGGTTATAAAATGTTGATTTGGAGCATTCACCAGAAAAAACATCGTACACGACTGGCAAAGTAAAATTCGAAACGTCACATGCAGAACAAAATAAATTAATGAGATCAAAACTTCCCTTTAGAGAAGAACCCTTTATTCCTTGATCCAGGAGTTGCGCTCTATTAGGTCATAATTTAGGTCCGTTTCTTCCCTTAACCTTTAAACCTTTGTAAACCAGCCCCAATACTTTAATACCCAACATCTTCTGCTCAATAAGCGAGCACACCTAATGAATGCAGCGTCCAGTAAAGGGTTGTCTGGCAGGCCCTCCAAAATGGAAACATTAACTTTGTATCATTACATTCGAACAGGTGTACGACCAAATCGAAGAGGTCAATACCCAGAGATAACTATACTATAGGAGATGGGTAAGTTTAATGGGTCAAACTGTTAACAAAATTCTAGTAATTACAAGGGACGTTTGTAGATGGCGCTATAATTCTTGTTTGGTAACAAACTACAGGAAACTATTTTGTTTAGGTACATTTACAAATTTAGGTGATTTAGGTTGCTGGCACTGATACGTCAGCCTTCATTTTTGTTTTCGTTTTCATAAGCGCAATCACAAGGACGCTATTTGTATTTTGGTAATTTTTAATACACGTGGAGTTTCGATTTGCTTGTGATTACTTTCATAATGATTTTTGTGTTTTGCAATGCACCGATTTGTTTAATACATATACCCTCATATTTTCAGCCATATTGCTGTTGGAAATGCAAACAAACCACTAGTAATCGCTCCGATTATTGTGATTTATAATCGCTTGAATTGCGATTTGATTTTTCAAACGTGATTACTTTCAAACACGACTTAAATTCATACTTTTCCAACGATATAATTTATAATCGCACACCTAATCACAATCGCGAATATATTTAACAAAAATACCTTATACAGTGAGATCGTAAATGGTCCCCCCCCCCCCCCTGATAACTTTTGAATGGTATGAGATAGAGCAATGAAACAAAAACCAAGTGAAATTAGAGATAATTTGTGATTTTTTGCCTATAGAGATACGCACATGGCTTCTGCTGTAAAATAGAGGGCGTAGCTATCTTTAAAATTTTAAATAGGAAGTAATTTCATTTAGAAGCTCATTTGGAAGATATTTCTATTACTTTTATGGCAATGCAAACAGTTTTACGATTTTCGAAATTTTTACCAACTTATCCAAGATTAATAATTGAAGTACTTACGTTACTTTTTCTATAGCCCTCGTATAAATATTGTGGTTTTATGTGACTTAGGAAGCGATTGCTGTAAAATATGACATATTTTACAATATGACGTTTTGCAAAATTTAGCAAAAGTGTCTTATCTGTCAGTGTATGTGTCATGTGTGTAGGTGTTAGAGATTACTGTAACTACAGGTTTCTGTACACTATATCCAAAAAGCGAATACGAGGGCTATCGAAAAAGTAACGTAAGTACTCCAATTATTAATCTTGGATAAGTTGGTAAAAATTTCGAAAATCGTAAAACTGTTTGCATTGCCATAAAAGTAATAGAAATATCTTCCAAATGAGCTTCTAAATGAAATTACTTCCTATTTAAAATTTTAAAGATAGCTACGCCCTCTATTTTACGTCAGAAGCCATGTGCGTATCTCTATAGGCAAAAAATCACAAATTATTCTAATTTCACTTGGTTTTTTGTTTTCATTGCTCTAATCCTCATACCGATTCAAGAAGTTATCAGGGGGGGGGGGGGGTGGCATTTACGACCGCACTGTATATTATATAATATGTAATATATAATGTATAGCTTGAATGCTGTAATTTGAAATATTTAATCAATAAATGTTATTTTTGCGCACAAGTTTTTTTTTATGTACATTTTTATATATTGTCAATTGAAAAATAAAAATTCAAATAAAAGAACATTTTAATATTCGTTTGACACACGCCATCTACAAGCGTCCCTTGGTATTTTTAGCAAAAACTATTAATAAGTATATACATGGGAGCTGCCTATCTCCTGAGGAAACTTATCTCTGTCAATACCTGTCAGTATACTTCTGCAGCGACATATGTGCACATGCATTCATTATACGTTTCGAAAATAGGCAACAAAATGCATGTATTTTCCGCTTGTTTTAAACATTTGATATCACATTGTAAGCAAATTTACAAGATTGCTAGAACACCCCACAAAACCAATCATTTCTTTAACAATAAGAAAAAACAGTCCAATACTATACCAAATATGTTCGTTTATTGCCGGTATTTCTCGTGTTAGGTGGGTCTTTGGGATATTTTAAACCTGACAGAATTCGAAAGAGCTTTAGAATTTAGAAAAAAAATATTTAATTTGTTAAATAGAATTAAGGATTTTGTGGCTTGAAGCTTATGTGTTTATGTACTTTATTGTACAAAACTCAATATATATGTTGAAACGCTTCACTGCCTTTATACTTTTTATAAACCGAAATGTGCAAAACATGTTTCTTTAATTAAATCGTTGCGCCAGCTGTTTGCAAAAATAAGACAATGTGCATGCACTCAAAAAAAAATCCCAAGCAAATATACCACAGTATATACTGTTAATTTTTATTGGAAAGTTACAAGGTAAGAATCACTAGAAATAATACGTATTTTATAGTATATTTAAGGAAAACTGTATTTAAAAATACATTGGAGAATTAAATAACTTATGGTTGTAATATTAAATAACAGATATGAAAAAGTACATAATATACCATGTTCTGTAAATTTACAGATTTACAGACAGGGTTGTAGTATTACATAATCCAACGATGGAAAAAAATTGCCAACTATAAGTTATGTAATTTTACAATGTGTTTTCTCTCAGTGTAATTCTTTAAAACTTCAATGCAATTAAATTTAATAAATTTGCAACTTCACAACGAAACTATTAATCTTACCAATCATTTCAGTCTTTACTAAATCATTACTTATACGCAGAGCATTGACAAGTTTAAACAAAGGACGAATAAAGCGAGATTTACAGCCATTTTAAAAAGTTTTTTATAAGATTTCTCTACTTTTATTACTTTTCAGTGACTTTATTCGCATAGAGTACTGGTATTTTACGCGAAGAGTTATATAGATTATACAGTTAATAGTAACACTTGGTAGCAAATAGAAATACTACAATTCTTTATTTTCTTTTATGACTTATACAATACCTGAATCAACAACGATACAAAATCAACGGTTCGTTAACACTTCAAACAATTTAATCGTGAATAGATGGCACGAAATATAAATGCCTTTTTATGTACGCCGTAAAGAAAAAATTGGCAATTAAAATTCTTATGGGCACACATCACATGAAAACTAATTTATGCGTGGTAGATGTTATGTTGAGATCAGCCGTTGGTATCTTTGATACATTAACGCGCTCATGTATTTTATTGTCTTGGGTGTTAGGACTACGACGGTATTTATGTCCGTAATTAAACATCTGTTGCATTATAAATACTTCAAGTTTTTTAATAATTCAATAACGCGATGAGTATGGATGACGGGCGTTCTTGTTAAATATTTAGATATGATAATTTGGCATATTCAAACCCGATAAACGGCCGGGTTTATTTTTACATATCGCGATCTGTGATGGGACGGCCACATTTCAAGGATCGAATTCGTCTTTGCATGAATGTCGTTTCTCCGAGATTTATTGCATTCGAGATGATGTTATTGTATTTTAACTTGTGTTGAATAAATACCATTATTTAGTATCTATTTTTATTCGGATTTAATGGCGGAAGTTTTTGCACTAAAATTATCATATCGCCTATAGGTGCTATCAAAAACTGCGCTTCAGATATTACAAATGGAAATTTGGAGAGGACACAATCTATTCTTTTTACAGCATTTCACTAACCCCTTTAATAAGCGATAAATGAATTTAGTGATAAATGCTAGTCGCCACCTATTAAAAACTAGTTAACTGATTCGTCCTTATTTTTTTTACTAAACCTGGTTAATCGATTTTCAGTTAAAATTATTTTTTTTTAATCGGTTTTCAAAAATCCGGTTTTTAAAATCGGTTTTAAAACCAGTTTCTAAAATCGATTTCAAAAACCGGTTTGCAAAATCGGCTTGCAAAATCGGCTCTTTAAATGCAATTTTGAAAATAGTTTTTAAGGCGGGTACTTTAAAACGGTATTTAATATTCATATACCTGTTAGCAAAAAATTTGAGAAGTTGTAGTGCAAACGGTTAGTAATTTTATATAAAAAAATGAATATTATACGTCCGAGGAAAAACTTTTTATTGTGACACAATTTACGGTGGCAATTTAGCAAAAGTTACACACGATTTATTTGCAGTAAATTATTGCGAAGGATTCATTCCTAGCGCGACTACTGTTCGTAATGCAGTCCGACGTTTTGAAATAATGTTTACATTAATAAATAACAAAAATAAAAGTGTCCTAGCGAAAAATGTCAATGATACTGAAATTAATTTGTGCATTAGTGGGATAAAATCCTAGTATGACACCTAAACAAATTGCTCGCGGATGCAAATTTATGTAAGAATAAATCCCCGACGATTGTCGCATGGAATTTTATGAATTAATGATTAATAAGTATCCCGAATATATATATTTTTCAATAATATGATATTTACCGACGAATAGATAGTTTATTTACTATTGTTAGGTTTTTTAGAATCTGTTTGTTATATTATTTTCATTATTGACTTTTAAAACACCTTTTAATATTCATATAATTTAATTCCGCTGAGCTATGACAATTCTCGGAACTTTAATAAATCTGCGCTGCAGCTCCGTGCGTAGCAACGCTTACAGTTAAAACCCCTCCCATTTCCAGTCGCCGAAAATGCAATCAACGGCTCGCAACTTTTCACCAGGCATATACTTAATAGAATATTATACGCTATTTCTCCAAGATGGTAATTTTACCAAGTAGTGTATGAACAAACAAATTATTAAAAATAGAATAACAACAACAATGGATGTGTGTCAGGACATATTTATTGCGTATTAGCAATAACAACCTACATCAAAAATACAGACTTCATTCACGATTATCTCTGAAAACGAAACTCTGAACCAAACAACAAAACAAAATATACCTCAATTAAAAACAATTCTTATTTAACGTACATATTAATTTGATTAGTTCCAATAATCGCCACACTCCTGCATTAATTATTTATCTCAATATGAAGCGTAAAATATCTTTAGACGAGATATTAATTTACCCTAAAACCATAGCAGTTATCAACATCACAGATTAACATTTTATAACCGTGGCTACTGCACTTCTCGTGTCGAATATACATTATTATTGATGTGAAATAGAAATGGCCCCATCTTTACCTACATTTAGGAACTACATATACCGGGTGTCCAGCCTAAGATGCAACGGTCCATAGCCGATTTATTATTGTTTTATTGGAAAAATGTTTCAAATAAATGTTGCCTCGAATCATATTCTAGACATTTTAAAATTAGTTTCAGTAATGGCGGACTTCCGGTTGTACCGGAAGTAGATACTAACTTTATTATTTCAAATGGAACACATTGGCATTATTGTACTTTTGGATTCCTTGTTAAATTTAAATAACAATACGTTAGAAATACATTGGGGCTAAGTTGTACCGTTTCCGAATTCCATGACGTTTTTCGAAAAAAATGACATTTGCAATGTCTGCGGTATATGAAAATATCTCCGGAAAATACGAAAGTTAGAAAGATGCGGTTTTCAGTTTTCGCTTAATCATGAAACAGCACACGTCTTTTATTTTAAAATTGTTGTGTTTAAATTACAGAATTATTAAATAAGGCTCTGTAATTTTCGAACTCTAAAATCATGGATAACTTGATTTTTTAGAATTGAATGGTATAACAATTTTCAGATAAATGGATGTAAAAATTAATTTTCTTTCGATTTTATACGAGTGTCATTGTGTCTATCTCCAAAGGTTTTGGATATATTCACGATTTTTCAGTTTTTCATGATAGATACGTATTGCGAAGCGCCGGCCGCCTTCCCGCATTTCACCAGGCTTGGGACTGACTGCATTAACACTGGTATACTTAGAAAGTGGCCAACAGAACACAATAGGACCACCAGAAACAAACAAAACTTGAAATTAAGAAAATGTAGAATTTACTGAAGCGCGTTGGAAATGAATATAGCAAAGATAATGGTATGGTATATCCATAAATCAGAACAATTTTCGAACTACATTATTCTGTGCAACGAATGGGGTACATACACATCGAGCTTGTTGCTCGCAACAGGTTACACTTTAAATGTTAGTGCCGTCATTATACAGAGAATTTGTACAACACTATTACATTAAATGTTCATAACGCGATCCGTTTTAGGCGCTACATAATTCAAATCGCTTTTGCAAACACTTTTGAACATTTCTGAGCATTTCTGGTGTGACTTCTTGAAACACTTTTAAAATACGATGGCACATATCGTCAGGTGTTGTTTCCGGCGTCTCATAAACTTCATTTTTAATGAAACCCCATAAAAAGGAAGCACAGCTTGTAAGATCTGGCGATCTCGGAGACCATTTGTCATCTGTCCTCCAGGCCTAATCCAGCGGTCTGAAAAAGACACATCCGAAAACTGACGAAATTCGACAGTATTGGGAGATGGAGCACCATCGTGTTGGAACCACATCAGCTGACGAGTAGCTAACGGAATACTTTCTGACAGAACGCCCAAATTATTCTGAAGAAATTCCATATAAACCCTACTCATCAGGCGTTGGTAATGAAAGAACAAACCTATGATCTGTTGTCCAATGATACCTGCCCACGCGTTCACTGACCTGTACTGACTATGTGCTGCAATAAACTGATGCGGATTTTATGTGTCATAAGAACGACAATTGTGACGATTCACAAACAGTACAATTTAGCCTAACGTATTGTTATTTAAATTTAACAGGGAATCCAAAAGTACAATAATATACAGGGTGTTCCATTTAAAATAATATAGTTAGTATCTACTTCCAGTACAACCAGAAGTCCGCCATTATTGAAACTAATTTTAAAATGTGCAGAATATGATTCCAGGCAACATTTATTTGAAACACTGCGTAGGCTTTCACGGCCGGTGTAACTATAACTAACAGCTTCTTGCGGGTTTCGCCGTGTGTCAAAACTTTCGCTCGACGTTTCGCTGTTCATACTGACGGCTTCTTCAGGATACCTGAACTGATTCTCCATGGTCCGACATTCTTCTTATATACGCCCCTGGTGCATCCAACGTGTAGTTTCCGCTCCATTGACCGTGACGGTTCGTAGTAGGCTTCTCCACGTGTTGCTAAGGTGGTTACCTTCTTCTCTGTTAACGGTTTATCCTTCTCTATTTCTATGGCTTCCCTGATGAGTCTTTTCCCGTAGTTCTTGGTGGTAGTTATTACTTTACATTCTTGAAATCCATTTTGTGTCCGGTGTCGTGTAATGTGTTCTGCCACCGCTGATTGCTCGGTCCTCTTAATCTTGCGTCCCTCTCGTGTTCTTTTTCTTATGTCGATGGCTCTTCCTGTTTGTCCGACGTAGCACTGTCCGCATTGCATGTTATCTTGTAGATACCTTCTGTGGGCCCCTTGGGTATCTTATCCTTCGCGATCGGAAGATTGTTGCAGTCCCGAAGCGTACTTGTACGTTACGTTTCTTCAAAATTCGGCCTACTTTTTCGGTAACTCCTGCTATGTAGGTAAACACGTCATCCCTCTTCGTGTTCTGTAGTTTTCTCCAGTGTCGTCTTCTTCTTAGTGTCTCGCTTATGTCGATGTCAGTGTAACCATTCTTCTTTAGTGCTTTCTCCAAATGAATCTTTTCACTGGTTGTTCGTCACTGATGGTTTCGGCTCTGGATAGCAATGTTTGCATTAATGTCTTTTTCTGCAGCGGGTGATGGTGAGATTTTACATGCAGATATCTATCGGTGTGCGTCTTCTTTCTAAATACTGCGTGCTGTAGCATTCCCTCTTTTGTTTTCTTAACCATAACATCCAGGAAAGGGAGATTTCCATTTTGTTCTTTCTCCATGGTAAACTTAATGGCTGGGTGCTGTGAGTTTATGTGTTCCAAGAACTGCTGTAGCTTTTCTTCTCCGTGTTGTCATATTGTTGCCCCCAATTTGGATCCATTAATGAGTGAGCTTCATATTGCATCATTAACTAGTAGACGTGAGCATCACTCCGTTACTTTTTTACTTAAATTAATTAATAACAAAATTGATTGTTCGCATTTGCTTTCTAAAATAAATTTCAATGTACCTCGGATTGCGAGTAGATCGACAAACACCTTTTATATACCAACAGCCCATACAAATGTATTAGTTAGAGCGCCTATTACTACAATGTGCCGTAATGCAAATAAGCTACGTCCTGATATTTGATGTTTGGAGTATGATATTCGTTTTTTTTTAATTCTTTAGTCTTACGTTATTATTTTTTTTGTTATATATATGTTGTTGGCTAGATTATTTTGTAACTTTACTTTAGTTAGAATTTTATTTAATTTGTACGTTGTTTATTTTGTATCTATTGTCCTGTAATTGGATGCGTCTGTTGGACAATAAAGAACTATTATTATTATTATTATTACTACAAAAGTATCGTAGACATATTGCAGCCAACACTTGGGTTTCATATCGCTGGGCTTCTTCTTCAAATGCTTCCATAAACAAGTTGGCTATTACTGGTGATAAAGGGCTTCCCATTGCTGTTCCGTTCTTCTGCTCGTAGTATTTTCCTTCATACAAAAAGTATGTCGTGGATAAGCACAGTTTCACTAATTCAATGATGTCTTCTTGTAGTCCAAGTCTTCCAGAACTTGGACTACAAGAAGACAGTTGTAGTACAGAAGTAGTCCAAGTTCTGGAAGTAATGCCAGTGCGTCCTCCGTGGGTATGTTAGTGAATAGCGATAGTAAGTTTCGACATTATAATATCGATTAAGTTATATGAAAAAGGAAAATTTTAAATATAAGTAATTAGAAACAAGGAGAATTATGGGTTTTTATAATTATTACCACTTGCATAACATCGGAATTTATAGTGGTTTCAGAATAAGTAGCTATTGCTGACGCAAAACTATTTTATATTGTATTCAAATATATTCAAATTTCATCCGATGTAATTTTATGTTTATAATTAGCCGGTATTTCCAATTACATAGGTACCTACACACAATCGTAAGAAATTAAAAGCTATACTGTTTCACAATTCAAATGCAATTAATAATTGGATGTTAATACTGTGTTCAGCGCTGTTTTACACATGTTACACAACAAAGAAAACAAAAAGAAAGATCAGTAAAAATACCCGGCCTTTTATTTCGTTTCATAACTTATTTAAAAAGTGCACTTGAGGCAGTAATTGCGCGGTCGGGTAATTGCGTCGGATTTAAGTAGGAAATTCCGAAACTCTAAACATATGTTTTAATTCCTCGCCTTAATTAAATTAATTACCGGTCGTGAAGACATTTAAATGCCGAAGTAATGACAACGACGAGAGAGAACGGCTGCGGCCCAATCTGGCAGTCGGACAGAGACGGTGAAGTTACCGGCCGTCGTAAAGGTTTTTCGCGCTGACGCGCTTTAAATTCGAAATGCTTGCGCTTCTACGCGGCAATGCCGACGCCGCCGACCGCTCCCGTCTCGGAATTAAATCGTAAAGCGAGAGCGGTAATTAAAATATTACTCCCCTCTCGGGCCGAAGACGATGAGGATGTTGTTGATGATGATGATGATGCTGGAGGAAACTCGATTTACATTAAAGTGCCAGTTTAATTCAAATTTAATTGACGGGCTCGCGATTTGCGGTGAAAAATCCTCACCCCGTTGGAAATAAAAGAATGTATACCTGAACAGTTTTTGAACGGAAAAGGAAAGCTATGTTTAAGTACCGTTTGTTTTAATTGCAACCTAATTTTCTACAATTAAGTGTAAATATTAACTTTATGTAGTGTAATAACACCTCGTAGCTGGCGTGTATTTACTCAGAAACTAATTTATTTAAACATCTTCTATTAAGTATATGCTATTTAACGAAATAATTACTTACGGAATGAATCTGCAATTATGAACACCGTTAGTGAGTAGCTGTACGGAATATTCTATCCTCACCGAACATGAATTAGCTTACTTACAGGATAAGAGACCGACACAGCATATACCAATTGGAATTCAACATATAAAAAAAATAATGAGTAAGTACTCAAATGAAGAAAACTGCTCACATCTCTGTTAAAACATTTTCTAATTATCCCATACGGATTTCAAGTTAAAAAGAAATAACTGCAAAGATTTTTTGTAAGAAATCAGCATTTCAATACAGGATTTAAGCATTTCCCCTTACCTTGCTTTATTGCCCGGATAACAATTTAAGGTCAGAATAATCTTTTTCCAAGGATGTCGCGACAAGCAAAAAAGCTAACTCCAGTTGTCGGCATTCGACTCCCCGTTCAAATATGTATCGTGTCTCAAGTATTATTCTCGATTTCCCGCCTAAGAGATGACGAGTTTAGATGCACGCCCTCTAGAGGCCACACGCCAAACTCTCACTCAGTCAGCGACCGCGAAGTAAATCGGTAATTCAATCACTGCCATCTTTCATTATGCATTTGTTCGTTCTTATAATAAATTGCAAACCATTGAACTAACGAAGAATGTACCATTTAATACTTTATTGCATTCATATCGTGAATAATTTTATGAAAATTGTAGGGAAAAATAACAATGCATGTTCGTTCATATCCAAAATTATTTATTAGACGTATGAATATATAGTTACCATAACAAATATTATCCACGGATTGATTTCACTAATAAATCATACTAATACTTAATCAAAGATTGTAAATAATGTTTTATCATGACAGTAAACCATTTCGTTCTGTAGTTGAAAATTCACTCAATGAATGTGGATCATTGATATCACGTCCAATATTTTTCTCAGTGTAGTACTTTTATCCACTTTCATAATGGACATAGCTCACGTTTTCGTTTGATTTATTTGTTAAGTTAGGAACATGAACTCTAGATATTTTAAAAGGAACAATGATTATCTAGTAAAAAATATAGAAAGAGGTAGTCCTTATGTACCGAAACGATTGAGGCCGAATCATTTCGGAAATATATGAAGCCGCCGTAAATGATACAATAGCCTTGTCACAACGCTTACGCAAAGCTTCTGGTAAATTATTTTGCTGTAAATGCTGTGACAACCTTTTCCCAATGTTCACACTATTAAAGTTGTTTCCACAAATGGTACAATGAGCTTGTCTCAACATTTGAACTGTCAAGCTTGCCGTCGACAATTCAAAGACAAGCAAATGTAAAGCTCGTCGTAAGTTTCATATTATCTGGGTAGATTCTATCCTCCACTATGCTTATATTCCTGCTTCCACCATTCTCATTGTATATTCTTGCCACTTCCTTCGTATATATTCCTCTTTTCCTTTCTCTTATTTTCTTCCTTTCAGATACCCTCTTGATTTTCGATCCTTCCTTTGTAGGTGTTTTAGCCACATTAGTGAATTTTATTCGAGACTTGTTTCCACCGGTTCAATTTGTTTTTTTTTCTTCTTCTGGATTTTGAATTTCTCATCTCGTATTTTCCTTTAATTTTTCTAAAAAAATCTGGCTTCTGTGATTAATTCTTTTCTTACTTCTCAATTCTTCTCCTGCATTAATTTCCTTATGTATGGGAATAGTTTTGACTACTTTTTTTTCCTACTGCTACTTTTGTTTTATTCGAACTACTAGAAAAATAATTTTCTGCTTTTTAATATTTGTTTTATCATTCGTCGTAATCGCTGCAACTTTTAATAATTTTTAATGACTACTTAATTAATGTTCATATTATACTAATTTTAGTTCTTCATTTGGTCTTTATATAGTATTGCTGGTGAAGTAGACCAAGAAATAAAAAAAAAATATTTCTTGAAGGAACTTCAAATTCCACTGGAACTTCGATTTTTCCCCCTACAAAAAGTGTCTTGAATTAGAGTTTCGAACATTTCCTATCTCTTGCAACAAGGAATTAAAATAAAATTGTGGAATTAGTTATTTTACAGTCAAAACATTGGAAATCCCAAGGAAATTCCCAAAGATATTATTTTGAGTTAGTTCATAGTTTTTTAAAGCTGTAAGATTTTTGTTATATTTATCTCCTTGTATTCTATTTTCTAAATATTGCATGGTTTTACCAATATCCAGGGTGAGTTTTTTATCTTGAGACAACGGAATATCTCTAAAACACTGCATCAAATCAAAAAAAGATCTTAATAAGATTTGTTATAATGTAGGGGGCTCACTGAATGGCGCCCAATTCGATCTCCCACTTCGCCCTCTCAAGATTTGAAGACATTAAGAAAACAAGATTTTAAAGTTATTTTTATTATTTTTCATTGACAGCAGCAAAGATAAACCTGTTCATTTCAGGAGTACATGTGAGTGAATTGCACATTAATTTACAAAAATAATAATCACAAAATAACAAGTAGATCGTTAAATAACAGAATAAAAACAAAACTTAACTAATTAGCATAAACTTTGAAGCACACAATGACAACCCATGAAGCTATGGTTTAATTCTAGCAACGGCCTAGTTTTCTGTGATACCTACAATTTTAACGCACATTCCTGTAGCTTTTTGAATATACCCAGCATTTTGAACGTTCAGAGAAATGACATTTGTTCGAATACCTAATATTTAGTAACATTAGAGTATCATAAAAACTTTCAAAAATTTTAAACTAATGTAGAGGATCCATAAGGTTCCATTTAAGAAAAACGCCTGTTCATCAAAAAATTCTCAAAAAAAGATGTTTCTATTACGTCATATAAGACGTATAAAATAAATCGGTATTATGTTAACAGCTACGATGATTTTTAGGGTACCCACGGCATTTTAGATTGAAAAATAAAAATTCAATTTCGGTAACCCCGAGAAGCAAAAATTAATAAATCGTCCGTTTTCGGGCTCAGAAAAATAGACAGAAGTCAAATGTGGTAAAATATACAAAATGTTCTATTTAAAATTTTAAATTAGCGTATTTCAGGTAAAGCTGGGGGCGACAGAAATTATAAGAAAAAGAATTATTAAAAAATATGTAGGAATAAAAAAGTTACAAGCGCAGCACTAATGAACCGAAACACCTGGTGTATTTTATAAAACAGAAGTGTAAGGACGAATGAAGTAATTCGAGATTTTACATTTAAAATTTCATAGAAAACTAACAATATTTAATACTAGGCTAGTATGTATATACACGAATTAACAATGCTTTCAAAGAATTTATTGAAAACGCATGTAGAAGAAAATGTAGGCGCAATTGGATGGGAACTATATACAAAGCCGAAAAAGTCTGAATGAAAATCACAAAAAAAAATACTCCTACATATAACAGCTAAAACAGTAGATACAGAGCATATAAAGTTTTTCACATGTCTCATAGATGCATATATTACCTACAGGCGATTGCGTGAACGCCACGAAACAATTTCATATTTAAGTAGAGATTTAAGTAGACGATGAATCCTGAGAGCCCAAACGTAGTAATGTAAATCTGATTGAAATAGTTTATAGTCAAGCTATTTTAGAATTAAAAAAAATATATATAATAATACATTTTTTCGTATATTTTCAAAATTCAAAGCGTTATATCAAAAATAAAAAATAAAAAATCTTTCCGATCTTTCCGTGTGTCTTCGGAACAGATTGGAATCTGTTGAATTCTTTTTTATTGCACTTACAAGGGAACACCGGCGGGTGCCCCCCTCCGATTCGATGAAACTGAACAGATCGAAAGAGTACCTTAAATAAAGAGAACACGTATTTTTTCTTTATCGCGTATCCGCCACGATTTTGGGTACAGCACCCTCCAAAGTTTTAGACGATTTTTCAATTTTTGCAAATATTTCCTAAATTTATAACAGATATTAAATTTTTCTTCTTAAACATAATTTGCAGCATATGCATGCGCCCTAAGGTGGCGTCGTCCGTATTCGCAGAAAGTTAATAACGGAGGACGGGTTACCCTTACCCCCCATTTTTTTTACATTTTTCTTTTTCTTATTCATTCAAAAGAACGCGATTTACATAGAATACGATGATGTATAACCAAGTTTAGAAAATTAATAATTGTAAAAAATAGAAAAATAATAATAGAGCTTCAAAATTAATAAACTTGTCTATTGATATAAATCAAATGAACTATAACAGAAATAAGTTTTTATCCTTAACATAATTTCCAGCATAATACATGATCTCAAGGTAGATATCTTCATAAAAAGCTAATAACGGGGGTATGGGGTACCCCATACCCACGCATTTTTTTATATAAGTTATTCATGTATCATCAAAAAAAGATCGCTTTACATAGAAAACAATAGTAATAATTTGGAGGATTAATAATAAAAATAATTGTAATAATAATAATACAGTACATTACCAACAATTATTTGTTATCGTTACTTCGCTGCTCCTTACTTAAATATTTCTTAATTTAGAATTGTATCTACTCGACAAGCTATGGTCAAACCTTTCTATGCCTACTAACTTATACTATATACAATACGAAACTTTTATCGGTGGTAGCAATATAAATCGTTTTATCATCTGCAGTTAGTGACTGCGTTTTATATATTTCCTTAATAAAATGTTATTCATTTTTAGAATACTCATAATCCTTTATGCGTATATATGAACAAATTGCTACACAGGACGAAGGATTAAATAATACATACATATATTATTTTAATTTATTTCAAGTTTTTTCGTGCAATGTAGGTGTACAATGTAAGTATTTAATGGAGCATAAATATAACTAATGTGTTTGTAACGATTATAACATTTCGGAAACAATAGAACAAAATTAGAAAAACATTATAATTCTTATAAATGTTTAAATACATGACATATAATACATGATAATAGCGAACAAGATTAATATACATACAGTAATTAAGCTATGTAAGTATTACAGTAGTGATAGTCTGTGTAAAAGTGTTTAAAACACAGATTTTTTTGCACCATGAACACCGCACAATAGCTGGTTTATTGCAAATACACACAAGGGTGTAGACTGCGCATCTTTGTTAAAACAAAACTCTACAGGATTTTTAAAGGGCCCAGTACTTCCTCAACGTATTCCACTCTTATACCACGAGTACTTGAATATGCGAAAAATCTTGAGGAAGAAAACTGATTATGGGTAGGGATTGCAAACTTAATAATATTATTCTCTGATGTAAATCTATGTCGTAGTTCATAAAGAATACTATATCCGAAAAAGTTCTAACAAAATTTTCTCCACAGTCTAAAACCATATACATCTAGAGGTTGTACCATCGCTGTCGTTTTTTTTTGGATATTTAAAATGTTCAAAGTTTGTCTTTAGCACTAATTGCTGATGTTCGGCAACACAATGCCCAATCCAAGAATCAATCAAAAGGACACTCTTTGGCCGGTATTCGAGAGAAAACGTCCTTAGCCAGTGTTGAAATGATTTGAAGTGAGGTTACCAGATACCGAAGAAGAAATATACACATTTAACAGGTCGAAACAATGATTGCGCAACTATTAGTATTACTATTATTAATTTTCTTATATTTTAATTTTAACATTCACCGTTTTCTATGTAAAAGCGGATCTTTTTTTGATGAATAATGAATAAACTTATTATTAAAAAAATGCGGGGTATGGGGTACCCCGTCCCCCGTTATTAGCTTTTTATGAAGATATCTACCTTGAGACTAGTTATTATGCTGAAATTATGTTAGGATAAAAACTTATTTCTGTTATAGTTTATTTGATTTATACAATAGACAAGTTATTAATTTTGAAGCTCTATTATTATTTTTTATTTTTACAATTATTAATTTTCTTAAACTTGTTATACATCATCGTATTTTATGTAAAATCGGCCTTCTTTTGATGAATAAGAAAAAGAAAAATGTAAAAAAAATGTGGGTACGGTGTACCCCGTCCCCGTTATTAACTTTTGCGAATACGGACGACGCCACCCTTGGGGCCATGCAATATGCTGCAAATTATGTTAAGAAGAAAATTGAATATCTGTTATAATTTAGGAAATATTTGCAAAAATTTGAAATAATCGTCCAACTTTGGAGGGCTTTACCCCAAAATCTGCGTATTACGCCGAAAAAAAAATACTGTTCTTATTAAGGTACCTTTCGATCGTTTAAGGTTTCATCAAAAATCGAAGGGGGACATTCTCGCCCGGTGTTCTCATTTTAGTCTGTTAAAGTGCAACTTTTTGCAACAGTTAACCCTATTAAATCTATTCGTATTGTTAATAAAATTTGTAAAATTATTAAGTATTTGTTTAAGCTGCCTAGAATGACTCTCACTAAGTTTTTGACTGCGGTATATATCCTTACAAAAATCTTCTACACACAATTTTAAACATATTCTTCACACTTCGCACCTATTAAGCATATCCTGTTTTAAAACTCCTTGCGGTAGCAGCGCATAACATCCTTAATGGTTTTACTAATTGCCTCCTCTTTTGTGATATTCATTATATTCCATATTCCTCTTCAATTTACACCTTCAAAGTCGATCTTTGGACGGTTCAAAGAAAATCGATCGGCTAACAGGGTTTCGTTTTCTATTGTGTCGGTAGTTTGAGCAACAAACATTTACTCTAAGACGTTGACCACGAAGTGACCCTTTTTAAAACAATGTAATCGTCTCTCGTTCAAACTATTTAACGTTTTAGTTCAAAAATAAATCTTTTATATTAAAACTTCAATCATATCCGGATCTCTTTGGTTTAATTTAGCGTTAAATGCAATAAATCATAAAAAAAATGTTTGTTGATATGACATAGTTATGTATATACCATTTCGAAATATTACAGAGGAAAAGCTTTACTGCAAGAAAGGTTGTATTGCCACACGTAAGACAACTTTGAATCTATGTAATACATCTTTGACTAATCTAAACCACAATATCAACAAAAGCATAAAATGTATCATTGTTACCGTCTTTACATCGATAAATGTAGGAAAAAAGGGACAAATGCCCAGATTTATTTAAAAATCACAAAAGGCGCCACGCCACATTCACCATTTAAAAATTGCACACTTTACCGGACAGGTCGTTTTTTTGAGATAAATCCGGCAATTAAATTTCAATTCAAAATCCCTGTTTCTTGCTCTCCATTTTATGTAGTGTCTTGTGAATGCTTGATTTTGCGCTATACCGGCAAATTCAAACGATAGCAACTGTTTAACGGTAAATAAAAGAAAACGATTTATTTAGAGCTTGTTTGTTTTTAATATGGTCTTTAGTTACAACGCTTTCGGCTTTTCTATAAACGGTTAGGCGACCTAAAATATAAGTTAAAAGGAAAAAGCCGTCATGAAATAAATTTGCAATTGGATACAGGAGTGAATAAAAGAAATATGTTGTCAACACTTAGTAATGTGTGATTATAATAATAGTCCCTGTAAATTATAAAATTTGTAATTTATGTTAGAAATAATTCGCAGTTTGCGGTGTTAATGAATATTATTACATTCATATATGCGCATACATAACAGAAGTTAGTATTGCACTAAAATAAATAAGGATATCACCAACGATTCGTTTTTACGTTCTGTAATAAAATGATATATACATGACATATAGTAATATATTGTAATCGATTTATATTAACATTAAAGCCTTGGATAAAGAACATCTTTTATGAAAGGTCGAACGACAACTTGAATTTTAAGATGAGAATATATTTGAACTAATTCGTGGCAATTGCAAAGTATTATTTTCCTTGCATAGAAGAAGTGTGTGTAATGATTAGCGATGAATTAATTGCGCTAACCAATGAAAAGCAATGCGACGGAAAGTTTTCCATTGACTGCCAGTAAAAATATAAAGATCAAAAAAAAAACGAAGGAGTAAGTCACTAAGGAGATGTTAAAAATATTTTTCAATGATGGAGCCTATCTTTCGTATGAGATAACCAAAATAAAGGTTTAATTCTTTTGAATTATATAGTTTAAGAATTTCTACGTTTTGATTAATTTTTTCAATTTTTGGTTTTATCACTATATCATATGTATACATCTCTTCTGAATCTTTGGACGCTTGCCAATCCTTCAATACTTAATTCATTTCATTTTATAAAAAGGACGATGTTGCAAAGATTTTACCATTTTATAAAACAAAAAAAACTGCAAGAATACAAAGAACAGTATACATGTATTTTTTTTGATTACATTCAGGCTGCATGTTTCATATTTATACAATACTTCAACAGTTGTCCTATAAATAGTAGTTTTTTCAATTGTGTTTGTGTGTAATTGAGTTTTAACAAACAATATAATGAATTTTGTATTCAAATATTGCAACTTTTACAATGAAAATTAACAAATTAATGTATTTCTGCAATAATTAAGCAGGCCATTTTCCGGGAGGAAAAATTTGGTATTATAAACTTATTTTATGTTGCATATCAATTTGCTATCTTTTTGCGTTCATTGTTCATAGAAATGTTTAGCATATGCATATTTCATAAAACTGAGTTCCTCTGATATGTATGTACGTTTTCCAATATGTACAATGATGTTTTCTGAAGCTATAGATATAAGAACTATATATCCTCTTATATTGTAGTATATTTAAATATTACAGAGTGTTCAGAAGACTGTTTTTTTTTATAGCTCATTTTTGCTTTTAGGAGACCAAATCTTCTCTGCCAAAAGCTTTATATGAATTGAATGCTGATAACCTAAAAATATTTCAAATATACTGTTTCAGGAACTGGGTTTTTCTCTATAGCTCTATTTGCTTTAGGAAAAAAATTTCTACCAAAAGTTATAGAATTGAATGCTGCAAATCTAAAATATTTTTCAAATATACCGGGTGTTGAGGAAGACTGGGTTTTTTTATTATAGCTCTATTTTTGCTTTGGGAAAAAACTTTTCTACAAAAGCTGTATAGATTAAATGCTTGCATAACCTAAACATATTTTAAACATACAGTTGTTCGCGAAAACTGGGTTTTTGATTTATAGCTTTCTTTTTTGCTTTTAAGAAAAAATCTTTTCTACCAAAGTTGTGTAGATTTCAATGCTGCATAACCTAAAAAATTTTCAACTGTACAGGGTGTTCCAAAAGTAAGAACAAAAGTAAACTACTTAAAACGTACTGCAAATTACAAACATTATAAAAGATGATTTTCAAGTTAATGGACCGACTTCAAAAAACCACCTTCCTCAAGTACCACCTTTCTCAGCTCCTAGATGCGCAGCATCTAGTTATATTATATTATTTCACTTAGCATCCTATAAAAAAATAATACTTGCACTAGGTATTAGAATCATCATGAATACAGGATTGTTCCTGTGGTTTTAATGGTCCTCAATCATTCTATTTGCGAGTTCTGCTGTATTGCTACACTGCTACTTATGCTTTAAGTATTTTAAGGCAACCTTAAGCTATTAAAATGGTTCATGTTGCTTATACATAAAATGTATAAATCGAAGATATTGCAATAAACTAAAATGGACCGGAGTGCCATTATGCCTCAACTACATTTGCTGAACTACTCCAGAATCGAAAATGAAATAAGTAGGAAATTCTCCGAAAATGCGACTTTAATAATTTACCCTGTAGATCCAAATGTTGTTTCTCTTCCCTTCTGAAAACCTTTTATTGCTTTTCTTGAAAAAATCGCTTCGTTAGCGAAAAGAATTTGGATTCTCAAAATTTTTAGTAACTTTTTAAAAAAAACTATCGACAAAATCGCGCAAAGAGAGATAGTGAGAGCCTAGAAGTTTCCTGTGAAGTAGTTCCTCTAATTTGTTTGACAGATTAGCGCTAATACATTATACGCAAGAAATACCACGTAGGTGCTCCATGTTATAATTTCTTGAATGATTTAAATACCTACTCGTCGAAATTTAAAACCTTCTAAATGTAAAGTGAACAAAGATATCTTTGGCACTTGATTATGAAACAGGTGCACGTCCATTATACTGACGTAATTAACTACGCCAAATGTTAATTAAAGCGAATAATTATGCAATCATATAAAACAGTCAACATCTGCGGCATTGTTTTCGCGATTTTGTCCGTTTCATATTCACACTCGACGTTGAACGCTCAATAAAAAAATTAATACCGTTGTCACGTCCAAGATGACAGTCACAAATGCCTTTATACTCCTAACAATAACCCATTTTTTTTTCTCCTCCTGCTAAGGATACACGTCTTTTGTATCCGACTCTTTCGCTCTGTCGCGATCCATAGGACAGATATCTCTGTCCGAATCTTACGATCGGCGGTGTAATTAAATCGTTAAGTAATTTACCTACATTCGAGAAAGGTTACGTAAGGCCTTTGAGCAACAAGCTAATCGACACGCCGCGCATAAATTAGTTTGCAAACAAAAAGAATAATTAATAACACTCTGTTACTGCCGTTTCATGCAAATAGGCATTAATAAATTACCATAAAAATACCTCACCCATTTTAATTAAGGAAAAAATGCGATATTAAATCACCGTGCCAGTTGTTTAGATGTAGCATATCCGTCTTAAACTCTATTAAAGGTGCGTTATGGGTAATTTAATTAAAAATCGCAATGATTCAATGAAATAGAGCTTATATCAATCGAACACTAACTAATTAAAATTTTAATTAGTTTCAACATCATAGAAGATATTTTTAGAATATATTTTAGTATCGTTAAAACAAAAGATATTATTAATTATAAAACTATTGGCGATTTTGTTTGCTTGTGGCAAAAAGAAGCAGATATTTAGCGATAAAATTTCATGACTCAAGCAAAACTTGTACATCATAATAAACGCTAGATTATTGGAACTTTAAATGTTGAAAAACCAATTTAATCTTAATTGATAACCAGAATAATAAACAATATAATACTCCCGAAATAAACTGTATTTAAATGGTGCTTTAAGAAGGTGTGCAATGTTTCAGCTCCCTATAACAGCTAGGAGCATCGATTCACAAACAATTAACCTTAAGATATTACAGTTCCATCTCTAATCTTCGTTTCTAGTGAATAAATTTGGAATTTGGCAAAACTAATTTTGGTGCTGCTATTTAAAAGGTTTGATTTTAATACAAGATATGGTGGCAAAAGTCACCGGAACAGAAATCTAGATCTATTAACTAAAGATAGGAAAACTCTCAAAACGTATATAGGTCTGCTGACTGGTCACTGCAGACTAAATAGGCATATGTACAATATAAATGATGGTAGATGGTAGATGATGCTACTTACTGATTCTGCCAAGAGGAGGAAGACAGACCAGCTCATATGTTGTGCTAGTGTGACGTCCTGGGGAGGACAAGGTTTCCAATATTGAACGCGGAAAACCCCATAGCTAGCAGCTATACAAAAAAGCCGCTCTCAAGGATGATAGGCCTAATTGAGAGGGCGAAGTTAGAGAGCGTCTTCTACGAAAAAAGGAATCACAATAGATCTAAAAAGGTCGCGGTGAAACAGGTCCATGGACCACCTCAACTTCAATTTAATCTAATCTCAACAACAATGCAACAATAGAAAATTTAAATATCTGGACCTATTTTCTAAATTTTCGTAGAATATGTATCCATATTCTAATATTAAAAAAAATAAATAAATTGATTGATTATAATAGTCAATAAATTTTTAATCTCAGGGTCGTTAAAGGATTCGAAATTACGATATCTGAATAGAATCACTTACCTTGACTGTTTTCAAATTGTAACTTATTTGGCGCCTTTCGACAGTGTGACTACTGTGTAAATTGTACAAATTCCTGTTTATCTGCTTGAACGAGGTAAGTATTTGCCGCCAAATCAAATGATGGTTGACAGAAAGTGTCTGAAAGTCTTTTTGAAACATGATTTTTCTGAAATGTAAATTATCTACCATCTATAGATTCCTTGACGTGGATTTTTTGTATTAACAATTGTGAAACAACCTGATGCTTTAAATTGAGAAGTTTATGTGATTTTTAAATTATATCATAATATCTTTGCTTTATTGTATGAATTTAACCAAAACGGCTGCGATGGAACAGTTTGAAGAATATAAGAACATAAATATACGGCAGTATTCAGATCAAAGATTAATCCAGCAACAATATTTTCTTTCGCATTTCCTTAAATGTGAACGTTAAGTGAATGTCGCGGCGCAGATTTTATAATTAAATCAAATCTAATATTTTTTAGGTGCAAAACTACCACATTTACAATAATTTTTGGTACACATTTATAAAATGTTGCATGCTTATCCTACACAATAATATAACTCATATGTAATCCTAGAATTTCTGTAACAATTTTGTCTTTGCACCTTATATAGGTAACAATCTAGAAAGTTAAGTTCTTGAGTGTGTATTTAACAGAACTTGACAATGTATCTCAGATATGTATTTTAACCCATAATCTTCATATTTCTTATGTTTAATAAAAGTATTCTTTAGCAAATCTTTGCTCGTCGTTATTGCGTTTTGCAAGAAATGCAAATCAGTTGTTTAACTCTTTTGCTGAAACGCTACCTGAGGGGTTGCAATCTAGCAATTTCTGGACCACATGGCATCGGAATAGTAACATTTGCTTCCATCATTTTTTAAAAACTTCCTCTTGGTTCCTTTTCCTCACAATTGCTTCCTATACAACGTGCTCTAGTTAGGTGTTTAAGTGTTTATGGATACTGAACATGTAACTTTTTCACGGAATCAAATCCTACCTATGCGAAAAAAATATACAAAAGATCTTGGAGTAAATGCTTTAGAGTTGGTCGAAGGTAAAATTAAGCTTTTGACTTAAATAAATAAACCTGCACAGCTAGAAAACGCAGCTCTTTTCTTTAGATAGTACATGCATATCTCTAGAACTCTTCGTTTCCTTGGAATGCATCGGCTGCACTTGGTACTGGATCATCAATACTAAATGTAAATATGCTTGATACTGCATCGCAGTATCTATCGCACCTTCAAATATGAGAATGAAATCTAAACTACGTCGCAAAAAAGTTGCAACACCTCGAAGGAGGGCAGTCACAAAGCTAAAATCCTACCAAAACAACTGGCCGCATATGAAAAGTCGCTGATAATCATCTGCCCAAACTTCATTCACGTAGAGGAAGTAGAAATTTTTGCCGGGCCTGCTGGCTCTCCGGATTCAAACTCGACCTAGCATGTGTGGAATATGATGGGTCGCTATCTAAGGCGTTTACCACAAGCAACAAATACCTTACAGGACTTTCGCCGTCATCTACAGCAAGTCTGGGATGAGATCCCGCAAGATCCAATGACCATCTCATTCTCAAAATGCCTCGCAGAGTTAGACAGTGCATAAACAATTGTGGGAATGTGGCATTTTATAATGATATTTTTTCTAATTGTTATGATTTACTACTAAAAACTAGTAGTTATGATTTACTACTTGAAACTTGCCAAAATTTCAGCTTTGCAACTCAACCCTTCAACCCCCCTTCCCTCCTTTTTATGGGATTGCCAAAAGTTTTATCAGATGTTTTAGCTCTTATCTCTTAAATGTCTTCCAAAGAACTCCTTGATGTTTTCAAAACCACTGCAATTTGTTTGAGATAAATCCAAAGATCAATAAACATAGCACAATAACAAACACAAAAGGAAAAAAACTAAGAGACTGCAGTGCGTTTGAAGGCTCAAGATTGGATCAGTATCATAATAAAACAAACACACCATAAGCCAAACAGGATCAACACTGGATGAAATGAAGGTGTCAAAGTCTTGGATCCATACCAATTTAAAATATAGATTTATACCATAAAACTGACTGATTATTTTTATGTGGCAACTACGGATGGCGTACGCAGTCAATTTATTATTCCCTCAACTTGATTATTTCCTTAAAATAGTACTCAAACATGAAATCTATAAAATGACGTTCTTAAACTAAAGAGAACAGGAAAAAGAAGTTCAAAAAGATAATACCACAAATTATCCAGATAGTTCACTTGTATATATTTCTTGTCGGATTTTGTTTTTTTTTTTAACGTGGCGAAGGTAGTCACTGTTTCTGGTTTTGCAGTGCGCACCCATGCTCTGGTATGCGCCACTCACCTCCAGCTTTGTTATATCTTTGCTCATGAATTTTCGTTTATAGGTTATTTAACGTAAGCAACAGTTGTCATTGATATGTGTTATAGTATGATTATTTGTTCATTTTTTTCATTATTGTGTTGATTGAACCACTTCAACTTTAGCTGTTAAGTGGTTTTATACAATGTGTGATAATGTGGTAATAAGTTATATATATATTTTAATATGTCATGTATGTATATTTTTTAAGATGTGCATTGTGGTGAAGAATATTGGTCGGTTGGGATTTATAAACAATTCTACCAATACATCTGTTCCATCTTTAGGTTTGTGCGGAACATTTTGAAGATAGTATGTTCGCAAGTCTAGTAAAGAGTCCGTTAAAGAAAAATGCATTCCTACAAAAATTTTGAAAGTAAGTACATATGTCTTTCATTCATAACGTAGAAAATTTAAGCATTGAACCCATTTTTAAAAATACACTAATAAGGTTTACATGTTAAAGATGCTTGCACCTTGGAATATTAAATATAAACAATGACATTATTTTGCATAATTACTTTGTATGAAAACTGTAACCTTTATTTATATACATAAGTTATATGTGCAGCAACAATATAACGCAGGTCGAATTATAAATATATCTGAAAAGAGAATTCTTAATGAATCGACTTAACAATTCTAATTATTTAATATTAACTATTAAAAATTGTACATATATGGCTCTTTTCTTGTAGAAGAACATCTGAGATCACTATGAATGCACCTCAGGAGATCCCCATAAGCGAACAGAAATAGGCCAACCTTTACCACAGCAACCTTAGAAACGTTTGAAAATTGGAATATATTCATATTTATTTCATTGATTTTTTATTTCTTAACCCACTAACAGTAAATGCTTCAAAACTTTCAATTGCTTACTTTTATAAGCTAAATGCTAAAACGATAAATAATGACGATACTTTTTTTATGTGATTTGCTACGTTACAATTTCTTATTGATATATTTTTTATATGTAATAGCATTCGCCTTATTGTTACACCACATTACACATACGAATAAACGTTTATAATTTTCTTACACTTAGTTTTATTAATCTGGATAAATTAATATCGAAGCAATCTCACAATCTTTTTAGATTATGTTTGTTTATATTTTCTTAAAAATTACTTCCCTATAGTTCTGTAATGATTATATTGCCAACATTAAATTCATAACATAAACAAAATGGAAAGACAACATTAGACTTTAATTTTGTTCAATTATTATTAGATCCGTCCTGACATTTTTAGTAATGCGGCCTGTCGAAATGCGCGTGATAGTCTGCGCGCAAGTGCCGTTTGCCCACGAACATCAAAGGTGCCGACTGCAAGTGAACTATCTGGATAATCTGTGGTAATACTATATCGCACTGATATTTTAGCGATATGAATAACTTTCCTATTTACTATTATACAAGCTCTTATTGTTCTGGTCTTTTTCTATATCTTTAATAGCCGGAGTTGGAAAGTACTACCATTTAACGTTATGTTGTACTTGAAGTTTGGTGAAGTTTTCTGACGAAACACCCTGTGGTCCACAAAAATATAAGAAATTAAATCTATTCTTGCATCTGAAGTGCATATATATGTATGTGTGAGAAATAAAACACAGCCGGATGTTCGCTTATTACCGGATTATCAAATTTTCAACGCATGCTTTAGTTTTGAGACGCGTATATCCCCATAGACGATCTCATCCAGAAAACACTAGAAGCCATATTTTAATCAAGGCTGATGAAGTTTTTAACGGGCGATTGTTTTTGTCGTGTTACCTTCCCTTTCTTTCAACATGCGGTACCTACACCAAACACCCAGATCTATTAACGTGGAAGCGTGAAGCTTTTCGAATCCACTATTAATTTCCAATATCTTAAAATGAGCTTAAAATTCAATGCCGTCGCTTTCGACTCCGTCATTATGGGAAGGGTCTTATTTTATTTTATTCTTTTTTTCTGTATGATGATGTCCCATTGTTGGAAACTTGATTACAGTGGCATACAGATTAACGAAGAAGTAAATGTATTTTAAATAATGAAAAAAAGTCTAGAAATATATTAAGCTACCACGTATAAAGACTGGCATAGTGAAGCTTTCTCTATATACCTAATAGCATTACTATTAATTTAAATCACTACATCTGTTAGGATGGCACTGATTAATACTTTTCTCCGATTGCTGCTATTACTTGAATTAATTTAATTTACAAGCAATTTACACGTAACGAAAAAAAAAAAAAAAATAACTAGTCGTATGTTGTGCAAGAGAGAACATGCCAGCATACACCTATCGAATTAATTTATTTAAAATCACATTCAAGTATTAAACAGGTTCATTTAGGCGTACGCATACATCGTGTGTTGTAATATTTATTATCGTTTCTTAAAACTGCCAGCGAATAATGTAATATGTCATTAACGAAGTTTAATTAATTTTCTTACACAATCGGACACACGAAATTTTCACACACTCTCATTACGAACACACCGCGGCACGAAATTATCACTCAAAATCCACGTCATTCGTGCTACAAAGTAACATTTCCCATTATCGAAAGCGTTAGGAAGATCACATATAATTATTTACTGGCCGTTTTACTAATTTTTTTTTTCATCCATCCTATATTCATCTCTTATATTTGTAATTAGTTGTTAAGAACGTGTTTGTTAATTCCACAAGTCGTGTCGTCAAAGGCATCAAAACCTATCGTGAGTATTTTTTTTTTAATATTTTACTAAATTTCTCATTACTGGAATCGTTTGTAGTCAAGACATAATTCACTGTGCTTGTATTTAGATAGATTTATATTTTCTGAATCGAACTCAGAATATTTCATAATTAATATCCCAAGTTAGTATAGGAGTTCCAACTTTAACGTAAGTCGTGAAATGCTGTAATTATTACTGGATATTATTTCTTAAATATTAGGCAATTTATTAGTTACAATTACAGTAAAGCTCTGTTAATATGATATATGTGAATACTAACGAATAATTTTTATACACTAAAAATATTTCCTTGTATTTAATACATGCGATTCAAATTCTCTTAAAAGGTTGCAAAAAATGTTTATTAGGTACTATAAAAAAATATATATGAATCACAGTCATTTAACGCCCCTCGGTTCATTATTATACAAAAATAAAACTTAAAAGACAATCGATTTTAGTCGCAAAACAAATTTTCTTTCCTTGGAAATACTAGTGTATGGTAGAACAACACAATTAATACTTAAATATTTAATTATTTGCAAAAAACTAATGTTTTTAATATTAATGAAACATACCTTTAATATAACATTTGGTCCACAGCTTGGCTCATATGGATTTTCTCAAATGTTTGTTCTTAATCAAATTTTCTAAATATTTTCCTGACCAAAACAGACGACATTTGTATTGTTTTACAAATGTCGTCTGTTAGGTCGTTTATAAATTACACATATCGCATTCTAATCTAAGTAAATATTAATGTCAGTGCTTATTATGCATATAATATATGTGGAATAGGCATTATTATTGCTGAAAGGTAGAAGAACTGCCATCTTTACGGCAATTTCTGTAATAAAATGTATTTAACGTATTTGCTGTCGAACACTTTGCTATAATAAATTTAATAATGCTTTTCCAAAAGTGGAGAAGGTTATATTTGAGTAAAGAAAATTTTAACATTATTTTGGTATTAAGGGGATTACTACATATCTTTATACAAATAGTAAAACCGCCATTACGTATGTCCCTTTTTCTCAGAAACGCCGTGTCTGATCTCATTAATTTTTTTTATACACGTTACCTAGTATTGTCCGAACAGTTTAAGTGAAAGATTTCATAAAATTTCTAAAGACGTTTTTTTTTATGAGTTTTACAAAATCGACATTTTCTTCGCTCACTTTTTTAAATTTTCGATTTTTTTTTGTTTAAAGAGCAGAAGTTTATTTTAAAAAACGCTTCATTCAGTATATTCTCTATCTAATTCTACATTTATAATAAAAAATATATCGCGATACTTTGAACAGGTTGCGAGAAAACGGGACAAGTATGTGAAAAAGCACAAATCGATTTTGTAAAACTCAAAAAAAAAAACGTCTTTAGAAATTTTATGAAATCTTTCACTTAAACTGTTGGGACAATACTAGATAACGTGTGTAAGATAATCAATGAGATCAAATACGGCGTTTCTGTGAAAAAGGGACATACGTAATGGCGGTTTTCCCACATGGATAAAGATATGTAGTAGCCTTCTTAACACCCTCAATTTTGGTTAGCCTAGTAAATCGAGTAGTAATTAGGATGAGAGTAACTTCGGGTAGAATTAAAATTCTACCGTCAGTATTATTTTATATTACGTACTATATTATATTATAATTTTTAAAATCTACTAACTGGGGGTAGAATTAAGACTGTCATCTTAATTATTAAGATAAGAAAAATTTCGATCAATCTCCCATTAGTTGTTGTAATCACGTGGTAAATTGGTTCATTGTGCTGAAAGTGATAGCGCTCTATGCATTTAGAAAGCTACATTATCGACATGACGTTAATCTGTGAATAACTCATAACGCCTCTCCCACCTGCACGTACTGCATTGAGCCAAACCAACAACAAAAAGTTCTAAAGTTGTTGAGGCATTTCGATGTGTTTTTTTTAAACATAAATAAACCAACATGCAAATATTTTAAACCCCAAAAAAAAAAATATCTCCGGACCTTGACGTCCTCAACTTTACGCATGTTTATGCAGATGTGGCCAAAGCTTAATGTATTGTTTAATGACGTGTCTATGCCGTTCATATTGTTTTATATTCAAGATTATTATTGTTGTTATTATAGTTATGGTTTGTGGTTTTAGTTCGTTTTTTTGGTTTAATTTTGTGCGGTATTTTATTTTTATTACGATTATTATAGAACTTCAGTGACACTTGTTTTTATTGTATTAAAGTAATTAACGATTGATTGTGAATAAAGATCAGTAATGTAAAATTGCGAATTCTTGACGTTTTACATACAATAATATTTGAATACATCACGTCAAAGACTCATTAATTGCGCTGTATTGAAGTGCCCTAATACTGTGAAAGACACGTTGCTGTGCATAATCTTGTTTAGATACTATAATTTTTATAAATAAGGCATCTTTATATAATACTTCAGTGTTGTATTTATATCCACATTTTATCATATACAGTGTGTTTCACTTTTCATGGGGACACCTAAATAACTTTTTTATTTTGAAAGCAATCAATATAAAATTTTTATCAGTTATGTAGGCCACATAATGCATCTTTTCATATTGAATAGAGTTTTTATAAAGTCAAAATCTAGCCAACTACGATTAAAATAAAAAGTAGCGTTTCAAGTCGGGTCATAGTAGCGATTAAGATAGAGCAAAAAAGTATTAAGAAAAGTTATTACAAATCACTCAAGAACTCCAAATACCAAATTTCTCTGAAAAAATTGTAATTTTACATTTTTCTCCATTTTTATGCCATCAGCAGATGATAATTTGTAATTGCAATAATAAGAGTGCCATGAAACAAGAAAACGATTCGCAAATTTTATTCAGTATTAAAGAACAAAATATAGCAACAATTTAACGAACAATATTTTAAATAGGATCTTTTTCAACTAGATCACCTTGAAGACGGATACATTTTCCAATCGTCTTGTGATTCAGTACAACTCGTCGTAGTATTTCTGGGGAATTTCTCGGCAGGCTTGTCGGATTCTCTGACACAGTTCCTGTATGTTTTGAGGTCTTGATGCATACACAAACATTTTTAATAGTTCCCCAAAGGAAAAAGTCAAGTGTGTAATGTCAGGCGATCTAGGAGCCCACTCTATTAACGGGCTATTACGACCTATCCATCTTAACGGAAGTTCTCGTCTAACCATGCTCGCACTATTCTTGCGTTAAGAACGGGGATCCATCTAGCTGGAAGTACAAATCTCGCCTCATCCAGTGGTAAATCATCAAGCACATCATTAATTCAGTATTTAAAAAATGTAAAAACCTTTCTGCATTTAGCGTGTCAAAAAAGAAAAACGGCCAATGATTCGTGCATTAAAATTCCGCACACACATTAATTTTCTGTGAATATTGTCTTTTACAGTTGATGACCCAGTTTGGGTTTCTGTTGCCCAGTATCTACAGTTCTGACGAAACTACACCGTAGTAGTAAAGTAGCTTCATCACTAAACATAATTTTTCAAAAATTCTCTGTCATTTAATAATTACCTTGACCCATAGACAATACTCCATTCTTCTATGGAGATCTCCATCTTCAAGAGTGTGTAATATTTTGGCTTATACGGGTTTCAATTTGTGACGACGGAGACATCTCCAAATTTTAGAGTAAGATATTTAAAATTCTAGCCATATCTCGTAAACTCGTGTGAGGATTTTACGATACGCTGCTATATTACTGCATCTAAAGGTGTTCTCGATTGTTCAATCCTCGTGGCGTGGTTTAGTAACATTTCCAGTAGTGTTGAAAAATATTATTCAAGTATGCAACAGTTCGATGACGGATGGGTGGACGTTCAGGGTGCTCGCGTTAAACTCTCTACAGCGCCTCTCGGGTAGAACGTACATTGTCACCAACAATTCGAATAATTTCTACTTTTCAGTAATACTTAAAGTCTATCGGCCATTGCTTAGCAAAGTTCGATAGTTGCAACTGAAGTAAACTGTTTAGTGAATTGACGTTTGATGTTTGACGTTTGAACTGATGATCGTTTCTTGTTTCATGGCACTCTTATTATTGCAATTACAAATTATCATCTGCTGATGCATAAAAATGGAGAAAAATGTAAATTACAATTTTTCAGAGAAATTTGGTATTGGAGTGTTCTTGAGTGATTTGTAATAACTTTTCTTAATACTTTTTTAGCTCTATCTTAATCGCTACTATGACCCGACTTGAAACGCTACTTTTTATTTTAATCGTAGTTGGCTAGATTTTGACTTTATAAAAACTCTATTCATATGAAAAGATGCATTGTCGTGACCTACATAACTGATAAAAATTTTATATTGATTGCTTTCAAAATAAAAAAGTTATTTAGGTGTCCCCATGAAAAGTGAAACACACTGTATGTATATGTGTATATACCAAATATTTCATGACTGTAATAGTATAATTATTACAAATTGTACTATTATAGTTATGAAATATTTTGTATAAATAAAAATCTTCAATATTAAAAGTATTGAAACTTGAAGTTTGGTGTGCTGAAGTTGATTGCGCGCACCCTCATTGACAAAGTAGAGCATTAAAGACAGTAATCGAAAGTGTTTTGATAGACAAAGATGGAGCATATCAATAATCCCATGAAAATTGCACTTGAAACCTTTATATAGTATTGCGATTTTATAAAGAATTTGCCCGACTAAGATTTTGTTAAATAAGATATAGAAACTTTTATTCTTAAACTTCCTCTTTATTTACAGAGACTTATTCTTTTAATTATTCTTATCCTGAGCTTCTAATAGTATAAGAAATGCGATCTCTTTTCACTAGAGGTGCTTGTTCTACTATGAATTTATGTGTTATATGACTTTTGTTTCATTAAATAATGAATTCATAGTTTAATTTTAATTATTTAATGTATTATCTGCTTTTATTCAATATAGGCCATGTATATTTCAATAACATGCATAATTTGTTGTTTACTAATAAATAACAACATTAAAGAGCATAAGAACTTTTATTCAAGGTAAGTATACTTATTTTCAACATTCACATTAACAGTCAAATACTTATCTAGTGGATTTTGGATTATTAAATTTCAATTTTATTTAAAAACAAAATTCAAATTTCCCGCTATCCTACATATTGAATCACGCCTATCATGATTATACCAACCTATCCATATTAAAAATTCAATTTAAACTGTCATTACTGTCAGAACATCTAACCTCAAACTTTATATATTATGCAAAACACTTATTAGACACAAATTTAAACATTAATCATACAAAATACATTCGATTCTTGTTAATATGCATCCAAAGATAATAATCCATGCCTTAGCATCCCCCAACAGCTTTCGCCAATTACAGGAGGCATTGGCGGCCATGAGTTATAATTATGCCTGCGCCCGTGGAGCGACTTAAGATGTTCGTCTCTCAGCATTTGCCAAGGAGTAAGGGAAACCACGAAAATCTCATCTCGGGAGCGTCTCGTCGGGCTGAACCGAGGATGCGAGGCGAGCTGCTAGCCAGGCGTGCAAGCCACTCGACCATCAGCCGGGCAAAGATATCTTAAAAGAAATTTCCTCCCAGCGAAAAACCATATATGTTGAAGAAAAGATCCGTACAAAAACAGAACGCCAGCGTCAAAACAAGAGGCATCTTGTTTTGAAAAAAGTAGGTTAATTTAGAGATTTTTTTGTAATAATGAATAATTTTAACGTCTCTTCTAAATATTCTATGCCAGTGGTAAACTCAACAACTCACACTGAAATTCCATTTACTTTCCAAAAGGATACGAAAATATAATTTATTTTTGTTAATCAATTGATATATCAATTGATGAAAATATAAAACAATCTACGAAGAAAAATTTATCAACAACTTCGGCTCCATTTACTTTAATTCGAGCTACTAAGCCTCTGCCCCCGAATAAGTGTCGATACATGGGAAATTAAATTAAACAATTCAGTGATTGTAGGATGAACATACTTCAATATACTTATCTCCACGGAAACATTTTTAAAATCTACTATTAGCCTAATATATACTGGATTTACAAATAGGTATGTACACAAAATTAAAGTTGTAATTAATTTAGGCATGAGTTAAGATAACATATGTAAAAATGGCAGCAGATATCTATAGTAAACATAGATTATTATGATAATCTTTTGAACCTTTGGATTTTGGTTAACAAACAAACAAACCAAAAAAAAAAAAAAACAATTGAAGACTCTCAGTGAATATGCAGTCATACGCATCACAAGTTCAAAATGAATGGATCCGAACACACCCGCTTCAATAACAAACAAAATTTCAAAATTTGTCAACAGGCATGACGAAAGATAAATACCATTGAAAATTCGATGCAGAAATATAATTCACCGCAAAGAAAAAGTAAATAACTCTGACAATAATAACTATAGGTAGTAGTAAATTGTGAGTCATGCTTCGGATTAAATATAATAATAACAAAAAAAAACAATATTAAGAATTATCTGAAATGCCTTAAAATTAAGTAAAGTGGATTCCATTAATTGTAAATGATAAATGTTTGTTTGTATGAACACTGAACATATGGCTGGTTCCATTTTGTATTTAACCGTAATGACTTTCTATCATCGATTTGGGCAATGCCGATTAATAAAAAAAATATTTTATGATATGGGTAGATCTAATTTTGTTTAAGTTTCGGTTTCTCATTTAAACCTTTTTCAGAAGTCTTTTTTTAAGTTTGACCTTATGGTACACTGAAACTGATCAATGTTTACACAATTCTATTATTAAGTTAGTATTTTATTACTTATTGCGATTGCTAAAGTATAACATGTTTCATCTTATGGTATTATTAAATTACAATTAATTAAAGCACGGACAAACGCGTTCGGAGAAGCGGGGAAGCGGAAAACTCAATGGCGTTGCCTACACGCAGTCTATGCCTAGGAACTTGCATATGTATCTGCATACATATGCACCTACATAGTTTTGCGAAGTCATTGAAAATATTGTATAAGATGCTGTATTCACATGTAAGAGAACTTCATATTTACAAAGGAAAATCTAGAAAATAAGTATTATGTGGTTACAAATTTTAAAAACTTATTAAATTCCAATGAAAAGTAACAATAATTAACAGAATTTAGAGAAAGAGTTTCCCCTGTTTTTAGCCTAGTTGCATCAATATTTTGAATAGTCTTGAGCTAGGGGCCTTGATTGTATTTATTAAGATTTAATACATTTTTTTTTTTGATAATCGTTTAAATTTAAGGTGCCGCTGGATATAACAAACTTACCATCACTTTCAAATGTATTGTGAAAAATTACAATGTTTTGATGCTAATAATATGTAAATTATTTCTAATCAATAATAAAAAGACTTACCAAGTTTTTGGTTTATTTATTTTAAATAGTTAGTGACTCTTTATTCCTGCTTGTTTTTATCTTTTTTTTTAGTAAAATACAAAAATAAAGAAAATGTCACTATTACTATTTAAATAATAAATTAAATATATTTATCTTGTTACAGTGCTAAAACGTATTCAAGATATATAAATTATTTTAGCAATTCTTACTTTTCAATGAAAGCCTGAACGGAGATTATTTGAGTGCTGCAAGCACAATATAATAAACAGCTACATCCAAGAGGCCGCCAATGCATAGAATTTGTGAAAAACCAGCTGCGTTGTGGTTCGTGTCGAACAAACAAGTTATGTATTATGGCGTCATCGCTGTGCATTGAAATATTCCACGTGATTTACGGCGCAATATAGTTTTTTATACATGGGTGTGTTTCTCTTACTCGCCAATCAACAAGCTAGAGATTTATACGGGCAATTCGGTGTAACTTCTATCGATCACCCCGTATGTGGTGGTGTTCGCTCGGAACGCAGACCTGCTTGCCGTGACAATTATTCTTATTAACTTGTGGATTGATTTTGGTTGCGAGAATCGACTTGTTATCTTTAAAATTTAGACAAGGAATTCATACCTTTCTAAAGGTAATTTGACCAAAAATAAAAATAACTGCGCGTGAACCTTTGGCCTTCGACTAGTTTAAGTAATAAGAGCTAATTTAAATATACTTGAACTCTACTAAAGAATCTAAACCAATAATCTGAACATCTGCTTAACTTGCAGCTACTATATAAGATAATCTCTGGCAAATCTTCGTCGGTCCTTCGCCATTCGCGCACACAGGTAGAACGTATTTAATTATTCGAACTTGAGCAACCCACCAACAAATTGTTCTGGCGCTCGTCCATTACTCATCCTTTTAACAAATCATCTTAACCGTGGAAAGAAGCTAAACGGGCGTGCACCTTAAACAGAACGAAACTTCGCTACCGCATCTGAATATTAGGTCTTATCATCATATGCCTCGGCCACCTCTCAAGCTCACTTCAACTTTATCAGCTTACTTACCACGCTCCGAGGTGCCGTTGCATCCTTCCACGAAAATAACCGTCCTTCTACCAGATTCTATGTATGATCGAGCGTGATTTAAATATGCCTCGCTGCACGTGTTTACATCGCATACTGGCGTATAGGTGTGGAGCATTAGCGCGTCCCTGCATGACTCCTATCAGATGATATAAGACGAACGGATTAATTAGTCACCTCGAAAGGCGAGCAAACCGATGTCTTCCATCGGCGGTTACTACTGTTAATTAATTCCACATATCAGATGTCTCGTGCTTACTTTCACAGCAATCGGCTTAAGTTACTTGTAGGAAACGTGTTGCGCTGTTTTTACTTGATGTCGCACTACTCCACTATAGAGATATATCTGCTTTAAATGTTGCTAATATAAAAACTGCGATAGATACACAGAAAAGAAAATGTAAAGGTATAGCGAAAATTATTACAATTGTGACACCTTCACTTACAACTTGTGAAGCAAATAGAGACGATAAGAAATTTTAGGTAGTGCAAGGATACACAAAATTGTTACTACCAAACTTGTTCCTCGAAAAAATTTCTAAACGGTTTGTAAATTGCCACCGTGCCATTACTATGCGCTTCAATATAACTGCTGGTAGTAGTATATTTTTTGTTGTATTGCCTTAAAATCAGAGATCGGGTGGATGGGAAATTGCGAACCCGTGCGCGCAGCCTTTCATTTAATTTCATGAATACCGATAACTTCCGAGTCGGCCGATCTGAGACGATCCAGGGCATGTTTTGCTTAAATCGAATTATAAAGTGCTGCTGCAGCTTCTACCTTAATCGCAGTAGAAAAATATAATAAAATCCGTAATTCGGCATCCCAAAAACTTCGTAAATGTTGTTAAATTAATTCTAGATGATATTTCCCATTCAATTGCTGCAACCTTATTCTTAAAAAAATAATAATAGGAGAGTACATTTGTAGGCTGACAATATACAAATATTTAAAAAAAAGTAAAGTTTATTTCATGAATTTATTACCAACTAAACGTCAACAAAACTGCATTTAACTCCGGTATCATTTCTTAATATAGACATCAAAATATTTTAATTTAAAATATTGCATAAACTAAAACAAACGCCTCTTTCACAATTTAAAGCCGTGACAAATTATTTGAAAGATTGTGTATTCAATAAATGAATTTCGCGAAAGTTAAAAACACACAAAAGGTAGCAATCGATAGATCCTGCTGTATTTTTTTTTTTTGTGTTTGTCTGAAATTATATTTATACAAAAGACATTTGAAACATTTTTGTTTTGTACTTTTTTTTTTCTATATTGTATTTATATTGTATTTGTATTAGATCCGTATTTTTCTTGTGACAATCTAAATAAATAAAATAGATAAATTTTACTATATAATTGAAAATTAGCAAAATTGTAGCTGCCTAACAGCAATAAATACAAGTGCCCTTTGATGACAATAGCAGCTTTTTTAATTAAAATTAATGTTTAGTTGTTTTTTGTGAAGAAATCAAATTAAGATCAGCAAAAGGAATTTAACATAATAAGTGCACTCGACTCAAAACAGATGACATAGGAAAATGAGTCATACGGAGACGTACATCTCCTTTAATCTACCAGCGATTACATATGTCCAGATTTTATGAAATATTTTGTTATTGAATTTTTCAGTGGCAATTCCTAGCCGAAAAGGTTACGGTATCTTTGTCGTATAACATACAGCGAATTAGCTTTCGGGACATATTTTCCTTTATAAAAATTTCTTAAATAAAATAATTGTTTATTTTAGCCAAGGATTATTTGCGGGTGTTCAGGTGGAATAATTTGCAAGTACTTAATGGTCTGCATTTAATTACATAGCCGTGATGTGTCGTATTAAAAAATGATTTATATAATGTGTTCTTATATAATTATTTGAAGAAATAAATTTATTTATTTTATGGACTGATTTGGTTTAGGTGACCAGTCTTCAGCTTATGCTCAACAAATGCAGATCCTGTTATGTGTAACGCCCGGATACAACTCTAATGTTCTGTAACACTAGTGCCCACCGAACGCGTTTCACAAATGTAATTTGGTGGACATCAAGAGCTTAGAATAAATTACGATTTTTAACGGGAAAGAAATCTGATTGTTTTAACTTGGGTTTGAAAACGATTTTGATGTTATACTTGTACAAGATTTTTCCTATACTACATCGATAACACCTCAGTAGGGTACACAGGCATTGGCATAAGGAGTGAGTTGTGTTTTAGATGTATTGAATCTAGGATATGGTACGCTGATATGGCGTGTAAAAGAGCTCTATTCTTGGTTAAAGTTTCGGTTACATGGAATAATTCTCTGAATAAGCAATTAAGTTCGGATATGGCAGTAGTCATTTGGACTAAATAATTAATAATCCCATCTTTTGGGCAGGATGATGGTGTGACAAAGCATTTAAATAACGATAGAAATGTGTAGGTTTGCGAAAAACGCACTGTCTCAAAGAACGATGGAGCGATAATTCCCTTGGACATCTACGAAAGTTAGAGCACTGTCTGGAAAGTTCACCACTTTCCCCTGTCATTCCTGTTCTAACGTCTATTACCTGAAATCGAAACCTTGATTTGGATACGTTGACGACACCTTCATAATCTAGCCACATGGACTTAGGTAATTCCTGAAATAATGTCTTCCTTAATTCCCAACATTATTGCATGATATTCAACATGTGTGTTCGTGAGGAATTTTGAATTTCACTTCAAATGTCGGAATAAGAATCTATTTTTTGGACATTTTATATATTTTTGAGTATTTTTTCATTGTTCAGCATTCAATTTTTATAAGATTTTGTACAGAACCTTTGTTTCCCAAAATGAGAAATAGATGAAAATACTTTCTGCATGTTATCAAGGAAATCGCATGCTGTTTTTACAAATGCATTTATACTGCCAGTGCCCATAATTAATTTGGTTCGTAAATTGAATTGCTTTAATGCTCGAAGTGGTTGATAATGATCACAGAATGAAGAATAGACGACCAAAGATTAAACAATCTCGATCATAGTTTGGATCGAATTTTATTCAAAATTCAAAGTTTCGACAAAAACCATTTGCCTTTACTGCTTAAAGAAGACAAAACGAACTTTTGCCGTTGTAACTTTTAGCTATATTCTTTTAACCACCTGCTTTCAATCTATTTCAATATGTATTTAAATAATTTAATTCTAAAATTATGGTCGAATTAATTAACTCCATTTAACAAAATGACATTCTTCTACCAATTACCCTAACTGTTAAGTACTACACGTTTGTTATTTACATATATTACTTCTATTAGCATGATGACTATACATTATGTCTCTAAAGCACTACCATACAGATCAACAAAGCGTGCTAGAACCTAAAAAAGGAAATGATAAAGAATCGTTCCTAATGAACTCCAATCCCCTATAGTGAATAACAGTGAATTTCAAATTAAAAGTTGTATTATACAAATAATGTCGCTAAAGGAAAAGATAAATCAAAAAATACTAGCTGCAGAATTCTTAACTTCCTTGTGGTTATGCAAAACACATTAAAAAAGTGCAATTTGACAATCTGTAGTTGAACATATTTTTACTAAAACTCTCGAATAGGAAAACAATCTTTTTGGCAATCAGCTCAAGCGAAAAACCAAATACCATTTGACCAATAATTCTGAGTATATACGTACTATTCTAGGTATGACAAGAGCTAGAAGTATAACAAATAAAGAAAATGCTCATTCGACAGTAATAAGTAGACCGTAGCAAATTTTGAAAAAGATTAACAGTTCTTTTTACAACACAACTAATCTGATGTTACGTTAATGTTAATTAAGATTTTTACGTTTTTTGTATTTTAATATAACTCCCAATTCGGTATGTAGATATTCATTGCATCATTTTATGCCTTAATTAGACATTCACTTCGTCGTCATCCAATTCGTAATTTTTTTCTATGGAGTTTAATTTAATAAATTTAAGGACTCACCGCAAAAGCTTCGAAATTACCTTCATGCCTATATTAAAAAGTTACACTAAACGCCACATGTAGTATTGAAGGGAAAGAAAAAATATGCTGGAGAATCTAAAAAATGCGCTCTCAATTTCATTTCTAATTATAACGAAATTAATCAAGTTAAGATAAAAAAGCATTTCGAAAACTGGGTTCTAATTAGTGGACAATGACTGGACGAGCAACGGTATTATAAAAATTCCTGTTTTTTTTTTACTTTTATCTCTGGCTTCTATCTAAAATCGTTACTTTTTATTTAAATAAAAATAATTATGGAGCAAAAGCTGAGCGTTAGTGAGAGTAGTAGTAATCCTAAAAATATGGTGGGATTTATTATATTTTCCCGATAATAAATTGCTGAAACGATCGCGGTAAAATTCCACCGGATGGTTTCCGTAATTATTTCAAACACATCGGCGAATACTGATAAGTGATTACGTGAAAACAAGGCAAACACATTTCGGAGCACGTGTTGTATTAATTTGAAAAGTTGTCCCGCTGAGTGGACGCCGTCAGTGCTAAGTATATTTGCTCCGGTGAGAACCGGCGATTGAGACCCTTATCAGGGCGTTAAGTCTGGGCAGATCCTTGGGCCCGGACGCTTGTCGGCCCCCTGTTCACACATCGCTCATGGCCGGCCAGTCCGCTGTTCAGGTGCGGACCACACGTTCGTTCAGTGTACTTACCGCAACGTCACGTATAAGACTTGTACACACCAGGGCAGCACCAAAAAACTTTTGAAGATATTGATGCTTTTTGATAATGGCTTCATCGATTCAAACAGTTGGGTTTCTTTTATTAAGATCGAAAAGTAAGTATTTATTACCGTCTGGTCTTCAATTTCAGATAACGAATATTTTATTTCAAAAGTTTCTTATTTAGATTTGAATTAATTATAAATCAAAACAATAGAGCAACTTATGAATAGCAATTAGCCACAAATAAGTCACAAAAAATTATATAGGACACATTTTGATTGGATACTTACATACTACGTGAATGATATACTGGCAGTGTAGTATCAATCAATACAATACTATTGCTCTTGAAATGCAAGAGCAATAGTCTCTAAATATGTTTTTTTACGTGAATTTATAGAAAGTGAGTAAAAGAGTCAACTTTTACATCGGCTTATTTAATCTTTTCGGCAAAGCATGCAGCGTCACTACGTATCATATATTTACTTTTGTTTCTATAAATATGTAATGGTACCTACCTAACATATGCAGATACGAAAAGAAAACATATTTATTTATTAGTATTAAAATATACTTTACTAGGAGCTGTATACGACAATTTATATATTGTTCGGATATCACGTTTTTTTTTATATAATAAAACTATCTACATTAACAGAGTTACTCCAACCCACGATTGCAAATATGGTATTTAACCCTTTCAGTTCTTTTTTTCTTTGGACAGAAAAAAACATATTTTGCTGTAAAAATTCTCTAAAGGACGATATAAGCTAGAATGGCTCATAATTAAAATCGTTTTTATTAGTTAATTTATTAATTAATTTGTTAATTAATTAATCAATTAATTTACTACCTATCACTAATGCTTAGAATTGATTTTTACTGTGACATACAAACGATCAGTAAACCATCACACACCTCTATAAAGCCAAAATTGTACAAAAAGGCTTTCAGATATTGATGTACACAAACATGCACACCAAATCTAAAAGGGTTAAAGGAAATAGAGAGTTATAAGCAACAGATTGGTTTATTTACATAAAGCAAATGTTAGACAAATTAGAATCTCAAATCATTAATGTGACATTTCTAGTTTAATTCAGAATAAATCTTCAAGAATCTAAGGGATTATATTTCTGTTTCTGTTAATCTGATTTGAATTGTATTGCTTTCATTTAAAGTTAACTTATTAGCAGCACTCTCTACATTTATTACGCTATTTGTTTGCCTATTATATTTTGTTTTGACGATTCGCTAAAAGGATGGCATCGTCAGCGAATAATGACAGCCTCTAAATTGTAGGATAGATCATTTACATGTATAACAAATAAAATGGATGAAGGCTAGACCCTTGTGGCACACTATGTTTCACTTTTAAACTCGAGTTCAGTTTACCGTTAACTGCCAGCAATTGATAATGATAACAAATAGTAGCTAATAACAGCTAATGTACTTCCATGGAATCTATAATTCCAACTCACAAAAAGAATGTCATTTCGCAAGCAATCAGAAACATTTTTGGCGTCATAAAATATCCCATTAACGGCTTGTAACTCTTGAAAGACCTGGTTAAACAGTTAACAGGCCGCAATATGAACATTCGCGGTATTTAGACCCTTATAAAAAAAAATGTTGCGAGATGAGAGAATCATTTGAAAATCATTATTTGCTCAAACAATTCCCTTTTGAAAGTAAACACCTATTCTTTCAAAAATTTTCAAAAACGCATTGTTTGAGCAAATGGTCTAAAATTTTGGTTTCCCTATCACCACTTTGGATCTTAATTTCTGGTTTTCTACATTGACGTATTAAGAGCCTGAAGATGGCTAGTTTCAATTGAACCATGTAGGTATTATAGATTTCAATAAATCTGAATGGTAAAACTTATTTGATTATATTTGAAATTATTTCTTGTTACCCCATAAGATACGATTTTATAGAACAATATAATTAGTTAAGAGACGTTACCATATAAACCTTAGAAGTCATATGTTTTAGAGCAAAATTAATCCATTAGTGTTTAATAACGGAATGACTATTGCGCACGGCGCTTTCATGACGAATATGGTTTATTTTTTGTTATTGTTAGTAACTTCCCTCATTTGCTTCTATTTTTTTATTTGCACACCCCAATGATATTCCATTTATAAATATTTTCTCAAAGATAAATCGAGTGTGTTTTTATTAAATGGAGTTAATGATCGTAACATTAAAGAAATAAGGAATGAGCTACTATGAAATAATATCATCTGGAATTATCGAGTTAGTTTTGATTCTAATTTGACAATTAATCCTACGATACCTTTTCTTTAATTAAAGATTCGATCTCCAATAAGTTTGCCGATGAATACCGCGTAAATACCACAAACATGCGCTAAAACCTACTTCTTCGTTGCGAACAAACGCAGATGAGCAATGAGATTATGTGGCGGTTTGTTATAGTTAGTATATTTGTTTGCCTGCAAATATAAGCTTCCCAGTTAGTCATTGCATGTGAGAGAATTGGTTTTATCATTACGATTCAATTAAAATCTCAAAGCATGTAATCCAAGAAAGTCCCAGAAGGCCAAAACAATGAAAAGCACCAGCAAAGCAATACATTTATCTTTACCTCTCTTTGGTAAATACGGCGTTATTTGTGATCACTAGTACTAGAGAGTACTATTTTAGAATAATTCGAGAAATCCTAAAAACAAAATTAAAGAAAAGTCAGCCGCTTTATCAGAATCTCGATTGGATCCTGGATCACAACCACGCTCCGACCACAGATCAGTGATTTGTCAACGAACAGTTAAAGAATTGGGAATGAAAATTATGGTTCACCCCCCACTCACCTGAGTATGCTCTACGTGTGACTTCCATTCGTTTCCTGAACTCGAAAAAGACTTCAGAAGTCAAAAATTTAAGTCAAATTTCAAAAGTTCAACAATGAAGTAATTGGTATGCTAACTGTAGGCTCTAAAAAAATGTTTTCTCAGATACGTAGTTCAACTGAACCAGTGACTATATCTATAAGTACCACACAAATGAGCATATATTATATGTCCAGTAGTCATTAAATTAAAACCTAAGCATATGAACTTTTTCTATATATTAGTCATACACAATATAATGTTTAATCATGATATTTTAAAATTTAAATTGGCCTCAAACAATGTGGCTTTTACTATTAACACATAATTTATTTATACAAATTAAGCCGTATGACTATAAAATATATAACTTTATGCTCTGTTTCTATTTAGCTGTTCTCACCTAATATCTTATTATCGTAATAATTCATTGTCCAGCCTAATTTATTTACATAACGCCAACGAAATCTGTTATTTTAGTTTCTATTATCCGTGTAACATTAATGAGGAGTCATTTAAATTTGTGCCTGCCCTGGTAACGAACGAATACATTTAGAACGCGACCCGCAAGCTAGTATAACAACGGCCAACGCCAACAGCAACACAAAAACAAGCAACATCGATCCTTACACGATCAGTACCTACGTTTTGTTATGTTAAATAAACATTAGTCATTTTAATTAAACTTACGTACGGGTTATGTAAATTTCACGATTAGGAATTCGGTAATGAATAATAAACAGACGCGGGTCAAATTAATATGTGATAAATGCGTGATGTCACTCGGATTTTTTTCCCACTCCACCTTTAAATATTTATGGACGTTATTGATGATCGAGTCCGATTTACAAAATAAAAACGTACGATTCGAAAAGAATGAACCCTCGATCCGTTTCGATTCTCTTATCGAAGTCCTCGATGGTCGTTTGTTCGATGCCCATATTGAAAATTTTATACATGTCTTTACACATACGTATACATACCCAAACGAACTCGAAAATATGCTCATTCTTACGCATATCTCGAAACGTGAGTGCGCGATGATGGCTTTCGCCTATGTTCATGTTTTAATTGGAATTCCATTCCGAAACAAAATTAAATTTTATAATTGTTTAAACAACCCACGCATCGTCTTATTATCTGAGAACTTTATTAGAATTTTTAATCAGCATGCTGGGAAAATATGTAGAATAATCAATTTTGCGTTCACTTTAAACACGTAACTTTATGTATATGTTCTGATAAACTCTAATTATCTAGGGAAGTATACATGAAAATGCAAACAACGAAATTTCGTACCTAACTCTTCCCTTGAGTGAATAATTGCTGAAAGTACCACTGGTTTAATCGTCACGCTGTCACAAAATTATAGTCACAGTTTTAAGGAAACTGTAAGTAACCAGATTATGAATCTTCAAGCCAATGTCTGGGACAAGTATACAGAAATTTCGAAGATTAGTATCCTTTTAATCCAACTACAGAACAGAGACAGGTTCGGAGAACCCTTCCTTTGGCATTACCAAATCGCAAATTATAAAATCCATCAATGAATAGATACACAATCAGTCCAGAGAGTGGTGGTAAAACCTCTCTCACGGTGAAGAGAGACAGGCAAAAGATTTTTTATAGAAACAGAGGCCTGAATTTACTAAAGATCTACTAAGTAAAGATGAAAGGGCCGTCAAAATGATAGTAGGTCTGCTGACTAGTCACTGTAGGCCAAATAGACATATGTACAACGTAAGCCTAACAGATGACGCATCCTACAGATTCTGCGAAGAGGAGGAAGAAACACCAGTTCATATGCTGTGCCAATGTGAAGGCCTGGCGAGGGCAGGGTTTCCAGTAATGGGCGTGGAGAATCCCACTGCTAGTAGCTACACAAAGAAAACGCTCTCAAAGATGATACTTCTAATTAAAAGGGCAAAATTAGATAGCGTCCTCTAGGAAAAAAGGGGATCACCATAGATCTAAAAAGGTCGCGGTGAAACAGGTCCATATCCCACCCCACTCCTAATCTAATCTAATCTAATCTACTTTGATCAACCAGCCAGAAACCTGTACAGATTAGCGCAGGGTACTAGAATCCTGAAATGACTGGAATAATTTAATCTGTAAAAGAAATGGGGACTAAATACAAAAAGCCAAGAGGCTACAGTGCTTTCAGAGATTCCATGTCGTCTCTCACAACAACAACAAAAATAGGACAAGTTTGGTTAGGGCTTTCAATTAGAAGCAAAATTCAAAGGAACCAAATCTGATGTGATATGGTAAATAATTCTCAGAAACATCGGCACTCAGATATAACCTTATATTAGTGTTTCTACATTGCCTTGTGCCAGTTGTTACCACTAGTATTTATATCTTTAAAATTGAATTTCTGTTTTCAGAGTCATCTTGGGCTTTAATCTTTTCTTCCAATATTCTACTACATCTTTCTCGTAATCTTGGTAAATACTGCAATGTCTGTATCTAACATATACCACCAACTACAGTTAAGAAGATGATATCTCTTACACTTTTATTTTTGTAATTTGCATATCATTTGATTTTAATGTGTGGTTAATTCACAATTACTATTATTTATCATATTCTACACGTGCGCTATACCTACTTGAAACCATAAGACATAACTCTTCCTGGTTTATATCCCGGGAATTACCCAATTATCACCGCAAGGCTGCAATCAAGCCTAGATCTAGAAACCTGTGAGGTGGGCATCCGGAGAGTTTGGTATGTGGTAAATGTGGTAAAAGTGGAAAAAGTGAAATTAACTCATTCAAACCATATAAATCCCTTAAGGTATTCCGAGGACAGTTCCACACTTTTGTTTCAAAATCTTAGTATCCTTTTCAGGGGAAGTCTTGCACTGGGATACATTCCAATGGCCTGCAGGTAGATTAGAATTACTTTTATTCCAAAATCTGGTAAAACTGGATAAGATGGAGTAAAGCCTCTGAGACTGATGTTATTATGCTAAAGACTCGTGAAAACTACTAAACAGACACACAGGAGATACTGTATTACCACATCGGCCACTATATCAAGCCCAATATTCACATCAAACAGGAAACTCCACAAAGACAGTCTTGCATCTCCTAAGCAAACCAAGAAACTGCTTTTGTAGAAATTCCTTGACGCAGAGGAACCATTTGACAATACTTCCATGGCATCAATCTCCAAAGAGAATAAAGCTATCGATGAAACAAGGTGCAAGTGGATAGAATGCATGCTCAAAGGCAAATAAGTTTACACAACAATCACGAGAGAGACACTAGTGGCTCGTGTCGTTAAAGAATGTTTGCAGGCAAGAGAGGGAAGGAGCTTGTCCCATCTGCTGTGATCGCGGATGAGCTATTAGTAAAGCTGGACAATGAAGAGCATAAAGTTTTGGGGTATGCCGATGATCTTGTCATTCTGACCCAGGATAAATTCAACAGCACTTTGGAAAATATTTTGCAAAGTTATTGAACTATTAAATATTGCGATGTTTGGATGTCAACTGGGAAATTGTCTTTCTTTTTAAGCTGTGACAGGTGCGGAAATAATATAGGCATTTTAAATACCAATCAATTTGATTATCAAATATGACAGTACTGTTTTTTTTTTTCTTTGAAATGGCAATAAAGATTTCAAATCGTGAAATGCGTAGAAAGAATATTGCGGTATGATTTTTTCAACCTAATATTTTACCAATCTAATGAATGATTTTATGCAGAACAAATATTTAATTAATTCACAGTAACCAATGCGCAATATTTGTATATTGTAGTTTGTCTTTATATTTGTATTTGCCTTTTACAAATCTCCAATTTGTTATCTTAAAAAAAGGTTTTGAATAAACATCACTTTGTTGTTACAAATAATGTTAAACCAAAATCCTTCATCACTATACATTTTAAATACTAATCATCTTGATAAAGACGATAAATGTCGAAACGTCAATGAATTAATTAGGTTTCAATTTAATAAAACCAAAAAAGGCACTATTTTCCTGATTATTGATTTATATTTATATTTGGCTATATAATAAAACCCGGCAATTATTTAATTAATTAACACTGGATTTATTCCATTTAAAGTCGAACCTGTATGAAAACATTAAAATGTATGTTTTTTACGTTTTTTGTGGACCTCGTCTGATCTTGCTCTAATTTATATATTTGAAATAAAGCCTTAATTATTTTTGGGGGTAGTTACAAAAACCAAAACATAAACAAGCATTCGCACTCACAAAATGAATATGTTTAAGTGAATTATTAAAAAAATCATTTTTTAAAACTTATTTATCACTTTCTTACATTTTTTTTTTAATTTCAACAGGTTAACATGAGAAATCTACACAAATTCAGAAAGGGCCTATATTTTAAAACAGCTACCAGGCAGTTCCTTTCTCTTCTAAATAAAAAATCAAATAAAGATAAGATGAACTTAAACATATTTTAAATTATCATATAATTTCCTCAGAAAGATTCTTGAAACACCTAATCTAACCCATTCAAAGATATAGCAGATTATGACTTGTTTTCTAACAAGTTAATTCTTATTACGCCTTGTCATTTTTATTAACCTTACTATTAAGAGAAGAAGAAAAAACACTCGTAACTTCTTACCGGTACAACGCACGCACGTAGTGGTATTAAATTACCGAATATTTTCATTTGTGTCTTGTTTATGCCCGATGTTTGACATCAATTAAAATAAGTTTCAAATTGTGCCCATATCGAAGACCTTAATCTAAACCCTTCTCCGCCATTATTTCATCGTCTCTTTACCGAAAAACCCGTTTCCGAGAACATTACTGTCCGTCCACCGGCCACGGAACCATCAAGAGCAGTATTTATTATATTCAATCATAATACGAGATTGAGTTTTGATAGTGGATGACTGCTCAACCACACCTTGATACCTGTGAAGAGTGGTAGAGGATTGTACGGCTCCGTGTGGAAAAAAAATGTATCATTAAAATGATACCTGGCACAGTAGCACATACCAACGCGTTCTAAACAGTAATTTGTAGACCCTTTCTGTTTCGTTCCCGAAGAATACATTCATTGACTGGATGGACTTCTCAGACCTTCTCTCTTCGGGAGCTGTTCCTTTCTCTGTCGGCCGTTGTGTCAGCTCTTTTTTGTCCTTCGTTTTCTTTACGTTCTTCCCTATTATTCTTTTACCACTTCTGCTCCTTCGACTTCTTCCTTTGTCTCATTCGATTTAATTAAACTTATTTTAAAACCTTCGAATTAAAATTTTGATGTATGTTCCATCATTATATCTAATCATCGTCTACCGAAAAAAGGTCCCGGCATAATTTAAAGTCAATAATGAACTGCAAAAAAGGATGTAATTATAGAGAAATATACAGTGTGTGTTATAAATGGGCAAATTTTTGTTATATACATCTCAAGAAAAAAAAAAACATTTTGATGCTTAATATCCGAAATTGCATTAATAATATTTTTAAAATATGAAAAAAAAATCTGTAGAGGAAAATTCGTAGGCCTTTTTACATATCTAAATTTGGAAAATATCCAATAAGTACCTGATTCTTTTTTTATTAAATTCTCAAATAAAGCACCGTAAGAAAACATGATGAATTTATTCTATATACAGCGTGTGCCATTTATTTAACATAGGTTGATCATGTTTTACTCAATCACTTAATTGAAAAATACTTTAAAGTAAAGGTACATAATATTAAGGGCTATAACTAACAGCTTCTTGCGGGTTTCGCCGTGTGTCAAAACTTTCGCTCGACGTTTCGCTGTTCATACTGACAGCTTCATCAGGATAACTGAACTGATTCTCCATGGTCCGACATTCTTCTTATATACGCCCCTGGTGCATCCAACCGTGTAGTTTCCGCTCCATATTAAGACTCTATAACTCTTAACATATACTGGGTGTTCGGTTTCGTTATTACTTTACGCGATTCTATTTTTTCAATTTAAACGTATTATGATATTATTACATTTTTCATTCCTTGACTCAGTACAAATCATAACTATCTATATCCTGCGATAAAACTTAATACTTTTTAAGATATTCGAACATTTTTTTTTAAATGTGCGCACAATATTCTTATAAAATTAAACTGCTATTTTCTAATAAAATTTTGATAACAACCTAACGTACCTTTAGATAAAACAATGGATACGAAACCTTTTGCGTTATATTATATAGGATGTTTTAAAATGCATCTGAATTTCAAACATCTTATATGTACACTTTATGTGTACTTTATGTTATCAGATACAATTGGAAGGCTTTCGAAAGAAGCCTTCCTCACATAATACTGCTTATATTTAAACTTGATATTTTGCATCATTTATAACTGGAACAATAATATAGGAGACACAATAGATTTTGTTTGTAGTAGTGTACTATCATCCTTACAGATGTAAACATGATAGTACACTACTAGTATGTAGATACATACACTAATAATTAAATACTAAAGAGAAACTATAATAAATAAACACAAGCGTAAACTGGAGTAAGTTAAAAATAAGATGAAGTCACTCATTCCTCAATATGGCCACCCTTTTTTTACGTAGCCACATATTTACCCTTTGTCTAAATAATGATTTTACTCTTAAAAGCATTTCGGGAGTTATTTGTTGGAAAATAGTTCTCATCCTATCTTTACACACTAGTTTTAACATATCCAGATGTGTTACATCAGGCGATCTTCCTGGCCATACAATAGGCTCTTCTGTCCGAATCCATCTATCACCCCACGCTTCATTTACAAACTCTCGAACTGCTAACTGGTTATGGCTAGGCGTACTATCATGTTGGAATCACAGGTCTTCTAGTCAGTAGTAGTATATCTTCTAACTAACCTGATAAGTTGTTTTGAAAGAAATGCCTATATCTAACTCCATTCAGGTGACCATCGAAATAATAGGGGTCAATCATGTTTGTGCAGATGATACCACCCCAAACGTTCAACGACCATCTATTTGGGCGACGTTTTTCAAGTACAATATGACAATTCGAGTCAATATAATAAAGAAAATTGTGTGTATTTACATATCCATTATGACGAGAAATCGTTTCGTCAGTCCACAGTATGTTATTGCATAATTCTGGGTCTTGTTCAATTAAATATAATTCTTCTACAAAATCCCGTGCGGTTTTGATAATCAAGTGGCAACAACTCTTGAAGCAATTGTATTTCATATAGATGGAATTTATTCATTTTTAATAGTCTTGTTAATGAAGTTACACTAATATTTAAGTCGCCTAATATTCTCTTTTTAACTTGTATTTGGACCTTCTATTACCGCTTGTAAAACCCGCATTTCATTTTCGTTAATGGTAACAGTTTGCGAATGGGAATATGTGACACATATGCAATTATTTAGTACAACTGCGAATCTTGCGGGCCGATGGAATAATGGGCTAGGTGAACCTGGCCGAGATAATTCCCAAAATGCGCACCTCTAATTCTTACCTTGAAAAATTATAACCAGGATAAAAGATAGTGTTTGCATTACAATTTATGTCAGAAAATAAAAATCAGTCCATTGTGTTCCTATGTCCTGACATCTATAGTTTTCTTTGAATCAAATTCATTTTGTAACGTTTTTCTACTCTTAAGACGTTGTCGGGGTTTATAAAAATACACAGGCGATATATTTAAATTAACTTAATTTATTAACGCACTTACGAACTACTTAAAGTATAATAAATAAGATCAAAGTAAACACTAAAATTGTAACACTCACTACTTACTATTAAAAATCACTTATTAATTAAATCAGTATCTTAATTACTAATGTCTTAATTTATGTAAACGATTTATTTTCACCGATATTTATATCACACGTAGTAATTCACTCGCATTTATTTTCACTCGCTATTCGCTTATCTGCACAATTCAACCCGTATCCACTGACTGACTCCCGACCAATCCCTACGCGTTGTTTATATCTGGCCCGTGAATTGCGAGAGTGTTCGCGACTCATCTAGGGCGCGTTTCCAGATTCGGAAGAATAATCGCGAATCTTCGACCCGGTACTGCCCTCTGTCGTCCCTCTTTGGAACCTCGTACGTTGGCCTTTCTTTCGTTATGCTAGCGCCATCTAAGGGCGCCTATCGAAACCGCCAATTTAAAAATTGGCGCTCGTCACAATATGTTTCGAGTTTTCTTGCATAAGTATTCATATTTTGCAAATATTATTAATACATTTTGAATTTTAGTCATTGCACAACGTTTTATTAACAATACAATTTTCTGTAAAATGAAAAATAAAATTTTTCAACTTTTCAAGACATACGGTATAATTGGATGAATCGTGGTATACGGAATATGGTGTAATATGCAATCAGGAATCAGTTATTTATTAAACTACTATATTATCGTTTTTATACAAGCATTTACAAGGCGTAATTTATTGAAAAGATTACCTTCAAAATTGATTCTGACTGCGCCATCTACATATAACTACAAACATTACTTAATTCCTCCACAATAATCACATATTAACATACAATTTAAAAGCTATCTTTATTTCGCTTGGGCTAAAATACGGATATATCCTATCTGCCATTCAAATTTAAGCTTACACGTTCGACTGCTGATAGGCAGATCTCACTAAATTAATTAATTTACGCGCGAGCGTCACGATTCGAACAATCCCGACAGATAGAATATCTCCAGAAATTGAAATTATCGTTTGGTCTTCAATCTCCGCCGTAGCGTATATGGTAAAAAGTTCGTCGTACGTTTCTAAAAAAAAATCCGTACTATTTAAATATTTATCGCGCGATAAATGGTCGACGGACATAAGTTAGCCAATCTTATCGTGTCCCCTTTCGTTTCGTTTTAAAATGAATACGTTCTGTGCCGTAACTCGAACGACCGTACACTTTTTATGACTTATTTAAGAGTGGTGAATACTTCCATGCGGTCGCCGAGTATATGTGTGTGTCTCGGCTGGTGTGACTGTCCGTCGCGGTGTGTAATACCATAAACGGTAAATGGTATTTGGGGCCGCACGGCCGCCCAGTAAAAAACACCAAAAACATGTCTCCAAATTATGAAGGTGGTCGTTGAAATTTTACCACCTGATAATATTGTCTTTTAAGAACTTAAGTTCCTTAATTATTATTATTTAAAAACCAGAATAATTGCCCGTTATAAATGCGAATTAATCTTCATTTTAACTGCTGTAAGGGCCCCATAAATGTTTATTTCTCTCTTCAATACCCGTTTGTTTGTTGTAAGTTACTGTTCTTTTCGAAATAGCATGGTATACATTCAACCTCTCAGATCGTACATACATATTACATACTGCTGTGTACTGATGGTTCAAGCATAAATGTAAAATGAAATAGAAAATAAAAAAAAAATGATTTGAATTACAATTTACTAGCTCAGCGGATAAAAATATAAAAGGGCGCAAAAGATTATCTGAACTCGGGTTTACTAATCTAATCATGAAAAGTACAATGTGGGCGTTTGAAAAATTTACTTTCTTTAAAATCCCCAAAGATAGAAATGGTTGATTCAAAATAAAAGAATAGAAATTTAGAATAACATTTACAATCATTAAATTTTTATTTTTATAAAAAAAGAAAAAAAAAACATTTGTTACAAATTGCAGTAAAAAATAAACCATGGACTTAAGGTCCTGGACGAAATAAAAAACTACAGGAATCTACAATTATCAAGGACGATGCAAATCCTTTATCAAACAAAAGACAGATTTCTTCTAGAAGAAAATCCAAATCGCACAAAAAAATCCACGTGGTCTTAAAAATTACAACACACAAAAATTAAGTTAAACGTGGACAAACAAATGTATTAAAATATTTGAAATTTAATTACAAGCACAAGGCTTCTTTTCACCTAATCCGAGGTGATTAATTACTCAAAACTAAATTGAAAACTACGAAACGGAAAATTAAACTCTTTAAACTAAAAAAACAATTTCTTCTAAAGCAAATTACAATAACTGATCTTACATTCGATATGTGTACACAATTAAACACAACAGTAATTATTTAATGAAAGAGTTCCTTGAAAGCTGATAAATTTCAAATAAAACGAACTACATATTAAATAAAAATGAATTTACCAAAAACGGCATCAAAGAAAATAAACACATCTACTTACGGTAACTTTCAAAGAACTACCTTTTAAGAGGCCCTACATCGCATACTTATAACAAAATAGATGCGTGGCTATGCAGCGCATAAAATACAAAGAAAATCTCTTGAATATTACAAAATATACAATACTGACGAAGGCAATATGTACAAATGACTGAAATTAATATAAACAGCTGAACAATAAAATACTTAAATTCATCAAACAAATCTATTAACAAAATCTTACTTAAAAATAAAATATTAACTTCTGAGAGAATTTGCCCGACGCATCGATAAAGATTGATCTCTAGTAATAACATAACACAGAATTTATAACCCCCGGGGTGCCAAACCACAGCAATACGTAGGTTAATAATATATAAAAAAGCTTATGCAAAGTTAATCGATGGATAACAGCAAAAATCACTAACATAAAGATTTGTTAGAAGATAATCATTTGTTGAATCACTTGTTAACGGTTTCCACCGATATTTCGATAGTTTTCTTAAGATTTACCAAAGAACGAAATATTTCGAATGTTGGCGGAATATTTCATGCTGGGTAAGTAATGTATTAGACATTTTTGACAGAATCATTATTTTTGATTAAATTTGGTCACAGTTTAATTAATTTTCCTAATGTTCCTCAGCATTTTTTGATAAAGAAAATGTAATTTGCTCTTAAACTTGCAGGCTCATTTTACGAATATGAAGATCATCTTCAACCAGTATTTGTAATCTGCTAGCATAAAATTTTACAATCAACAACTTATTGACAGCTGACAATGCTCCGTTTCATGGTTCTTTCAGTGCGCCACTTATTACGTGCAGAATCCTTATGAAAGTGTCCTTCCTTAACCAATACCTCATACGTCATAATTTTTTTTTCTTTATTACGGTGGCGGCTCGTGACAATATTTAATGGTGGGGCCAACCTCGAGCCAACTACCACCCCGTTTCCCCCATTTTATCAGGAATACTTATCTACCTAAATATAAATACTAACGTATTTCCTTCAGAGTTGCATATGTGTATTTAGTTTTTAAACTGCACGTACATGGGTCACTTGTTTACATTCCCCTAACTAACTAAAATTGTTCATGTTTTTGTGATTATATATCGACGAAAACAAAACACAACACAGAGCATAAACATAACAGAGTTATTTAAGCGAAGATCGTCAGGTAAAATATAATGGACATTCTAAGCATAAGCGGACCTATTTCTTACAAAGAATAAGAAACACAATTTTTAGTTTCTTTTTCTTTGTTTACCTAAACAAATGGCTTGTTTTTTTTTTACGTATAAAATTTATAATAAATATGTATTTCAAGAATAACTCCCTTATTATATTTATTATTTCAATTTTTACCTTAAGAAAGATATGAATGGTAGGTCATTTTGATTTGAAATATTATAGTTATTAATTTGCGATGTCATCCTAGAATAATACCACACTTTATTACTATAATTAATAAATATTAAGTATTCTTGAATTCAATTTTTATTGCGGGGAAGTATCTAAATCGAAGTTCGTATGCGACGGCCCTCTACATATGTTTCTGCTTTCAATAGTCGATCTTCGACGGCCGTCTGACTCACACGCTTGCCTACCGTAATAGTGGGGAACCCTTCCCCCGCAATGCCGAGCACTGACGTATACTGATGACGCGTGACGCGATCAACCAGCAGACAGCGGGCCAAAATACGGGTGACTCCACTTCAATGTAATTATTGCGCATACCATACCCTCTTTGCCTAGCTCCGCGCGGATACCTACAAACGCCTGAAATCAGTGCCAATCTAGATGTGGCCCCAGTTCGCCGCTTATCTTCATAAATAACAACAAAGCGCGTTCTATACTTAAATGTGTGTGTATGTGTATTTATCGGTATTTTACCGATAATAAAAGCTTTTTGATGATTAATTTGGGATTTGCAATGGTGGGACCATGGCCCCGTGACTCTTTAAGAGGAGCCGCCCCTGCTTTATTATATATTACAAACAGTCATGGTCTGTCAGTTTCGTCTAGCACGTATGTTGTCTAATATACATATATCAAATACTTCAGCGGAGGATGATTATTTATCATTCCAGATTATAAAAAACTTAACAGATGGCAGAAATAAAACTCAATTGTTGAATTCTTTGGTGAGAACGCCGAAGTTTCAAATTGGCTCCCTATCGGAACCAACATAACATAATGTACCTATTTTAGTAAACTTACAGTTAACTAGTTTACAACAGCCATTAATCAGTTGTTAACTAATTACACATTTATAATACATGTAGTTAGGCCAAATCAAAATTACATTCATTAGCATTATTTAATTAACCCAAGTTTAGTGGCTTACTATCGTCCTACAACTTTGTTTTCTTTATAAGTAAATATCGTAGTTTTAGATCCACAATTTACCAAATATCTTCAGAATAATAACAAGATTATCATCTTAAATTTTCATTCAATTATTCATCCATGTAACCTGTAAAAATGCTAAGCGGTAAGTTTTATAAGAGGTCTGTTGTTACAGGATTTATTCAAATGAGTCATTTTATACGGGAAACTTAGTTTAGATCCTGTATTTCAAATGGCTGCTGACCAAAATTTATAACCTATTGATGATTATAGAATAATTATCCAACAAATTCAGATTTTGGAGATAATGTTTTTTTTTTAAGAACAACACAGACTATAAACGTTATTCCAATAATAAAGCACAATGTTATGATTGAAAATTTGACACATTAAGTGGCAATCCAGACGGAGACACAGATTGAGCACAAAATTTCTAATTTTTGTATTGAGGATTTTTATATGACGTAGGACTAAAACTTTGAAAAGCTATATTTTCAAACTTTTTTTCCTTCCAAAATACTAATCTCATAAACAAAAAGACCTGCAAATTAGTAGTAATTTGAAACTTTTGAACGCATTTTGACAAATAAAATCCTAACATTAGTGTAATATATCACTTTTCTTTTTTAATACTGCAAAGTTGCTACTTAACAGTTTGTACTTCTGCAAATCTTCAACTTATCAAGAACTTATATATGTGTCAATTCATAATGAAAATAGTAAAAATCCATTTTTATAGTACCTAGACGTTAACAAGCGGCTGAAAAGGTAATTTGGCAGCTAATTTGGTGCTCCCACAAGTGTCTCGTGCCACCTAGCAGGTAGGTCAGTGATCACGATATTCACTCACAATATCAGAGAGGTCGCTAGGTGAGTTAAAACAGCTAAATAAATTATCGTATTTATGTTTATTATTAAAAAAAAAAATGAAGTAATTATGAATTTAATTAAAATATTGAATATTAAATACTACCTTGTATAGATTTACACTTTATTAATTTTAAATATGTATGACAGCTGTTCCGCCGCACAGCGGCTTCGTCAGATAGGTACTGTAAACTAAATTCAAACATACAATCTCTTATTTTGACAATCTATAAAACAAGCTTTACAAAACATAAAGTTTTTATATGCCTAAAGTTTTTGGCTCGACACCAACATACATAAAATTATCCAAATAGGCATAACAATTTAAAAAACATAAAATCTAAAAACAATTGTTAGAATATCGTGTAGTTTATTGCTAAAGTAACATTGAAATTTCAAAATTAATATTGTTGTATTATACCTAATATAATAATAATTAATTTATTAAGACACGTGAGAATATATTATGTATTAAAGTACTGTGTACTTCCATGCAGCATACTTTATTATAATTATGGGGTATGGGCGTGATTGTGATGGAAAATTAAGCAAAATATGTCTTGAAGGTTAATTCCCAATTGAAAGCCGTTGTGCATGTTAGCTTCCTCCAACACAGGAACGCGGAAGAATATGGTATATGTTAATATGTTTAATACAATGCAAAATCCGAAACAACTTTCAATACATTCAATAGGCAAAGCCAAATAATTATCCTAGTTGGCTTGTCTGCATTATCAAAACCACTCACTTGTTATCGCTTTTAGTAAAATTGCAGCTCTTCACTTTGCAGTACTTTTCTTCATCTATTTCTTGTAAGTTGTTGCACCTTTTTGCATTCTACGTTACTCTCATTCAATCACTCAGTGTCCATATTTCCATATGTACATTCATATATGCATTTTTAACCTTTCTAAATCAATTAGTACATCTTCTAAGACAAAACAATAAATTCTATCACTGTTTTCAAGTTCAACATCTCAACGTTTTTAAATGAAATACAACAATAAATATGTTTTTTGTATAAGTATATAACTTCTTCAGTAATGACTCAGACATTTCATAACAGAATTCTTAATTACATTTTGGTATTATAATGAATGAAAATTTATTCTAATTATATGCAAAAATTGGTAATGCATTAATTTTATTGCTAGCTATCGTGTTTTACATAAATAACTTGTGATAACTGATTCTACAATAGCAAACACTTTATCAGTGGGTATAAATCCTTAACTATATTGAACCACAACGGAATGCATGCTAAAAGAACAAAAAAAAAAATTGAGTACTTACCTGATGAAATGTACAATCAAACCAGGAAAAATTGCTTTGTATGGCCACTCATTTCCAAAGTGAAAAAAAATATTTTCATTTAATTGGATCATCAAAGTGCACAGATACTTTATACCCTTCTCTCTCTATATACTTCCAGACTTTTAAAAAACATAGTACATAATGAGTAAATACACTTTGCTGTGAAGAGATGAAATTATGAGATACACAGTTCAGGACTACTTTTTCGGCACAAACTTATTGGAGAAATCTACTAAATAGAGAACTTTCAACACGCAATATCGGGGTTAATATTGACAATAAACCTGGAATGTTATATATATATATTTGTAAAATCTGCAAAGTTGTGACAAGCCTTACATGGTTTCAATTAAAACAATATTCTGACTGTATTACCCATAATATTGAAGAATTCTTTTAAAAAAAGTATTTATTTTTAGATTGCAAATAAAAAACTAAATTAAAAATATATGTACTATTTTCCGAAATTTTAAATAATAAGGAGGTAAATAAAAAATAAAATAAAATTTCATTTTATCAGTGATTTTATCTTGCCTATTTGAATTATTTTCTAATATTTCAGCTGCTCAGGATATTCATTTATATTTTTAAAACATATGCAAATAATTTGCACTCGTAAATATATATAAACCAGAAGAGTTAGGTATTTAAGCAGGCTCTGAGAATATGCAATAGACTTTCAATCCTTTTGGAATCATTATTACAGTGAAGTGTTTTACTCTCATAACCTTGACAGTTTTTTTTTGTTCAATAACTAGTAATAATAATTAAGGAACTGTCATCGACATTTCAAATCAGTTTATTCTCAATTTTAAAAGCACAGTATTGTTCGGTGACATTCAGTACAAAGCGAGATTTAACAAAGAATTGCAATTCATTGAAACGGTAGCGATCTATAATGGTTAGTTTTCTGGAGATGTCGTTCAGAGTATAAAGAAAGTCTAATATAAACACTAGGTAAAACGTGTCACGACCTCATATCTTCAGAAGAAAATCGTGACAAAAGTTTGTTAAATTACGTTTCCATCGTATTTCAAAAGAATTAGGAAACATTTTTAAAGGACAAAATTTGAACATTTCCTTCACTTCACGTAACACACTGAGAAACCTTTTAGGCAACGCGAAAGATAAACCTCATCCTAATGAAAGATTGGGCATTTACAAATTCGGTTACAGCCACTGTGATAAAATTTACATTGGGTAAACAAAGCGTGCGATCGAAACTGGGTTTAAGGAGCACATAACAAGATATCGCTATGGGAGCTTTGAATTATCCAACATTGCGCAACATATAAACCATATCAGATATAAAATGGATTTAGAAAACCTTAAATTAGTGAAAAATGTACAATCACCTAAAAAATTACGAGTAGCATACGGAACCAAATATACAGGGTATTCCACGTAACTGGTTCATTAAAAGTTTATGATGTTCTATTATTTTCTTATATTTGAGATTTTGACACCAGTATCTGTTCGATTGGAACTATAAATGTAAAATACCTTAACCAAAATATCACTTCCGGTTGACCGGAAATGGATGTCAACTTTCTTATTTTAAATAGAATGATATAATATTTTATTCATTTTTGGATTCTACAACTATAAATACGTCAGTTTTCATTAGCTATTCCTATAGCTACATGTTGCCGTTTTTGAGTTATTTAAGTTTTTCTTTTTTTTTTTAGTCATAATCATTGCATCATTGATAAATTAATATCTCGGTCAATACTGCAAGTAGAGACTCCAAATTTGCTATGTTATGAATGTAGATACAACTCTAAGAAACGGTAAGCACACTTTACATTCTAACATACAGGGTGTTCAAAACTGAGGAACAAAGTGACATATTTTCAAATGCAGAAAACTCATTTTTTTTAAAATAGAACACCCTGTATTTTAATTCGGAATTAAGAAGTAAATATCATCCCCTATCACTTTATATCAGCATTCCCTATACCTATCTTTAATAGATTTTGAGATATGAACGACTTTTTGTTAAACAGACTAAGTAGCCCTATCTTTGCGTGTTTGTAGCTGGCTCTGAATGAGATTAATGTCAAATTCATTGACTAACCAAAAGTGTTTATGTATATCATTGTAATTACACTTTCGTACAACGCAATATTGATAGAAATGACTATTCGAACAGATATTCTTGTATGGTTATTCAAAAATAATACATGAATTTGACGTGAATCCATTTCAGAGTCAGGTATAAACATTTAAAGATAGGGCTACTTAATCTGTTTAACAAAAAGTCGCTCATATCTCAAAATCTATTAAAGATAGGTATAGGGAATGCTGATATAAAGTGATAGAGGATTATATTTACTTCCTAATTCCGAATTAAAATACAGAGTGTTCTATTAAAAAAAAAATAGTTTTCTGCATTTGAAAATATGTCACTTTGTTCCTCAGTTTTGAACACCCTGTATGTTAGAATGTAAAGTGTGCTTACCGTTTCTTAGAGTAATATCTACATTCATAACATAGCAAATTTGGAGTCCCTACTTGCAGTATTAACCGAGATATTAATTTCTCAATGATGCAATGATTATGACTGAAAAAAAAGAAAAACTTAAATAACTCAAAAACGGCAACATGTAGCTATAGGAATAGCTAATGAAAACTGACGTATTTATAGTTGTACAATCCAAATAAAAAATTATATCATTCTATTTAAAATAACAAAGTTGACATCCATTTCCAATCGAACAGATACTGGTGCCAAAGTCTCAAATATAAGTAAATAATAGAACATCATAAACTTTTAATGAACCAGTTACGTGGAATACCCTGTATATTAAAAAGAACATTCAAGTAACTTATTGAATCTGGAAGTAGCACCCTTCCACCATTCAAGTTTGATAAACTTATGGGGGTAGAAAGGTTGACATTTGTCGCTAATCCTGGGTATTTATAAGGGTCAAGTAGGCGTAGAAAAAAACGTTTATAAATATGTTCAGTTTTAGCGGTGCATGTTTAGATCTTTTCTTATTTTTACTTAACTCATTCGGTATTCGGTTGATTGACAATTATCCAGAATTAATAAAATCTCATGTAGCAAACAGTCTTGTGATATCTTTGTATTCAATATATGAACAGAAAAAAATTGTGTATTTCAATATTTCTTATATCCTTCAACTGAATGTGGCACGATGCGCAAACAAAGAACTTACGTACGTTGAACGACCACCGTCGATAAGCTGATGCCAGTGAATACGAAAAAAGCGGCTGGAGAACTCGAAAACAATGCTCTAAAAAGCGCCATCTGCGGCAATATATCAAATCAATTAATAGGCGCGTTATTTATGATTGCCGTTCCGATATTAAAAACAAATCTGCCGAACTATGCGCAATTTGCGCTGCAAAAGGACGCGACATGTACGCCCAGTTTGCAAGAAATCCAGTTGGCGTTTTTCAACTTCGGAATCTGAAGTGTGTCCGAACGTTACGCGTATGGCACGAACCGTGTCGTTGTATTAGCGAACGCTTTATGTGCATGTTAGTATTCAAGTCTTGTGAATGATCTAAAGTAATTATTGGAAGAGTGCAATTTTCGAAAATTCCATAATTCCAATGTTATATAATTTATTTCTTTTTTGACAAATTCTAAAACTAAATATAATCCCAATATTTTATTTATTTATAAACGCAAACATATCTGCACGTGTAGGTATGATGACTTCTTGACATTTAACAAAAGAAACGAACCACAGATATAATTAAAAATTAATTACATATAATTGCATGTTCGCACAACATGTTTTTTTCTGTACACATGCCTTGCATAACGATTGTTCTTTAATCACACTTTAATTATCCTCTTGCTTATCGAAACATTTAAGATATGGTATGTTTGTACATTTATCACTCTCACTCTTGTACATACACACACTTCTAGAGGAACATGAATAAACATGATTGAATTAACTTTCGGTTATGGAAACACCAAGGTGGTTATTTGATTGTATACAGGATGCGTAAATACAATGCTCCTTGATTTGAGAAAATAATTATTGCTTAGAAGGAAGTGTTCGAACTTGAAACGAAACAGAAATCAGACGAAGTGGTGGGTTGGTAATAGTTTCTTTTATATGTACTCTGCCTACGAAAGAAATCAATATGTCCAAACGATATAAATTACTTCGAGCAATTTAAGAAATAAATAAAGGTAGGCCCGTATAAATAAATATTCTGTACTTGCAGTAGATATAAAATAAACAAGCTGACATTTTCATTGAGTGCATCACAGTGAATGGCAAGTAAATTTTGTAGAGAGTTAATCATTATACCTGTTCAATTTTAACTCGGTCAATGAATATGTAATATATTGTACTTGTTACCCATTGTATAGTGAGAATGATTGTTTTGATGTTGTTATATCTGAATTATGTCACTAGAAGCTGCCACTTTCTCTTAAGTTATATCGGTTATTTCTATTTTTAGTGTTAAACTTAAGAACAAATATCACGCAAGATATTCCAAATCCAAACACTCTAATGACCTTCATAGATTTAAACTTCTCGCAATCTTTAAGAAGATTTCCATCGATTTTAACACAATTATGCAGATAGAGTCCAATAGGAAGTGAAAGAAAAAAAAGCTGCATCTGGAATACCGGATACTATCACTCATATTAACGGAAACACATTTTTAACGCCAGATGCAATTGTGGAGGGTTTTCAAAGGTTTTTTGGATCATACACAGATAAAAAGGTTTCTTTAAATCAAAGAAGTATTTCTTTGCTCGCATTTAAAAGAATCATTTTCTTCAATTAATGACCCTAGACGGCCCTAACATAAGCATTACAACTGTTCTTGAATCTGACATATATCTCTATTTGAAATCTTTAAAAAATACAAATATCATGGGCGACGACAACATTTCGAGGTTTCTGGTTTGTGACTGTGCAGATTTTTGCTACACCTCTTCATTGCTTATTAATTTGTCGCTATCAAGATCGATTTTCCCGAATTGCTGGAAGACTACGAGATTAATTCCAATTCACAAAAAGAGTGACACTTCAGATCTATTGCTATAGTAAATAATTTTGCAAAATTCTTGGAAAAGTGTTTGTACAAATATATTTATATTATTATAACAATCCACCCACTGTAACCAACTTAGCTAGCATATCCCACTTTGGATAATAATGAGCAAGTAGATGGCGTCGATCTACATTGATTTTGCCAAGGCCTTTGACCATATTATTATATGTAGATCATAAAATCTCACTGGCCAAACTACGTGGGTTTACTTCGTCCTTGATATCATTTTTTTAGGCCTATTTGTTTAGTAGGAAGCAATATGTTTCCTATAAAGGCCATTTATCTCAATTTTTCATTGCAAATTTAGGTGCTCCGCAAGGTAGCAATCTTGGTCCTTTACTATTTTTAATTTTTATTAATGATATTTGTTCTCACTTAACCGGTAATAAACTTCCTTTGGCAGATGATCTAAAAATTTGTGCGAAATCATGTAAATAAATACATCAATTTACAGCAACAAATCAACATTCTCCAAATTTAGTGCGATACTAATAACTTATGTGTTTTAACATCTCTAAATGTAATGTTATTGCTTATACCCGCAAGCTCAACCCAATTACTTTTAACTACTATTTTAATGCTGAAATTATGCCACGATATTCCTCTGATAATGACTTGGGGGTTACTTTTGACTTTAAATTCACTTTTTTAAATCGTATTAATAACATTTCATCAACTTCTTTCCGAGTATTGGGTTTTATACCGAGAAATGTGAAAAATTGGATAAACACTGAAACGATTATCATGTGTTACTTTGTCCGTTTGAAGTTGGAATATATATCTGTTGCTTGGGCTTTGCTTTATAAATCTCATTCTCATACACCTGAAAAAATGCAATGCCGTTTCCTAAAATTTCTTTCTTCTAAACCATATCACTGTCATTCCATACAAGACTTCGATCATAATACATTACTAACCTTGTTTTACATTAAACTATATAATAATAATATAATATTCTTCATTCGCATGTTGAGACGCCTAGTTGTTTGCGCGACATTCAATTTCATATACCGCAGCATACGACACGCATCTATTCAAGTTTCTCTTGTCCAACCCCAAAAAATAATATGAGGTCCCCAATACATATAACCTGTCATTTTCAACACCTATTTTGACAACTCCGTAGATATACATTTTTTTTTACCTTGCCCCAGTTTTACTAAGCCAACTACATTTACAGTTAAGTAACATAATTTTTAATAGATGTTGATTGTGCCAGATTTAGTTATTACTTATTTTCTTATAATGTACTCTGTAGTGTAGTGTGGACTTAATGTGTAAGCTATCCCTCCTATCATTATCTTGTAATTAGATTACAATCTGTTAGGCAATAAAGAGTTAGTTCCCAATTAAGAAAAGAATTGTCTGCAGAAACCCTCACAAAACAAGGGCTGTAGTTATTTTGATTTTATTTTAATATATTGACAAATAAGTAGTAATGCTTGTAGCATATATTAAAGTTAACGGTAACGAAAAAAATTTAGACATTCTAAATTAATTTCTGACATAAGATGGAACCATGGAACTACTGCAAAATGTGGCACCTTATGAAAAATATACGCATTCGAAAAATATTCGGTTTTTTCGGATATTTCCAAAAGTGTGCCCATATGAACTTAAAAAAATTAAATCATGTTTCAGAAATTTTCATGAAATGGTATTTTGTTGTAAGTTTCTTTTTTTTGTATTACTTTTTAAAAATACAACTTCAGGTCAATTTATAAACCATATTAAATACTTTATATCATTCTTTATTTATATTTCTAAAACAATAATAATAATAATAATATATTTGCTCAACAGATTGCTCCAAATAAAGGACAAAAAAAATACAATTCATGTAGTTGTACAAAAAAAAAACACAAAAATGTAAACAGCTCAGTTTAAACACTAACATAAAAAAAAAACATATGTATGTACAAAAGAAAGATTAACAAATTATGACAACTGCTTATTTGTTGTTGACAATATTTCCTGCAGAGGTGTAAAATGTACGTCACAGAGCGATGATATTAAATTAAAGATACGTGACATTGATACTATAGGAGAATTCAGGGAAGAGTTTAGACGTGCATATGGTGCATAGAACGTGCTTGTGTATCTTGGGGAGCCGCGAGGAACAAAGAATTATAGGCGTGATAAAAGGTAAGAAGCATCAATATTGTTATTTACTAGATTATAGACAAACTTAATTGACTGTAATTGTCGTCTAACTTCCAACGACTCAACATCGAATTGCTGAAGTAGAAGCTGGTAGTCATAACCAATATCAGGGTACAAGCCTTCTTCTTTAAAGTATAAATATTTTAGAAGCTTTCTTTGAACTTTCTCCAGTGCTTCTTTATGCGAAGAGTAGAATGGATTCCAGATCAAAGACCCATATTCCAACTTAGATCTGACAAATGACTAGTAAAGTAGTTTAATTGTATCAGGATGAAACGAAGAGCTTCTAATTAAAAATCCTAGCATCTTCATAGCTGACAGTACAATCTTCTCTCGATGCGTAGAAAAGCTAAGGGAAGTATCAAGATAAATCTCCAAATTCCTCACAACGCTCTTACGGATAAGAGAAACTCTATTAATCGCATAATCAAATAAAATGAGATTTTGTTTTCTGGTGTAGCTTATAGTTCTGCACTTATCGACATTTGGTTGTAGACCATTAGCGCTACATCATTCAGTTAGCCGATCGATTTGGTCTTGTAGATAATACCAGTCATTGATGGAAGTTACTGTGGTAAAAATTTTGATGTCATCCGCGAACTTACATTTATCAATATTAATGCAATCCATCAAATCATTAATAAACTCAATAAACATGAGCGGTCCAAGATTGGAACCTTGTGGGACCCCTGAGCTAGCGTGAAACGTTTGAGATTTGTAGCCGTAACAATTCAATATGGACCAAGTCTACGAATGGCAAGGTGTTTTGTTAAAAATCTTGTTAGGTACCTCTACAATAAGTTTGAGACCTTGACAATGAGAAATTCTATCAAATATGTAAGAATTAAATGTTAGAAATAAACAGTAAAGCAGTAAACTTTTAGAAGACAATGTAGTTGTTAAAATCTGTAAGTAGTCCTCAAAATTCCACCTTCGTCAGGTAGCTATTATTCTTACAGTTATTTTGTATTATTTATTTAAACCTGAAGTTAAACACATCGTATCTATTTAACTTGAAGTGTACGTTTAATAAAGTATAACCTTTTCTTTAGCAGTAAACTACCTCCAATTTACTGAAATAGGTTTTCAATTACTATATTATTCATCGGTTCGTGAAGATGCAGACCTCATCCGAATTTTAGTAGATATTTAATTATCTCTAACGACCTCTAATAATCGTCCAATTCTTCAAAAATAACAAGGTGTTGAAGTTACGAGTAATTAACTCATCGAATAAAATCTTTACAGTCGAAATGTCAAGATTTATTTTTGTAAGTCATTAAGACAAACCTTGGACTTTTTCTACTTTTAGTATCATTATGTTTTTAATATATGTATGCATGCATTTAATTTACAAGCTTTTGTTGAATAATTACAAGAATAACAGCAATTATCTCGATAATCGCTAATTACTCCTATTAAGAGGTTTTATGATAGAAATGAGTTACATAAGAGAATGCTTGTCTTAATTGCCGATGACGTAACCTATGTTTAAATAACGTAAATTCATTATATTTCGTTACTTATGGTGATGATTATAAAAGATTAATTATTGCCTTACACTTGTTTTTCTTTGAATAACATTATTTGTTTTGCGCTTTTTTTTTGCTTTCCTAATGATCGGTTCTTTAAAACTGCTGTTTCCACATCGGTACTCACATTTTTTTTTATCTATTATTTATTACAACGTAAAATCTAACAAAAGACCCAGGATCAAAACATTTATACCGATAATTACTCCCAACCGTCCAATTAAAACTAGTTAATTGCACAACATTTAATTACACCAGCGGCAGAACAATAAACCACAGATGTATTTAGTATATAAATTTTACCTTGTAACATTCTAATAATACAATGCAAAGCAAGCACGGTATCATTAGCGTTTATGTCATACCGTCCCTTTCTGTTATTCGAATTATTGTTTTTATTGTGCGGCGTTGCCTACAGCTGTGGTCAAGTCCCTAAAACTTGAAAAGAAAATAATTTTGAGAGTCACTTTTAATTAAGAAAGAGAATATAGAAATAATGGGGCGGGAATTTATGAATCGGTGCCCTTCTTTATCAGGTTCTTTTGAACGTCGCAGACACTCTCGGACATCATGAGGAGTGTTTGTGTTACGTACTGCTTTATCGTTAATTGAGAAGGTGGATTCAAATTTACGGCCGTTAATTTATAGCTTTTAAATTTTAACACCTCCTGTTCCATTGTAAGTGCTTCTACATCTGCGGTTTATTATCAAATAGTCTCCCGACGAATTTATAAGGAACGTAAACTGAAACCAGTTTACCAGCAACGTCTTTTTATTAAATTTATTAAAAGGGAGTGAAGGAAATAATACAGTCAGATATATTTATAAGCGGAGGCGCGAGCTACGGTAGTAAAGGTCTCAAAAAGATCATTATGAATTGTATGTAACTCACCTTCAATATCATCAAATTGAAATTGATCGTAAGGCAAAAAAAGATTATTACTTTTTATTAGGTATTGGATTTATTTGAAAAGAAATTTACTTTAGAGTTATGTCAAAGGCAGCGTTAAGGTATGAAGCTACATACAACATAGTAATTATTAAGGTCGCAAATACAGATCACACAAATTTCTTGGTAAATGCTTAATCTTCAATAAGTGTTATAACCTTTACTGAACGTTTTTGTTCGGACTCACATTGCTGTGTTCAACTAATATTTTTCTAAACATTAACCGAAAGCAGAAGAATTATTATAAATTTGGAAACTTGAAATCAAATTCACATCTACTAACTTGAATATTGGCCATCCTATGGAAGACTGGCATTAAATAGGTGTCTATACAGAGAAAACGCTATTAAAATTTACAATTATGGTATGCCACACTACAAACAACAGTTACTATAGCGATGGTGTCAATCGATGGGACTCAATGTCAACCCCACTAAGACAACCCTAGTAGCATTTACCAGGAAAAGATAATCCAATCTTAAAACCATAAAACTGGATGGGCAAAATATAGAATGGAGAACGGAGGTTAAATACCTAGGCCTTACCCTAGACAATAAACTTCTATGGAACAAACATGAACTTGAAGTAACCAACACGGCCAAAAGAGCTCTGATGGTGTGCAGAAACTTTGCAGGGAAAAATTGGGGATGCAACCCAAAAATACTGCTTTGGATGTATACAGCGATAGTGAGACCGATCATCACTTATACATCAGTAGCATGGAGTAAAGGAACTAATCTGGCCACCGCGAGAATTAACCTCTCGAAAGTGCAAAGATTAGCATGTGTATGCATAACGGGGGCTATGAGAACTTGCCCAACAGCAGCTATCGAAGTAGTATTGGATCTTACCCCCCTCCATATTGTAGTAGAGGGCGCGGCAAGAAGAATCACACTCAGATTGGTCAAGGAAGGAATGATTAGGCATAGGCCTCAATCTCCTGACGGTGATCAAACCTGGGATATGCCCCGGCATGATCATAAAGATACAGAATCAAATTATTGTAGCTTTCCGAAAGTAGTCGCTTGTGCAACATATACTCACATCAGTGACATTAGAAGTGTTACAGCCAGAAGGAATAATTTGTTCAACTTGATTTTTTGCATCAGAATGACTATCTTTAATGCAAACCATGGTAAGAATGTGAACTTTTTAACTTTGATCTCTGATCTTTTAGTCTTTGTGAAGAAACCTGTTTATGAGAGCAGACTAGTACAGAGATTTTTAGGAGTGTTAAGTACAACAAAATGCCTAGAGTTCAAAGACGTCAAAATTATCATCCTGTTAGTGACTTTGACAGGGATACAATTAGGGTTAATTGTACTGCAGTAACGGTAATGCGTGTGTGTCGTGTGTAGACAGAAGAAGAGAGAAGGGCACAAAGAAGACCACCCGTACCACAGAACGTTAAAAATAGGCGCTTCGGACAACCAGCTTTACGAGACCTCGTACGTTTTGCCACTACGCGTCAAATCGCTGACCAATGCTTTGGAGAAGACCTGGTACTATATGTATACTAAATCACCGCATTCGAGCCTTTGGACTTTTTTCATACCGTCCACATAAGACACCACTGACAGGTCTCTAAAAATAGATTATTAATTTACCAAATTCGGCACACATACATAATTTTACCTGTAGAAAACGAATTTAATAATGAAAATCTTATTGAAAAATGAATTTTCAAGATATTTCTTTCAATTTCCAAATTCAAAACGCTGTTCTTTTATTTTGAAAAGACGCGGAAATTTCCACCAATCAGAGCACAGCATTTTGAAAAAATTGAACTCACTTAATTTTTTTTAATAATTTCTAATTTTTTTATCCTGAAAGAAGAGAAAAGCAGTTAAGTTTGAAAATTCACCAACCGCTGATTAAAGTAAGAGTCCTTACCTCAACCTAGAGAAGAACGAAATCCCAAAATTCGGAAAGGGTTCCCTGAATTTCATCTAACAAATCGACGCGATCCAATTCCCCGCCTGTCCAGACACATGGACCCAAAGAGTGAAAGGTCAGTCCGTTCCACATATAATTCAGCGCGACGGAACATCTATATTTCGATATCATCGATAAATTTCACCGACCGATATTTTATTCGAATCTGTCATTGTAAGCATCGAGATTTAGGTCGATAAATTAGGTGTTATTTCATTTGTGTAATCTTTGATACAAATTTTAATTTAACAAAACATTTGAGTTTTACATATTTATCATTAATTTTTCCAAACCATTTAACGCTTCAATTAAATAAACTTCGACTAAGTGCCAAAAGAATTAGTGTAAATTCGGAAACAGCGCCATCTACAGAAAAGTAGATTGAACTAGGAATTATAGAAATCGTCACAAAAAAATTAATATTTCCTTAATTTGATACTTTGAAATAGATCGAACTTCTGAAATATACACTTTAATTAACCATAATTTATTATCCATTCTTTACTTAATTAAATAATACATAGGTTTCCTTTTTTTCCATTTATTTGTTTCCTACATTTTAATAAAATTTAATTTTATCTGTTGTATTATTTTGAACTAAAGGGACACGAATCCAGCCAAGACCCTAAGATAAAAGGTAAGTTAACAATTTACTTAAAAAAACATTTCTTTAAATAATATTTACTCATTCCCACAAGACATATGTAGCTTTACAACCACATTTACTAGTAAACTAAATGCTACAATGCTGTGGTAAGTAGTAATAAAAATAAAATTTACATAGTAAACGAAATAGTACAAAGCTGTAGTAATAGCAACTATAATATTCTGGTAATCTAGTACTCTGGTATGAGAGTAAATAAGTATATGGTACTACTGTAACAAATATACTATTGTATTGCTTTATTTATGTTGTAAATGGAGTTAATATCGACTAAACGCATCCGCGTATTATCAATGTGTGATTACACTGATTACGGGGAATTTTCTTCAATATAAGGTGCGATCATCGTTTGCTTTTACAGTAAGCGCTATTTTATCACTCATAGAAGCTCTTATAGTTTTAAATAAAATTATTGAGTTTTGTGGCCATATGTGTAATTCTTCTTAATTCAAAAATTACATATTTCCCAATGTTTCGGACGAAAATTCGTCTTTTTCAAAGATATAAGCAGTTATTTTACAATTAATTTAGTATTCCATAGCCTTTTTAATACATGCCTTTATACAATTAAATTATTAATTTTAATTGAATCACAAAATTTATACTTTTTTTTTATTGTAAAAAACAACAATATGGACAATACAACATATTACTACTTTGTACTTTGACGACAATTTGAATATTAAAAAACGATTAAATCTTATTTTTTGCTAAAATGAAGCAAAACTTCACATTTAGATATAGCGTTAAATTTGAAACAATATTTATTAATAAAAGAAGTTTTCAAACTCAAAAACTGAGATTTCGTCTCAGCGTAGTTTGATATTTTTGACTTTCCCTCGTATACGATTAAATTTTCAGGAGATTTGATGAGTCTAATTTTAGTTTCAACACATGTAGAGGTAATTTATAAGGAAAAAGGTTTGCGAAATTCAAAGACAAAAAAAATCCATATGCTGCGGACTTTCTGCCGGTTATTGTATATGGTGAATGAAATTTATTTCGGCCAAATAAACAAGTTATGGAGCTTAAGATATGATTTTATTGGTTTTAAGTAATTGTTTTTTTTACAATCAACTAACTATTTGTTTAAATTGTACACTATTGAAAATTTGAACACTTTTTTGACTAATTTTTGGTTTCAACTAAACGTGCCAATTTTAAAATGATTTTTTGAGAACCATTATAAAATTAAGTGAATGTTTATGCTATTTGACTCAAATCTGAACTAATTACGTATATAAATGTTCCCAATACATCTTTAAGATGTTGAAATTTTTTATGCACACTGGAATTAACGTTTAATAGCACAAGGTTACACTTTGCAGGTCAGTACACGTTTGGTGGTTTGTTTGGATATGTTAATACGCAGAAAGAAACCCGAAAACAGATACACATGCAATGCACGTGGTGCGTATAGTGCAATACCGTATTAGATTAGGTGAGGTTTCTATATTTCTATCCGAGGGGAAAATGTTGATTGGTTGACGCTTCTGAATGCCTAGAAAAATAGTAACTCCTCATATCTGAACAAAGAATTCACACGAAATTCTAGTAATTTCTTTTGTATTAAACACACGTAGCCAACTCGTCTAGCAAAGTTTGTAAAAATCAACACTAAAATATTTGACTAGCGCAAAATTAACGTCAACACCGATAAGTAGCCATATCAATAAAAACATATTTTGCGACTACTATCCATTATTTTCAATGAAAGCTGTATTTTTTAATAGGGAAGAAATATGCTTGTTAACCCAATTAATAGATCTATTTTCTTGTTACAATATTAACATCTTAGTAAATGAACCTACTCGCATTTCAACTATTAGTTCTACATGTATAGATTACTTTTGCACTAATATTGCTTGCAATAAATCTCACTTTGTGCACCATAACGGCTTATCTGACCATTCCGGTATCATGATATTGATTGATCTAATAAATACTAATGATAAAGTATAAATTCTCAAAGTTATAATATCTTTTTGGATAAGTTAGGTAAGGAATCGTGGCTGGATGGTAATGTATGCTACTTCAATTAATGATGCATTTCATATCTTTAGTAATAGTCTAACGTTTTACATTGATACCTCCTTTCGTAGGCGGAAAGTTAAGCGTAACAATAGTCGTCGCAAACCGTGGCTAACTAAGGGGTTTTTAATTTCATCTCGTAACATTAAGTCCATATATCATGCTGCCATAACCTCCCAAAACGAAAATGATTTTGCTTATTATAAATCTTATAAACGTATTTACAGATATGTTATAAATGCGGCCAAAAAAAGTTATAATAATCATTTATTCATACAATCAACCAATAAATCTACAACAGCTTGGAATATTATAAATGCCTCTGTAAATAGGAAACACATAACAACACCCAGTCAGATTAATTTTGATGGTAATATTACTAAAAATATACATGAAATTGTAGATATTTTCAACAAGTACTTCACAGATTTCAGTAGTGCTAATACTTCTACAATAAGGTCTGATAACCAACACATAAACGTCAATAATCACACCATGTTTGTTGATGCCATAAATCCAAATGCAGTTTATAACACAATTTTCGAACTAAAGAATACAAATGCTGTTGGAACTGATGGAGTAAATATCAAAATTCTTAAAGCTTCTGTCCGCATCCTAAAATTTATATTAGCTAGTCTTTTCAATTGGTCCTTGCAAGTAGGAACGTTTCCAGATATTTTCAAAATTGCTAATGTTATTCCTATTTTTAAAAAAGGGGAAGCCGATCGTGTAAACAGCTATCGACCAATTTCTATATTATGTACTATATCCAAAGTTTTCGAGAAGATTGTCTTTAATCGTATATTTAATTTCTTAATAAAGTACAATATAATACATCAAACTCAGCATGGTTTTGTCCAAGGAAAATCTACTCACACTGCATTACTTTCATTTTTAACTAAAGTCTACGACAATTTGAATAGTGGTGGGAAGAGCATGGGCCTCTTTATCGACCTGTCTAAGGCTTTTGATTTAGTTAATCATGAATTACTCCTGCGTAAATTAGAACTATACGGTTTGAGAGGCTCAATAAAATGTTGGCTTACATCGTATCTATCCAACAGAAAACAGATAGTCACAGTGGATGGCGTTGTTTCATCTGAACTTAGTGTGAAGTCAGGGGTGCCGCAGGGCTCGATACTGGGGCCACTGCTCTTCCTACTGTTTGTTAACGATCTACCATGTGTAATTAATGACGATAATCTCGTAATGTATGCAGATGATATTAGTTACTTACATGCAGCTGCTAATATTGAAGAATTAACGAAATATATGCAAAGTATGCTAAACATATTTGTGCAGTGGTTTACCGTCAATAACTTACGAATAAACATCGATAAGACTGCTATCATGATGTTTACTCCAAAAAGAAGAGATACTGACTGTAGCCAACTACTGCGAGTTGATTAGTTAGTAAGTGCTATTATTCCTTGAATGAGTATTTTGAATCATCCTAATTTTCATATCACTTTTATTTTATAATGCTTAAACTTCTAGTATTAATTGTTATTTTGTATTATCATTTTTTGGCTTAGATTTTTTGACTTATCCTATACCATATGTACTTGTTCTGTATTTTCTTGTACTCTTGGTCGTTTGGATAAATATACATTATTATTATTATTATTAGTAATATTCGTTTCAAATATTTTTTGTTAACATCTATTTCTTCCGCACTATTTAAAAGAATAATTTATTTGTATTAATGCATATTTATTAATGACAATCATAACCTTTTCCTCAGTGTATACTAACCGCATAGTTCCGAAAATTAATTTGTCCACACTGTATATGGACGCGAGATTATTTACGAAGCGTATCGACTGACCGCAGCTTACAAGGGCGTAAGGGATATACGAAACAACGAAACAGAACAAAAAAAAAAAGAAGAAGCGTAGAGGAAAACGCCCAGGTCGTTTTAAATTCTAATTAATGTTTTTTCGTTAACATTCTGTTTACAATAAAATCTCGTGTTACATACACGGCCTGCTAGACGACGCTGGCCGAGAGGGGTCGGGCGGGTGCCCAGGGAAGCGACAAGAATAATAAAATGTTCGATAATTAAAAGCGGGTTTTTTTGAATCGACCCGTTAATTGGTCGACTCTCTCGGATGGAGTAATTAACTCAGAATGTGTTGGTCATTAATTAGCACTGGACGGGCCCCGCCGCGGACACGGTGGCGGCATCGGCGACCAGGTTCAGGTATAAGGCGAAGGAGAGGCTCTCAGGTGGCGACCGCACCCTCGCTTTGTCCGAATTTGCCGAGTAATAACACCCAGTCAGAGCCGCCGGTAAACAATTACACACGGACACAGATTCGGATTTTGCGTTTCATCTTTCTGTTCCTAACAAACGCAGAGCATTCACCACCAGAGGTAAGGGAGACTGGAGCAGGTTGTAACACGGGATAGTTAAAAATTCGTTGTATTTATTAGACCTGATAACGATTAGCATGGATCCAGCCTTGAATTGGTTTTCGCATTGTGATGCAGTTATTAAGAGAGAAGAACAAATTTGCTGTTTAACACAACAAAAATAAATTCAGTAAAGTTTTACGCCACTTTACTAATATATGAGTAGGTATAACTACACCCCATTCACTTTAAGAAGGCAGTAGATAGCGCTGCGATCGACGCCCAAATTACAACGAAGAATGAAAAATTAAGGGCAAATTTAAATTGTAAATTGTCAGTGTCATAAGGGAAAAAAGTTTAGTTATCAAAATTTTGTAATAATAGCAAAAGGTAATATGAAATCACTACGCTTTTAGTAGTTTATTTAAAATGTTATAGTTATTATAGTCATAATAGTTTTGTGCATGTAGGTTATTCGTTCTGCAAGAAAAGGGAATGTACGTGTTATCTAATTTCTGACCTATCTGCTTCGTCCAAGGAATCACATGCACTCTGACGAAGACGTTTTTTAGGGGGTGAACTGATAACTCCTGTGATATCCTTTTCTTTTACAATATCCCACACTGTCCTTTCACCCACCCCAAGTTGCTTTGCAGTCAGTTTAATTTCTGCCGATTTAGAACTGTCCCGCTTAAGCTCCAGATACAAATTATAAGCAGTTATCCTTTGCTTACTGCCAATATGTTTTCCCTGAGAATTTTTTGATGACCCTGCAGGTAGATCAAATACCTCTTCATCTGCCATATTAAAATTGATGTGAAAAATACTATGTCATCACTATCATTTTATTTATTAGTTATTAAAACAATACCTTGAAATATTTAACAGTACTCAGTAGAGCACTAAGAAGAAATATTTTTGTAACAATTTGCTTATAAAAATTACACTAACCACACGAACGACACAAAAAACCAATAAACACGCAAATACAAAGCTGAACCCAACACCGAGATTGACAAATGTCATAGATTTCAGTAATATTTTGTTTTATCCAACTTACATTTCATTTGCTATATAAAATATTTTTCGTGTGTGTGAATTCGCCTCGTCTATTAGCCAATCGCTAGTTGTAAATCTTTCGCCTATCTAATGTAACGCTGCATTCTTACAGTGAATGGACTGTAGTTCCCAATTTTTATTTAAGAATTTATTGTAAATTTTGCGACCGGTTTCAGTTTATAAACCCTTGCTAGGAGTACTGCAACAATTGATATAATAGATACAAAGAAACTTAAATAGGTGAAATGAAGCGTTCAAATGTGAGGTTATAAAATAGGTAAAATATGTGGTAGAGTCGTAAATATATTGAAGAACCATTTGAGGAGAAATGGCTTATAAATAATAGCAAATAAATAATTACCAGTAAAATTTTATAATGCCTGGTTTGTTGAGATTCTTATGGTGGGATTTTATGCATATCTGTAGTGTCTGTAAGATTGTCTGTAAGACTGTCAGCATGTATTATGAATGCTTGCAGACTTGCAGATAGTCTTACATGCGCTACAGATTTGCACAGAATCTCAGCATTAGTTACGGAAACCAAGTACAGCCAAGGATATAAATTATGGTCACATCAAGAGTGTATTGGGATAATGCATCTTATATATACAGTGAGGACGCGTGGATTGGAACAAATTCATTTAAAATTCAGGGATTTATTTTTTAGAAAGACCCTCGGACCGTCAATTTTTATTTTTAGCTGCAGGTTTTTTATGGCAAATTCATGTATACAGTGTGGCACAAAAAAAGTTACAACGACGAACTTAATTTTCTTAAACGAAAATACCTAATTTTTATTTCACTTTTGAATTCTAAGAATGTTTCATGTACCATGTCCTATACCTAAACTCCTGATTTTTACTTCTACCTGAGTTTTTTTTTTCATGGTACATTCATGTATACAGTGTAGGCCAAAAATAACTTATGACTACTAACTAATTTTTTTTAACTGAAAATACCTGTTTTTTTTATTTCTTTTTTGAACTCTGCATCCAATTCCAAGTATGTTTGTTGTATTAGGTGCTATACCTAAATTCATTATCGAGGAATTTACGATTGTTTTCTTTCAAAATTTGGGAAGACGCGTGACTTTAGCAAAATCATTTAAAACAAAAACAGAACAAATCAAATTAAATGTTCAAATTGTTGACCATTAACTTCCTGACAATAGGCAAGTCGATATTCAATTTCTTGTAACACTTCAGTTAAAGTTTCTGGCTGAATTTGTTGTATTTCGACTCTAATTCTATTCTTCAGTTCTGCGATATTTTCTGGTTTATTGAGGTATACTTTGGATTTTAGATAACCCCGTAGATAAAAATCTAATGGGGTTAGGTCTGGAGTCCTAGCCGGCCATTCGATATAACCTCTCCTTCCGATCCATCTGTTTGGGAAAATATTATGTAGGTAATCTCGTACTGTTGGAGAATAGTGTGTGGGCGCTCCATCCTGTTGGAACCATATCGAATCTGCCGGTATATTTGGGTTCTCACAATTCGAGTAAAGTGCATTTAAACTTGGTATTATGGAATTTTGCAGTAGATTTAAATAATTTTCAGAATTAAGTGTTCCCTCAATAAAAAACAGTCCAATAATTGAGGTACCCGCAATTCCGGCCTACACATTTACTTTTTGAGGGAATTGTGTACGACTTTCCATACTCCAGTGTGAATTTTTTTGTGCCCAACTATCTTACTTAAAAATTGCGGATTGGTATTGCATCTATCCATCACTATTTCGCAAAATTCTAATCTGCGATTGAGATCATCTTCAATAAGTTCCTGAACTAAATGTATTTTGTAAGGGTGCCAGTTGGCGTATTTCCATTTGCTACCATTGTACAGAACGGGTTCGTGCTGGGTAGCAGTAGGATATGAACGTACGAAAAACTAACTGAGAAACTCCATAGTCTACCACTATGGAGAGTATTCCCAGTTCTACAACAGGATAGTACGTATATGAAATACACGTAGACGCATTTTATATTTTGCGTATGCTACTACTATGCAACGTTAAAAAAAACTACTGTAATCCACGCCCAAATTATTTTAACAATTTTATTGAAAAAAAAAGAAAATTGTTACAGAAATAACAAACAAGTCTACCAAAGCAAATAAATAAGAACGTCATACTATTCTAAAATTCTAATTCCTGAAACCTAATTCTGCTTTAGTGAAAATGAAATTTAAATATCTTAAAAAAGCTTTAGATTTTGTCACAAAATCAGTCATATGTCTGTCGCTCTGACTGTAGAGTGTATATTTTGTGAGTGCATTCAAGTATCAATATTTTACTACATACTGATATTTTTGATAATGACTTTTAAAGCATGCATATTTACATACATATCGACATAGGCGAATTAAATTGCTTTCCCTTTTCTACACTAGTATTTTTCACGAATACTTTATTTGTTTATTTTACGTTTAAATCAATTTTCCATAGAATGTGTGCCAGAACAAAATATGGGTATTTTGAATTCCCACCAGAAAACTATTAAAGCGCCCTTAGCACGTAAAGAGCCGTCGAATGTGAAATATTTTTTATTCGAAGCTAATTGGATAAGTATATTAATATGGAAAAAAATAGTTGACAGATAAAATAGAACGCAATTAGAAGGATTGAATCCATAAGATTGAAGGGCTTTTCTTATTGTTTAACAATTCATATATTTTTGTTATGATTAAGTACAATATTCATTCAATATATTAAACACATTTATATGGTGAATTAACACCATATAAATGTGGTAATAAAATTATAATTATTAAGTCGTAACTTTTTATATTTTTTTTTGTATTTAGCAGAATAGCTTTGACATATAATATTACTAGTTAGGTACGTTTATGTTGGCGTTAAGCATTTGCTGATTATTAAAATCGAGAGTTAATTGACAAATTAAAATTTAATGGAAAGTTGCTTTTGATTATGAAATCAGTCATATGACCCATAAATTAATACTCTTAGTAAGATTTTGCATTATTTCTGCTATACTGAACGCTTTCTGCTAAAAAATCTTTGCCATTTCTTTTTTTTTTCGAATTTCTAAGTTGAATGGTTGCCCAGCTTGAATTCTGGCGCGAGTGAAATTTTTCATTTTGTGAAACAACGAAGTTATCTGTGTGAGTGTTGTCAGTTTTTCCAGAGATTTATTTAGTTTTACTGTGGAATTTATCATATCCAATGAGGTTTCGCTATTAGCAACATCTATTATTCGAGTAAAATGGGGGGAGAAGTGCACAATGGCTTCTTGTTTTTTTTAAGTGTAAGTTCGAGGAGTCTGCTGTTTCGGTAATCTCTACTACTTGTGAGATCATATCATTAAAATGGGGAGGAATAGTAGGTTGCGTATTTGAAGCAGTGCTGGTGAGTGACATATCGTCATAAAATTCAGTTGGAGTGTTTTTGTTGAGAGCTATTCGTGCAAATTTTTTTCTGTCTTCTGAAGTTATTAAAGGAGCAATTGTACATTACGTTGTATAAATATTCAACTGCACATAAATGTTTACAGAATTTTCCATCCTGACCGTATGGGCAATCGCAAGTACCTGTATCAATATGTACAGTATAAACGAACACTTTCAACGAAGAAGTTACGGCAAACTCGACTTCGCTGATTATACTGGCTTTCAAAGTTTGTGCCTTAGATTGTAAGTTGTGATAGAATATTCCATTTTTGTTTTTGCGACTACTTGCGTAAGCTGACAAATGTCTTTTGCGATTCAAAAATGTTTCCAATAAAATTTATTAGGGCACACGTATTAAAAGCTTTACATCTTTCTAGCACTACATTCTTAAAAATTCTAATGAAAGCTTCCGCGTAATTATTGGTGTTGTGTCAGAGGACACAACACCAATAATTACATACATTAATAAAGACATAAGAGTGTCTTTATTAATGTACCACTCTTGTACGCGATTCCCTATTCTTCTTTTCTGTCCCATAATGATTTCATGCGTTCTAAGAGATTATCGTAATTCAAAGTGATTTCGTCGATTGCCCATACGGTCAGGGTGGAAAATTTTGTAAACATTTATGTGCAGTTGAAAATAAATACAACGTAATGTGCAATTGCTCCTTTGATAACTTCAGAAGACAGAAGAGAATTTTTCTCGAATAATAGATGTTGCTAATAGCGATACTTCATTGGATATGATCAATTCTATAGTAAAACCAAATAAATCTCTGGAAAAACTAACAACACCTACACAGATTATTTCGTTTCACAAAATGAAAAATTTCACTCATGCCAAGAAATAGGTGTACAGCCACAACCGAGATCTATTACCAGAAGAAAGATTCAACTGGCATTAACAGCAGGAAGTCGCAAAATTCAAGCTGGGCAACCAACTCAGAAACTCAAAAACACAAGAAATGGCGAAGATTTTTAGCGGAAGGCGTTCAATATAGTAGAAATAATGTCAAATCAAAATCTCACTAAGAGTATTAATTTATGGGTCATATGACCGATTCCATAAATCATAAACTTTCCATTAAATTTTAATTTTAAATCGATTTTAATAATCAGCAAATCCTTAACGCCGGCATTAAAGGTATCTAAAAAGCAATATTATATGTCGAAGCTATTCTGCGAAATATAAAAAAAAAACAAATAAAAAGTCACGACTTAATAATTGTAATTTTATATATGTTAATTTACCATATAAGTGTGTTTAATATATTGAATGAATATTGTACTTAATCATAACAAGAATATATGAATTGTTAAACAATAAGAAAAGCTCTTCAATCTTATGGATTCAATTCTGTTAATTGCGTTCGATTTTATCTGTCAACTAATTTTTTTTTATATTAATATACTTATCCAATTAGCTTCGAATAAAAAATATTTCACATTCGACGGCTCTTTACGTGGCTAAATGCGCATTAATAATTTTGCGGTGGGAATTCAAAATACCCGTATTTTGTTCTGGAACACATTTTGTGGAAAATTGATTTAAACGTAAAATAAACAAATACAATATTATAAAAAATAATTCGCCTAATATGTCAATATGTATGTAAATATGCATGTTTTAAAAGTCATTATCAAAAATATCAGTATGTAGTAAACTTGAATGCACCCACAAAATAGACACTCTACAGTCAGAGCGACAGACATATGACTGATTTTGTGATAAAATTTAAAAAAATTTGAGATATTTAAATTTCATTCTCACTAAAGCAGAATTAGATTTCAGGGGTTAGAATTTTAGAGTAGTATGACGTTTTTTATTTATTTGCTATTTGTAAATTTGTTTGGTATTTTGGTAGCATACACAAAATATAAGATGCGCCTATGTGTATTTCATTTACGTACTATCCTCTAGCAGAACTGGGAATACTCTCCATAGTGGTAGACTATGGAGTTACTCAGCAAGTTTTTCGTATGTTCATATCCTACTACTACCCAGCAGGAACACGTTCTGTACAATGGTAGCAAATGGAAATACGTTGCCAGTTGAGCCCCCTGTAAGTATTTTAGAACAGAAGATTTACAGACTGACTGGTCTATAGCTACTTGTCGAGTTGCTTTTTGCGGATTTTCTTTTAAATCTAGCAAAATATTCAATTGTGTGTCCTGTGGAACTGGAAGATGGTTGGTTTTATATATATCTCTTACGTGACCCAGGTCTCTAAACTTTATTTCTATCTTACTAACTACCGTGCGTGTAATAGGCCTCTCCGGATATTTATTATTAAATAATTCCCAAACTTGAACTTGTGTTCGGATTCTGTCGCCATATCCTACCATCATCAAAATTTCTATTCGTTGCTTCTCAGTTAAACGTGCCATTCTTTCAAACTTTATAACTGCACTTGACAATTATTTACTTGAAGTGTCACTATACGTTGACAAGTGACAAGTCAATTATCGAAAATACCAGAATTAAAAAAACAAAATAAGTACAAGATAGAATGTTTTGCTTGATACAAAAAAAAACCCAGAAATATGGTCTTAATTAATTCAATCATGAATTTCTCGATAACCGTTAAGTTTAGGTATAGGAAATGGTACACGAAAAAGGATATAAAAAATAAGTGTTTCCATTTGAAAAAATGTAGTTGGTGGTCGTAACTTGTTTTTTGGGCCACACTGTATATATATATATATATATAAATTTACAGTAAAAAAAAACCTACTAAAAATAAAAATCGACTTACCCCAGCCTTTTTCAAAAAAACAAACCCCTGAATTTTAAATGAATTTGTTCCAACCGACACGACCTCACTGTATATTTGCCACAATTACGAATTCGACTAAATATTTTTGTTATTACTATTTCATCTGTCTTGTTGTTTTTATATTTCATAGGTAAAAGTAATTTGTTTGTTTCTTTTCAAATGTTATAGAATATTTTTTTAAGTACCATATAATATACCGTTGTGTTACAACTTACCTCAGTACTAGGGTAAATTGTATTTTTCTTCGCACTGATTCACAAAGAAAAATAGTCATTGTCACACAAAATGCATTACTTTTTTGTTTGCACCCCTGAATTTTAAATGAATTTGTTCCAACCGACACGACCTCACTGTATATTTGCCACAATTACGAATTCGACTAAATATTTTTGTTATTACTATTTCATCTGTCTTGTTGTTTTTATATTTCATAGGTAAAAGTAATTTGTTTGTTTCTTTTCAAATGTTATAGAATATTTTTTTAAGTACCATATAATATACCGTTGTGTTACAACTTACCTCAGTACTAGGGTAAATTGTATTTTTTTTTCGCACTGATTCACAAAGAAAATAGTCATTGTCACACAAAATGCATTACTTTTTTGTTTGCATAAATATTTATAGCAATTGAAGATAGTTGCAGCATATTACTGTGTAAAAACGACAGATTTTAGGTAGCGTTTGTGTTTATTATCCATCGGTTTATAGAAAAAGTTACAACCTGTCCCAATCTCCTCTATTTCGAACTAAACTTTTATGAGGATTATCTTTGATATATAATGAAGGTTGCCCGTCCTATTTTTGCACGCGCCTTCACGGGTTGCATACCACGGCTATTATTTTGTCGTTGCCTTTTGATAGAACCTCTTTTTACGACCCATGTCGGCATAATTTCTCCTTCAAAGTTATCATCGTCATCATTATTACCATTATTGCATTCACAGCTCACTTAATTTCGTACAAAAGGAACAAACATATTCGCAAAGCAGCGATGACAAAAAAAGCGAACCCACAGAACCCATACGCACATACGTTTAAGTATATCAGCTCTGGGCATTTAAAATTATTAATATTCCGTCACGGTGCGAAATTAATCATGGAAAATTACCACTCTTTATTACTCGTTAAAGTGTCCGCCGCTGATTATTTAAATACTTAATAAATTAAAACTATTATATATTCATGGAAAACGTGCGTCGACAGACTGCGCTTCGAGAGGTCCCTTAATGATCGCGATGTTTATCGATTGCGAGGAATTATCTGCCCCTTATAATTATTATCGATGAACTATCGTCTGAGAAACAGGTTCACCAACCGCTTAAATTGCATAAAATGCCCGCGAAACACCCACCTAGTTAGCTGTTTCTTGTTCCGTATAACTGCTGGCGATTTGATGGCTGGAATGGATATATTATTGACTCTGACTTGAAATTGTACATTAAAAAAATGATTGTAATAATACATGCGAGTATTGTACATTTGCCCTCGAGGCTCTAGATTGAATATAATACTCGTGGATTCCCATTTTGAGAATTACGAAAGAATATGTTATTATTCAACGACGCACAATGGGACGTAAAAAATGCTTAAAATCAACAAAAAATATAAAAGCATTAAGATACCAATAATAATAATGCTCCTGTAAGCATAGCTAAGATGTTTTCTTCAAGCAAATATTGCTTTTTCCTAATTTTTCACTAATGTAAGTTCTGGAAGTGATTTGATATTTTATATTAATACTAACAATAAGATCTCTATTACTTCCGATACTCTAAAACCCGAATGACAAAACGTAATTCAATGCGGGCTGCTGAGTTTTCAAGATCTCTTATTTTTTGACATTTTGTTCGTTCTGAACGCATTTAAAAAAAAACCGTGCCTTCACTGATCCTTGGCCCACCAAGATAGAAATTGTCATTTAAAATTTGCAGCTGTTCGTGTAAGAGCATAAAGCTAATGCAAATATTTAGCTGTCTGGAAGTATACAAAATATCAAAGAGGCCAATTCCTCTTCATATCTATGGAAACGAAATAAATGGAAGCTAGATAGGTATCAAAATTTACAATATCACAGAATTCAGCTTTATTTTTTTCTAAAATGTTCAAAAATGCGCATTTTTTTCAAATCAGAGCTGGATTCGGAGTTTTGATAGAGTTTTATGAAACAGTACTGCTTCATCGAGAGTCAATCATTTTCCTTTTTGTAATTAATATTTTTTCACATCTTTACAAACAGGTATCAATAAGAAGATTAACTTATTTTGCTTACCAAAATAATAGAAGGTAATTGCCACCGCTACCTAAGCCATAATATATTTTCCAACACTGACAAATTCACATTAATAATTACTGAAAGATATATTTATGTAAAACCAAAAATGTGGATGGGGTGAAAAACCATTTCATATACAGCTAAAACCGAATCAACCCCAAACACTAGATACATCGTGAATTACCGGCATCGCAAAAATTGGGGGTGGGAACGTAATACCTACCGCTCGATGGGTGAACAAGCAGTAGTCAAATAGGAGCTGCACGTGGAGGCAGTATGAGTTACCGTTATTAAGCGAACGTATTCATGCCATTAGTTATTACACCTACTTATTGGTTTATTTTTGTTATAATTAGTTATGTCGTATATTGATTGTACATTTTTATTTAATCACTTGTTTGGCTGGGACTAATATTGTTTCCTCTAAGCACCAATCAATTTCTAATCACAATTTAGCCAGAAATATTTTCATTACTTGAAACTTATTTTAATTTCCATTTTCGAAACCGTTTTGCTTTTCACTAAAAAACAATTTCAAACAAACACCAATTATTGTGCTGACGTTTACTGAAAATATCAGGGGCAATTACTAGCAGAAGTAGGTATTCAAATATTACTTAAAAAAACAAAAGATAAATAATTTATTAGTGACTATTTCGAATGTTGGATATACGATAGTACCGGTATAGATATGGAATAACTAATCTCGACTAGGAACATCTGTGATACAATAGTGTTTATCGATGTAAAATCTATAGCCGGATATACCAGTGAAATGGGCCGTTTCATAGATTTAGCAATTTTTTTTTTGTGGGAGCCGTCTGACCTAAAGTCTCCTGAAACATTGGGGCAGCTTTATATATAATAATATACTATTGAAACCTAGAAAGTTTGAACTTTGTAATATTTATAATTTTCGAGTAAATAACTGTTGAGAAGAAAAACAAGAAAAAATGCTACAGAAGTAACACGTACTGCCTTAGTGCAACATACAAAAAATATATTAAAGCATTTATTAATATATTTGCCTTACTTAGAAACCGTCTACGAGCACATTATTATAAAAAAGTCAAATCTAGTGACCACAGCATCTTATTTTGATAATAAGAATTTTAAAAAATATTTTAAGAAAATATTAAGGATTTGAATGTTATACTATACCTGGGTTGCAGAAATATCACATGGATTGTAGCATAGTAATAGACACATGACCACTCCGTGCTACACAGGATTTTATTAATTCAGGAAAATTGTTTCAGGAACATGTGGTCGATCGAATATTCATGTGCCCATATGTGGATTTTTGTACGAAATATATTCTTTTATTTCACTATGTTATATCCAACTGTATCGAGTTGCAATTTGCATATTTTCGGAGGACGTTTAGGTTCGTTAAAAAAGATAATCACCATCGACAACTACTACAACATACTACCACATATTATACAATATGCATATGGTCAAAGAAATGTTCCACTGGCGAAATATAGGTGGCACCACAAGTATTCTCTTATGGAAATACATCACCACTAGAAATGCACAAACAATAGAAAACGCTAATGCTGCGATCTATATTTCTCCAGTGGAACAGTTCTTTGACCATATGTATACTTGTATAATATTTGATACTACGAACTCAAAAGAAGATGTCACATAAGTTAAATATATAATAAGCGAAAATGATTCTGTTTTGTTTCTCTTCTTAACAGTTATTTACTTGAAAACTACAAACGTTACAAGGTTAAAACTTTTTGAGATTCATTATTAAGTAAATATACTACATTTAAAAAATCGCCAAATCTATACAAAGACCAATTTCACTAGCTTATCCGGTCTTTAGAACTGATATTGGGATAAACATGCATTCGCCTGTCTCTATGACTATGAATGAATATTGCAATGGGAAGCTAGAGAATGAATGAAGTGATTGCCCAAGGTTGCTTTCAGGACGTAAACGGATACATTTCGTGAAGGGCATAAGCGAGCAATACCGTTCAGGGCTTGGCTTTCATAGTAGATTGCATTTTAATTTTCACACAAATAACTTATTGATAATCTATTCTTTCCCTTAAGAGTAAATTGTTTACATACGAACATGCTGCTACACATTTATTTTCGTGTCTGGTAACTGGTTTGCAGTCAATATGTATTCATGAGCCCGTATTCCCGTTGTACATTTTTCTAATCTTCCAAAAGTAAAAGTAAAAAACTTTTGTAATAAACAACATTATTGCATAAATAAAAAATAGAAATATAAGACAGAAATGTATTAAAAGTACTAACAATATTCATCTTAAACGTTTGATTTGCTTCTTTAAGAAACAAATATCAAATTACCGCAGCTAAATTGAACATAGAGATATCAAAACGTCTACAAATGCAATAAAAAATAATTCTATGTTTTAATGTTTAAATCACTAAAAACAATTGGCGGCACTTTGAGTGTGGCTGCTTAAGTCGATTTTATTATTTTTTTCTACCACTATTTGCACAAACCTTTATAACATAACTTAGGAAAACGAACTTACTCTACATCACCTACGTGATAAAATAAGGCTTCTTTACCCCAAATAATTAACCTACTGTAATACAAAGTATAAAATCAATGTTTTTCTTTTGACATCGATATTTGTACCGACGTTGGCTAACAAAATTATTGATTGTTTAATTGCACACTACATGAAGTAACTTTAACGACATTCATTCAACAACTAATCACTGAGGAAATATCTGCAGGCCTAATAACATTAAAGAAATTGAAGAGTTCATCATAAAAACAATAGTCCCTATGAAAATAAAAGTTGTTATTATTAGATGGGAAACGCTTTCGATGCTTTTTTCTTTCTGCATCGTGTTTCAAATATCAATGATTTCGATAGGCTCCAAGATGTGAAATGTGTGTCTCTGTCTTTCCTGTTTCATAGTCGTAATTTAATCATTAGTTAGTAGATTAATTTAAATTACATTTACTGGGGCTCATGAACTTCGATCCCAAAATACCGTAAAAAGAACCAGAAATGCAAGCAAAGTAGTAGATGCAATTTACAGAGTATTAAATAAAATTCAAATTACATCTTACAAAACTACGAGTAAACTATGATTCAAAGTAAGCAATATACATAATTGAAAACCGTACTACTTCAAATAATAATTTATTTTGATATGTAGTTCATGCAAAAACGAATAAGTTAGTATTGAAACCTTACGTATTCATTTTTTTTTACATAAAGCTTTCTAGTTTTACCAACAATTAAATCGTTCTGCCCCATTGTGCAACGAGTTAAAAATTGATGTTGATGTCAGTTGTTAGCTATTTGAGTAATTGAACAGTACCTAATCTAAATATGATTAAACTTCGCTATCTATACTTTAGAAATAAATCTCTGGCTCTCACACTTACAGTACTTTTCCTAAAATTTTAGGTTCCTATAAACACATACCCATTCCTTCTATTCAAGGAGAGAGGCATAAAAAGGAGTACTTTTTTCTGCAATTCTATTAATATCTGCTTTTGGAGCGAATTGTTTTCCCCACAGACCTTTATTCAGCTTAATTTACATATCAGACTATTGCTACTTATGTATGTAAGCATGTGTGTATATCAATGTAATGAAATTTAATGGCAGCCTATTTAAAGTCGATACGAAAATCAGTCGGCATTATGCATGAGCGTGTGGCGGAATCGTTTTGATTTGGAAGGTCAGACTTGATGAATATCCGAACGGCGTTAGTGAATATTCAGACCGGGAGGACCTGAAGAGAAGCGGCCGCAGATGATGTGGCTCGTCTCGCGATGGTCAATGTCACATAATTCAGATTCGAATTAATGCCAACCGTTCCGCTGCAGCGCTCGCCAGCAGTGTCTTATCCTCTCTTACCCGCTGAGCCTTTCGTTCTTCGTCTCTTCACTGTTGTCGATGGCCCGTCGACGTGTTCCACCTTTCGGAGACGCGCGTTATACATTCGAACCGGCGGAATGATTATAATTGAAAATTATGGGTGATGCGCAAACAAAGAGACGTTTTTGCGTGTTTCATATTCACGTCAATAAATTATCACAGGGATACCGTGCATTAACATATGTCTGACTTTGTATCCTGACTGCGTCTCCTGTAATCATGCAGGGAGGATAGGATACATAGTAAAAGAGAAGCAAAAAGCTATTTTTATGGAGGATAGCTTTTGCTGATGCAGAAAGTTTGAAATAGTTGATAAAAAAAAGGACGAATGACAACTTCGAAATCACATTTACTTTGGTTTTTGTCCTTCATTTTCGCTTTATTAGGTTAGAGCCTATCATTCTATCCAATTAATTGTGACTTCAAATCAATACCGGATTCATTCTTGTTCTCTTCCTCTTGTTTCTGGCAGACCACCCTCGGAAGCCTGGCACGTACCTAGCTATCTATGCCGATGACACCGTCATTTACGCAAGAAGCAGGAGCGAGAGGTTGGGCGTCTCAGACGGCCACAAATCGCCTCGTTCGCTGGTCCTCTCGATGGAGCCTTTGAACGAGGCACAAGTGTGTTGCAGTTGGATTCTCGAGGAGGAGAAGTGATCCTGAGACACGCATCCGGGTGGGAAACATCAGATTATCGTTAGGGCCAACAGGTTAAGTACCTAGAAATCCATTTCGACAGGCGCACATAGGGGTATTTCATCAATTTAGGCGGCCAAAATTATTACTTGGTGTTTATATACTTTAAATAGGCTTGTATGCATTTTTATAGTTGTAAGACGTCTTTGGAGTACGTTGGTTATTGATTGCTATGGTAAATAGTGATTTGGCTGTATTGAAATAAATCCCTAATTACAATGTTGTTTACAGTTTACTTAATGGGATTAGTTGTTTTAAAGGAATATAAATCAAGTAAAGGGTGAATACATCGTAACGCATAGAAATACAAAAAATTATTATCTAAGGTGATGGATCCCGAACCTCTTCGTCAGAGGTCCATTCCCCAGTTTCTGTCACTGATCCTTCAGAAGAACTTCCGTCATCAGTACTTGGCCCAGCAAGAATAAGCATTTCTGATCTTCTTTTTGGTTTTGGCCTACTAGTAATTAAAGGAACAGAGTTGGGCAGTAATGTATTGAAATCATCTAAATTACACTGCTCTCTGGAGAATTTCCTGGCGAAATTCATCCGATATAAACGAAAATGCTTGTTCCGTGCCTCTGCTGCTTCTTCGGACAGTAATCCAATAGGCAACAGTACCTTTTCTATCACCGTTGTACCGTGGATCAATAACTTGTGCATGGTAGGGGTCATGGGATACCATGAATATAATTCCACATAACGTTTGGCAGTCTCATATCCATATTTAGCAAATTTCTCGAGTCGACTTGATGACCGCTGCAAATTACCTCTAAGTCTAGTCGACACCCGTAATTTCTGCTGCCATTTCTGGATTGGCGAAAAATCGTATACTTGCGTTTCCATCGTTGGTGTTTCCCAATCCAGCTTTGGGCACATCGATGATCAAGCCTGTTTTTTGTCGAAATTTCGCCTGTGTTTTCGCCTTTTTCTTTTTAATAATTTCCGCTTTTTTTATGTGCTTCTGTCCACCTTTTCTTAAATTGGGATTTCAAATAAGAGAAACTATGTTTCACTTCCTTCAATTGCTCGTCACAATTTTCTTCTTGCGATAAAGTATATCGTTCAATATAATTTAATTTTTCTTCAAAATTCGGCAAGTCTGGCCCTTGCATTACATTGAAAAGTAATCCCATAAGTTACTACTCGAGTCCCAGAAGTACCCGCGGATCCTAAAACAAAAGAAAAACTGTATACAGTAAATCAATATAAATCGCTTCATTTTGCATTATCTTTGTTCAGAGCCTCAAAAACCACGGTTTCACGGGAAATCACGGTCAATTTTTGTGTGCACGCTTAGTACCCATACTATTCTCTACTTTAAACCCAAAAAATCTACTGGGACGAACCTTGAAGTATAACAAAAACCCTTTTCGAAAGTCAAAATAAAAATCAAAATAACGCTACTTGATGTACTCTAACCATAAAAAAGTTATTAATAATTCAAAAATTTTACATAAAACTGATTAATGTAGATGTATTCTTACCTGCTACATTCAAATCCATTAGAATTTTCTACTACTTTCAACGCTCGCCGAAAACACAATTCGTACACTTACGACAACTATCGAAATTCGACTGATGCTACGGAGTGCGCTTTTGCAATTAGGTAAAGGGAAGGGTTACCTCTTGTTAGATACCTATTCAGGGTTGTGGGAGGGTAGTTTATTTTTACCTGGCTTGAGTTTTAGAAAATCGATTTTTGGCCGCCTAAATTGATGAAATACCCCTATGTGAGGCGTCTCACCTAGTCGAAGCAGAGCTCCGAGCTCAAAGTCCATTGGGGCACTTCAAAACAGGACGCTAAGGCTAATTGTGCAGGCATCTTGATTCGTTAGAAATGAGCAGATTCATCGCGATGTGCAAAGTCCGACTCTCCGAGACTTCATTAAACAGATTCTTATCGCTGCTTGAGCTCGCGCCCATCACAGAGAAAACCCCTTGGTTCAGGCAGTCGTGCCACCTCAGGATCGTCCACCTCCTCTCATTCGAGTCAGACCTCTAGATGTTTTATTAGACTAACATCTAACGTTCCAAACGTGACGACCGCCTTCAGCACTTCAAAGTGAGATAAACTTCACTTATATTAGCTTCGTGTTAGAATTTCAAATGACGATCATCAATCTCCCTTGAAGAGCAACTTATCACAAGTTATTTCCAGTCACCCACCCCAGCGTCTTGATCGTGGCGTTGCTATTAGAGATGAAAGGGTACAGAACCTCAGATTCACACCCTACTTGAGATGTTAGGTTCACCGTACATTGATTCTTGTAAGTTTGGAATACGCTTCTTCTTGCTTACCCCTGAAGTATCTATTTGATCTGTAGAATCCATTCCAGAAAACCAGAATACTATCTAGGTTCAGTTTCTGTTTATTGAATGCCAAACTTCGTGGAATGCACGTCAAGTTTGTAGAGCAAATTTTATTTTCTTCGAGTGGTGGAGTGGCGTTCTCTAGAACTGAATTAGTGGGACGGGCTCAAATTATGCTTTTCTAATTACAGGTTTATAATCACTTTATAGATTTGTTAGAATACGTAATTCGAGTTATTACATTCAATTATACAATTTCAGTTCTCGAGAACTCCATCTGTTGTCCGATTGGTTCACTTGATTATGAAGCGTTCGCGAACTGTATGTTCGAACAAACTTTATATTTCCGCAATCCACTATATAGTCGATATATGTAACTCTTGATATAACTAAGAGCCCGAACTTTTAAAGTACCTAGTAGTGCACGAGGAACGCTGTTAAAACCCTTGATGAGATCTAGGAAGTTGTGCCATTACGATATTTCCGTCTTCTTGTTCATTTGAACCATTTTATGAAGTTTAACATATAACTGTTTTAGTAGATTTATTTCTGAATTCATAAAATTTTACTCTACTAGGTAGTTCATCAGTCAAATAGCCAAGCAACCTAACGCAATGAAAAATAATTTGTTAATTTTATCAACTTTGTTGTCTATACACATTTAGTATTGGTCTAGTATGAAAGAAATAGTCTACAAGGAAATAATCGAGCCCAGCGAAGAGTTGCTTCAAAAAATTCAAAAAGCTGCCAATATAATCAGAAATAAGGCAAGACTGTTTTCTAACATCAGAATATCTTTAAGAAAACGCATTGTAGTGGGCAGTGAATATTTCAAACAGTTGCTCTAAATAAGTTATTCACCTAGTATTGGGCGTTTGTTATGGCAGTTGTATTAGCTTGCTACCCTTCTGGAAAGCCGATTTTTTAAGACATTATTTTCAAACATATGTATGTTATTGCCCTACTGATAAAGTATGATTGAGTGTGTATGCATTACTTCTTTTTATTATTTATTATTTACCTGAACTTCATAATTTAATGATAAAAAATTGTGTTAATACGACGAACTGCATTGAAACTTTCGAATGCAAATATCTCGAAAACGGATCAAGATATCAAAATTAAACAAGTATGTATTTTTCATGTAAAAAGAGGTTGCTCTTTCAAATTTTGTATTCGGTTTATGTTAATGTGCACACACAAAAAAGGTAAGTTTGGATTTACCTATTCAGCAGGGTGTAACTAGCGCCCTCTATGAGCAACGGTAAAAGTGATGACAAATTCCTATTCATGATGCTGAAAACGCAGTAATACCAATTTTCACGTTGACTCTATGAAAACTTGCTAAATGATTGGGAAATTTAGAAATAAAATTATTAAACATCCTGTATGTCTTAAACGAGCAACAATTGTATAAGGCATGCTGCGCTCAATCCTTATGTATAGGTTCTACTATTCCCAGTTTTCGGATTTCCTATTCTTAGCGACTCACACTGTATAAGCGAATTTTATAAATATTGCAAGGTACCTGTCCTTTGGAGGATTTATAAAATTCGTTTACTAAGGTGACCGCCCCATGTTTTGTAACATTTACAAACCTTATAGGACCTTTACACTTTAACAACTTCTCTGTTTCTTTTTACATGATTCGTTTGTGGATGTATGTGGACTACAAAGTGAAAATAAGCAAAATATTCTTTGCTGTGCATATATTAGTTTATACATTGTAAACATAACTTCAAGGTTAGTTTCAAAATACTTTTCGTATGAATTAATACAATAAACTTTCTACTGAAGAGAAAAATCTGTCTTAAAAAGAAAATTACCTGCTATACCCTACTTTTCTTATAAGAAAAAGAAATAAAACACATTCCCATCCACGTCAAAATACGGTGAGAATAAATTATGAAATATGAACTTTAATATATTACCCACCCAGCGGCATAAATCACATTATCTTTCAGACGCCACAAATCATCGTTTACAAAATCTTTTCGTTTAGAATCAGCAGACTTTAAAAGTTTATACCACTAGTAAAGAAACAAATAATAATAATAATACAAACTGGGTCAGCTTATTGGTTTTACATTACAGAATTATAATAGATTTCCTTACATCGTCTGACTTTTTTATTACCAGTCGTTTCGAAAGAAAGCATATATGAAGCACATGATACAAAAATGCACACAATGAAAAACGCATCACGCGGAAATGATTTCTATATTAAATATTTTCGGCCCAAAATTCGTTCAAAAAAAACATTTAAAAGGCAAAAAAATAACAGGTAGATTTCAGCCCTTTCCACTGGTATGGGTATTTATACAGGGTTATTCACACTATTCGGCACGGAATATTGCAGCCAAAACAGACGACGTGCAAAACATGGGTCTATTATGGTTACTTTTTAAAATTATTTTCATATTATACAGGATGTTTCAAGAGCCTCAACAGTTTCAAAGGCGTATTTTTTAAGTGGAACCCTCTCCTATGTATATTATTATATTTTTGAATTTTCTAATCAAAATAAATGTGTGTTTTAATAAGGTTTATAACACCTAAATTTTAAATTTTTTTTTAATAATTTTTATTTTGTGAAAATCTAACCTGATTCTTAATTTTTCAAATACTTAAGAAGTATTTAAGCAAAATTAAAGTGAAGTGTAACAACAGACCATATGTTATAATAAACTTACCGTCTCATGCAAGCTATACAAAAATTAAAACTAATCAAATAAGAACTGTTAGTGGCTATAACTTGATTAATTGAACAGAACACTATATTTTTTAACTTCCCAACAAATGTACGTTCTAATTACCTACTGAATGGTATTTACAAGTTAAACTTTAAGTTTACGCATTTTTGCAGAATACGCCTAATAATCGTTTTTTTTTACATCATTTGGTATTTTTTAAATCAAAGTTCTAAATGTACCTATTTGCCTATGATATTATGAAATATCAAATCATTCATTAGTCTGTTACCTTAACCTTGCTATAGTTACATTTTTTTGGCACATTATTTCTGTACTACTGCTGATTATTATAGCTTTGCTATAACATGCGTCGAGTATAGCGAAATTTGATAAGATACTACAATATGTGTAGTGTTACCAGTGCCATCTGTTTTGTAAGTATTTTTGTTATTTGAAACGCATTGATTGTATTTAAAAAAGAGTGCGTTCAATAAAAATAATAAATGGTTGTTGGGCTCACAAGGAATAGCCCTGCAGACTGAAAGAGTACCATGGTAGAAGCACTACGTATTTTTTTTTTCTGCCCAATCGCGTAATTTAGGGAAACAGCCACTTCTAAAGTTCGTGCAATTTTTAATTTTTTAAAATATATCCGAAATTATAACAAATATTAAAAAAAAATCTTAACATAATTGGCAGCAGATTACATGGTCCGAAAGATGACATAACCTGTCTTCGTGAGAAGCTAAAAAAGGGGGAGAGGGTACCCCTACCCCATTTTGTGAATAATTTCTCCTATCCTTATATCTCAAAAAAGGCCCTTTTGCGTGGAAAACGGTGGTGTATAACAAATTCACAGAAATAACAATAATAATAAACATTCAGCAACGAATACTAAAACTACTATCAGATGCATTTACTAAATATTTTAAATGTAAATGAGTTCATTTGTGTTTAATATATTTTTTAATTAAACGTCATTCTTCTGCTACTATATAGGTACTATTATGTCCTCAGAAAAGTGCGCATAAATATTAATATTTTTATTTATTAATTTATTTAGCTTCTAAAGCCCACCGTCGAAGATCCATATTATTAATTATATTTTGCAAGGGATTATGAAACTCATTTTCTTCTGGTGTTAAAGAAATTACTGCGATTGCTACTTGAAACGCCACAAGTAAAATGTTCAACACGTTAGCTGTATGAATTACATGGCATTGTATAAAAAAATACAGTTGTACGCAGCACGAGACATAAAACATCATTTGAAGCGATTGTCTTATATATGCACATACACAATCAGAGAATTATACGGGTATTCGGTCTGTCAAATTAAAACTAAATAAATACGTCGATATTTCGTTTTAATTTAAAATATCTTTAGGAGGCAATAAAAATATAAAAGTTAAAATGAAACAATATAGAAAATCACATTAATTAATTGCTTACAAAGTTGTAATTTTAATGACAGCTGAAAAAATGATAAACAGTTAAAATATTTAAATGCAAGTTATCCTAGACATATTCTAAATAAATTTATTCTTCTAATATGTTTGATGGTCCTATAAATCAAGGAGCTTCTTTACAATTTAAGTGTTATAAACTTCCTTCATAGTAGGTTTGACAAATAAAATCAAACAACATTTTAAACCACTTGCAAATGTACAAATTGCAAAATACAACATGTTAACCATTGGCAGTATTTTCACTAAAATTAAAGATAAAACTGTAACTCTCAATCAAAAGGATGTAGTATATAGTATTCCTTGTACCGATTATCAAGGTTGTCAAGGTTAGTGGTCAGACGTCGCAGATTGTAAAGAACAGAATAATTAAACATAAGAGTGATTGTCGTATCAGAAAATGTGCCTTATCTCTACATGTCCAAGATCTTAAACATTGTTTTAATTGTGATGGTATTTCCATACTTGAATTAGAACCTGATTACAAAAATCGATTATTTTTGGAAATGGTTAATATAAAAAATTGTAGTAATTCTATTAATTTTAATACTGATACAAATCAATTAAGTAGTATTTATTGCAATATTTTACATCAATAATTTTTTTTTCTGTTTATTTTATATAACTGCAAGCAATTTTTTTGTTAACTATTGTTGTTTATTGTTTTAACTATTTATCATTTTGTCAGCTGTCATTAAACCTACAATTCGCAATATAAAAAATTGTAGTAATTCTATTAATTTTAATACTGATACAAATCAATTAAGTAGTATTTATTGCAATATTTTACATCAATAATTTTTTTTTCTGTTTATTTTATATAACTGCAAGCAATTTTTTTGTTAACTATTGTTGTTTATTGTTTTAACTATTTATCATTTTGTCAGCTGTCATTAAACCTACAACTTTGTAAGCAATTACTTAATGTGATTTTCTATATTGTTTCATTTTAACTTGTATTTTTTTAGTGCCTCCTGAAGATGTTTTAAATTAAAACGAAATATCCAGGTATTTATTTAGTTTTATTTTGACAGACCGAATACCCGTATAATTCTGTGATTGTTTACGAAGTCCGGTCGATATTCCCTTTTATTATAAGCACATATATATATATCCAAACATCTACGTGACTTTTCAAAAGTTCATGTTTAATTACAGATCTAATAAATCTTGCTATGGATAATATGATGTATGCGTTCCTGCGCAATGTTATTGTTTAATATATTACTCTATAATTGATATAACTCTGACGTAATTGATCGCACGTGCGTAAAACCAAAGAGTGTCAACTGTAAATTATAGACACAGCACGTTAAATAAATTAATAAATCAAAATATATATGTTTATACTCACTTCCTGAGGATATACTAGTGAGCAGTAGTAAGAATTAATGCCACTTTATTAAAAAAATATGTAAAATATAAATAAACTCATTTAGTAAATGCATTTTATAGTTTTTCAGTATTTGATGTTGAATGTTTATTATTTTTTATTAATTATTATTATTATTATTTCTCTGAATTTGTTATACACCGTATTTTGCTACGTACAAGCGCTCTCTTCGAAGAGATAATAAAAAGAAAAATTATTAAAAACATAGGAGGTAGGGGTACTCACCCCCATTATTAGCTTCTTGCGAAGGCAGGTTACGTCATCTTTTAGATCATCTGCTGCAAATATGTTAAAAAAGTTTTTTAATAGCTGGTATAATTTCAAAGATATTCCTAAAATTAAATAATGGTGCAAACTTGTAAACAATGTAGAAAAGTGATTAAGACATATAAGAATATGAACATTATTGACATATTAGTACAGCAACGTTTCATATATATATCATAAATAAATCCATAAGGATTTATTTATGTATGAGTAGGTATATTAGTTTTCGAATTTCACAGTTTTCCATACTATTGCAATTGCTGCCACTAAAATGTGGTTTCATTAATTAGTCGTAGTTGCAACTTGTTTCCTACCATATCTAAGTTATTTTAATTAACTAATTAAGATTTCCTTTTGTACGTTTGTTACGTTCCCATTAGTTATTCAATTATAGTTTGATTTATTTATTTGCCGTGTAAGTACATTCCTTAAGCAGACAAACACATGCACGTAAGCCTTAGCCAAGCAATACAAATTAGCTTTAATTTTATAATGCGATTATTGGTATGGGTACAGAAATGAGTAAGATCTCTCCGTATACGGATGATACTCTTACATCTTATGACCTCGTACACATGTACGCTAACACTATAATTAATTAAATATGAAATCCGCGTTCGATCGTGTTGATGATGCTTGAAAAAAATGAGATGGGGAAAAGATAAAGAAAGCGGGTGAAACGAAACGAAAGGATGGGTGATCCGCGATAACGAAGGAGCAGAAACACGAAAAAGAAGCAAAAGAAGCGAGAGAGGAGAGAGACGAACACAACTTTGTAATTTAATTACCGACGGGTTTGCACTTATTAATGCGACGGTGTCGTATAATTAACAACACGCTCTCTAATAAGGTTTTGATCAGGGGCGTGCTATCTGGGGAAAAACTCGCCGCAGAAATGACCGTATAAGTTGGCAAGTGGGCATTATTGTGACCTTATCATCGTACTATCTCGTAATTGTAGATAAATCAAAATATTGCATATGTGCAGGTGTCTCTATACAGGTTAGTATATAGTTACACATTAATCTCCTTCGACTGTTATTTTGAAAGAATAATATTATTTTAATCTCAATTATTAAGATAAGGTAAATCGTATCATTTCTGCTATATACTCTTGGTGCCTTCGCTAATAGTATGCTATCGAGAGACAAAATGGTGCAGGACTTTCAACTTATTAACTACGTGCACTGGGAAGATTAACTATGCCATGATATATTGCGTTTATTTTTTGTAGATTGATTCACGGGTGTATAAATTACCTTTAAAATTACAATTGATTAGTATATAGTATGATTTATTACACATAATGGAAAACATTTTTTATTGAATTAAACACAAAATTGTGTAACATTGGTGCTGGATTAACAAAAAGTAAAACCGGAAAATATGAGGACAGCAGCCAACAGCAACAGCTAAGTAAGTGCTAATTTAATTAGAAATAAGCAAAGGCGAGATGTTTTCGATATTGCATGAAAACAAGGAAGAAGAAATAAAATAATAATAATCTTTTATAAAACTTCACAGCGCAAGTAATAAATATTATGATTTGTAGCTTAGTAACCGATGAAAAGACCAGAAAATCTCTTGAAAGCTCTGCATTTCAATAGAAAAATTTATGACTATGGATAACAAATTAATCTCCAAGCAATATTATATAAAACTTAAGCTAGTTTTACATTTATTAATTTCTATTTTGTACACTAGAACTTGTCATTTTACTTTTCTCAATAGAAATCAACATCTTTAAAAGTTTTTCCCATGTACCTATACGGTTTCCTACATGTCTAATTCCCTGATAGAAGATTATAGACTTCTGTTTTGGATATGATTATTTATGTATTGTGCCACAATTAGACGTGCCATAAGGACAATCTGGTGTGTTCCTTAAATCTCGTTCCAATTCCCCAATATATTTTTGAGGTGTTGGATCCTGCAGAAGGACGTGGTCTATGCTGATCTTTCCAAAGCTTTTAAGCTTGAGGCCTTCAGGTTCTCTCGCTCTCCTCCTTCAGTCGTATTTAATGGACCGAAAGTTTTATATTGTAGAAAACGAGTTTATTTCATGTCATCTACTTTGTAGATCTGGGGTACTGCAAGATGCTAACTTAGGGTTAAGGCCATCTTGTCAGGGTTCGCTCAAAACGAGATGGTTAGTGGCGGCTATAAGTTCGTCCTCTCTGCTTAAAACCGGAGCAGGGTGAATGAAGACCGTTGCCGTGAACCACTCCCCCCTCGCCCGAGCTGTCGTATCGTGGCTAAGTGTTTGCACAGGGTTCTACAACGATGCCAGTTGTTGCTTTCGGCTACTGAAAGCCCAACTGTTAAACCAGGTCCCGAAAGGGATGGGGGGTCTTGGCTTAACTGCACGGACCGAGAGGAGACAACCTCAACAAAAACCTAAATTCTAAGGTGGCGGACTAGACTGAGGGGAGGCGTGGCTGGATAGAAGAACAGTCTACTAGTCCAACCTTGGGGCACCTGGCGCACCCCATTGTATTTAGCCTTACCTCTGCATGTGGGGTTCTGTGGAGGTGGACCTTTTCTTCTCTAGCTACTCGTGGGATCAACCATGGAGGAAGGACGTTGATTAGAGGGACGAACCCCTAAAAAATAGGAGTTGGAGCAGGACCTCCATAAGAAGCCTCCCACTTCCAAAGTGAGAGTACCTCACAAGGAAGGAACAAAGGGAAGAGCAAAACGACTGGAGCAGAGTGGGGAACAGGATAGCATCCATCCCCTCTCAAATTGCGTCTCACTGTGCAACTCAAGGGCGTTGCACTTAGGAGCACGTGAAATCGAAGAAGGAGACTTACCTAACCTGGGGCCTTCTGATATCCTACACTTTCTGAAAGGAATAGGATTGGAAGGCCAGCTATAAAACAGCAAGAACAGGGGATACAATAGATCTTTTAGATCGCAGTGTAATATCACCCTCGCAATTTATACATACATAGATCAAAACGCGATTGCGAGTTGCTTTAAGGCAATGTGGATTATGTCTCTCGGTGGTATCCATCTAATGAACGTAGTTGGAAAATTTCATAAAATTTCATTTTCACTCTCCCTTTCAAGACATTGTTAACCATGACTGTTCAATCCAATCCTATTTTTCGGCTATGAAAACACTAAGTTTTATACTTCACAATTCAATGCATTGTGTCCCATTGATCTGGTCTCCAGTTTATGAGAATCATAGAGTGGAGTTTAAGAACATTCAGAAGAACGTTTTCTTAAGGGTTTATGGTATAGCGTGAAAAGCCAATATCCTTGCATTGGCTTCCTGCAGGATGTTGTGTAAGAGACATTTCAGCTGGATTCGTTTGATTTCGCATCCATGTTTCTTTATAGGTTAATTACTACAGAAACCAAATTTACTTGCTCCTAAACAGTCTGCCAGATCTACCTTTTATATTGATGGCCCCAGACTAAATATGTTCATTAAGTCCCCTGTGTATGGTATGTGTAGCGCTTTTAATAGAATTATTAATAATATCGATACTTTATTTGCACTTTTTGTGATATTTAGAAGCAAGAAAGAGCTGCATCACCAGCCACAATTTCATAATGTTTATAATTTGTTGTAATTGTTTGTTATATAGGATAGGCCTTATCATTCGTATGTGTTCATAGTATTATTATCTGTGAATATTATCATATTGTAGATGCATGTAAATAAAAATAACTTTCAACAAAACTAACAGCTTCTTGCGGCTTTCGCCGTGTGTCAAAACTTTCGCTGTTCATACTGACAGCTTCTTCAGGATAACTGAACTGCGAAACGTCGAGCGAAGGTTTTGACACACGGCGAAACCCGCAAGAAGCTGTTAGTTATAGTTACACCGGCCGTGAAAGCCTACGCAGTGTTAACTTTCAACAAAATTTCAGCTTTGTAACTGCATTAAATTACTAACCATTTGGATCCATACCTGATACAATTTGCTTATAGAACGGTTTATGAATATTAGGCAAACAATACATTTTGAGAATTATTGGATTTGAGACAGACAATATGAATTTTCAACTCGCGTTGATTAAATTGCATCAAAACTTAATAACCCTTTTGGTTTCTTTTAACATCGCTGGTAAGGAATCTTCTGCAACGGTTTATAAGGTTCAGTTGAAAATAAATTGTTAACGAGCGAAATGTTCTGATTGTGATTGGTCCAAAATGACCATCCTGATATCTTTGCCTATCTTTAGATAAAAACAATCTCTCTATTATTATAATCAAAGATTACAGATATTTACAGAACTGGGTGCGGTGATTACAATAAAGTTCACATCAGACTGACGAAACACGCAATCAGGACAAGATTTAAAGAACACTTGAATCGTTATCGCTATGGGAGGCTTGAATCATCGAATGTGGCACAACACCAAACAACACCGGACATAGTATTAAAATAAGGTTTTGAACTAATAAGAAATATAACTCCGCCAAGTGAATTAGACACGTACGAAACCATATACATGAAAAATTATTTTAATAGCTGATTGGACCGCGAACATTTTATTAGTTCATTGTGTTTTTGCTGATTAAAGTAGGCGTTAGAATCTGTAACTGTCTTTTCAAAGACTGTATAATAAAACATGTTTTGGTGCGTCATACAAAGAAATTGTTAATAAAACATAGTTCTGAATGTACGCCACTGCAGCCAGAATCATATATCAGAAAAAGAGAACCGACCAAACAAGCGAAAAGGGTTCGTGCAGTTTTCGGACCAGAAGAGGGCGATTATAATAATAATTCCGAGAATAATCTGGTTTCCAATCAGGTCCCGATAATTAAACTCCGGTTAATTACTGGCCGTAAATAATACTTTAAGTGCCGCTTTAACGTGCCTCTAAATGTCACGCCTCGAATTTTTAAACTCCGACTCCAAATCGCTGAAAATATAATACACAAAAATTGAATAAAAAGAAACGCGCCTCGTAAACGTCAATCCGCCGTTCGTTTCACGAACCGATCATCGACGTACCAACCGTTTTCCTTCTCTTTCGCTACAGACAAGTTCGATAGCCGTTTCCCGGATCGGCACCTCGCGAGCCGCCGCAGAAATTTCAGCAATAATAATTTAAATTTAAGCACATAACATTATGATTGTTATGTTATGGAGTACTGCTGTGGACGCGTAGCGTACAGAATGTGATCGCAGCCGTTGCCTTCGCTTCGGTGCACGATCACTGTCTGAACTTGTATTAACAAATGTGGGTGTTAAATAAATCATTTCGCACACCTTTGCGTTTTATAGCTTGTTTCAGGGCATCTCAAATGCTAACTAGATATAGGCTACAGTTTCTTCTTAACTGGTAATTTATAGGTCATCGTATTCGTATGAAGGTCTGAGTGCATTTCTTTGGCGATTCGTTTTACTCTGTTTTCCGTTCTGTTTGTTCGGCGTTTACTCCATGCCAACTGCATAAGTGTTTTTTGATGATTCTTGTTTCGAGTTAATCCACAACGAATGGTGCAAATAAGCAGAAATGTGGCGAAGAGTTTCTGGTATTTCATTACGAATGTTTAACTATATTAAACATTTATCTATATAAATATGTCATAAAGGTTGCATATAATATTATTATTGTTAATTAATAATAAGTAGAGACCGGATTATATGCAAAGAAAAACTGGAATATATGCGCATATATATGCATCGATTTTTGAGAAAATATGCATAAACCTGGAATATATATACAAAAAAATTGCGACAATATGCAAAATTTTTACATAAAATAAATAAGAACAGAAATTTAAACATTAACTTTATTGCACAAAATTTTTTCACAACATATTTCTAAAACAATTCATAATTTAATGTTTTTCAAAATTGTGTAAAAGAAAGTTTTGTCTTCTATCAGAATACATATATTTCGAAATAGAAAAGCTTCTTTCAACATCCACAGATGTAATTGGTGCATTTTTTAACTTTGCAATACATTCTAAACTAAAATTAAAGTCGAAATCGTTTCCTGTTTCACCTTCAAAATTTTCTTAACTTTCTTCAATTTCAAATACCCCGCATTTTTATTTATCACCTTTTTAAATTTATCGTATATGGAATTACCCATTGTACCCTTAACCTTCTTACATAGCATATAAAATTCGTCTAATATTTCGATTGATTCCGAGAGCGATATCTCTTGCGTTTCTAGTTTACGAATGAAACTTGAAGCAAAGCTATAATTTGACTTGATATACAAAGGTTTTGTAGCAACTCTGTTGATGTTACTATCTTTTTACAGTTTCTAGAGCAATGCAGTCAGCAGTGATTTCAAGAATACATTTTTTATACTTCAAAATTATCGGCGAAAAAAATTGCAGCCTCTAACCATGTACCCCATCTCGTAATAATCGTTTCAGGAGGCAACTTAACACCGGGAAGTCGTCCTTATAAAATTGGATTCGTAAAGGTGCTTTTAAAATACTTTTTTGACATTGCTATTAAATCATTAATCAAAGGGCATTGATTCCTAATGTCTTCGGCTACACGATGGAACCATAGAGCTAACCAAGTGGTATTAATAATGTTACTAAATAAAAAAAATTTTAAATTTGCCGGCGGCCCTTTTATCATGTATGGTGCAGGCGTCGGACGGTTCGGTACGTTTCGCCCCGACCGTTTTCGCCCCGCCGTTCGCCCCGACCGTTTCGCCCCCCCCGTTCGCCCACGCGCCGTTTCCCCCCGCGTTTCCCCCGGCCATTTCGTCCCCGGCCGTTTCGCCCCCGGTCGTTCCGCCCCCGGACGCTTCGTCCCCGGCCGTTTCGCCCCCGACCGTTTCGTCCCGGCCTTCGGCTCCGATTGTTTCTTAGAGTCTTAGAGTGTTGTTTCCGAGAATGAGTTGTGGGACATTTCGTAGCACAGGCCGCACACTGTTCCAGAATTGGGGAAATGCAGAAACAACTACTTGCCATTAAAAATTATGGTAAATCTCGATAGTTTATGTTTCATACAGGTTTCTAAAGTATAGCTATTCACCTTAACAATTTTTTCAATGTGTTTTCATATACAGAATGATTATAAAGTAACGCACAAAATTCGTAATTCCTTTACTTCTAATTATATTGAAAATCGCTGAAACACGTAACTTAGGGTTTTAAAAATACTTACTTTTGGCATCGTTGAAATGATCCTATCTGTTATTAATGCGACGATATGACGTCATCGATGACTTTTTTACAGGACATCTGTAGATTATATTGCATTCTTAGATACAACTGATTTCTATACGTACAGATATGAAAAATTTTGCTGTTTGATCCGAAATTTTTTAAGTATAAGTAGAGTAGTAATTATATAGTATAGTAGTAGTATAGTAGTATAAAGTATAAATTTATTACTAAGCAAATAACGTGTAACAAACGATAATTATTAGTTAAAATTAATTAACTCACGTGTTTAGTAGGAATACAATACAATTAGATGTGTTATTTCATCTTCTACTTTTTTAACTTCAGCTTTTATTGTCTCGGCTGTTTCCTTTATAAACTCGAACTCGAGTGGTCGACAAAATCTTGTTGAAGATGGCGAGTCATTATTTTTATTTGACAAAACTTTACATCAAGATTTATACAGTAAATAAAGAAATAAAGCCATTATTAATGTCATGGCAAAAATAATAGACCGGTCAATCAACAGCACTGTTACCTCATTTATACATCTTGCATAGCAAAATTGAATATTCTTTTGTTATAAATATGCTACCTAGCTAAGACACCTACATAGGACGTCGAAATAGAAGACAAAGACGAGCTCCTGTATTTCCTTTAGAAATTTGGAACGTCTACAATAGAACATTAAATGATCAGTACCGAACAAATAATAATGTAGAAGGTTGGCATCGCAGCTTCCAAAGCACCGCTGGTAATTGGTTTCTAATATATATCAATTCATCAATTGTTTGAAGAAACAACAATCCTTACACCGATATGAAATTTCACAGTTGCTACAAGGAGTCGCCCAAAAAAAAAACAAAAAATACGAAATACTGCGCAATCGTATTAAAAACATCGTCGAATCATACGGGGTAATAGACCCGACAAATTATTTGCGCGGTATTGCACACAATTTCGAATTTTAAATTTTTTAAATATATGTATATTTTCGTTTTTCATTTAATAATAAACATTTTGGAGTTAAATATTTATATGAGTTTTATTTGGGTATTCTGAGTTTCCCTAATGTTATAGAGTAATGTATGTATTTCTTTCTATGGAAATTATTCTACAAATAAAATTCCAGAATCGTTTTTTCTTTCAAATCATATTTTTTTTTAATTTAGAAAGGTGGAGGGAGAAGTGTATTAATGTTTTAAATATTTTTTTCTTTTTTTTTCGAAACATCGGGAGAGAGAATGCGTTACAAATTTTTAAAACATAAATATTATCATTCAAACAAAACTAATACCCCTTTCCCTCCACATCTTTTAATATTAAAAAAAATGGTTTGAATTTCTAATACACCCTCCCTCCTGATGTTTCTAAAAAAAGAAAACAATTTAAACATTTAAAAAAAAAGAGAACAATTCCCTCCCCTTCTCACCCCTTCCAATGTCAAAAAAATATGATTTGAAACATTTCTGATTCATCCTCCCTTCCGATCTTTTGAAAAAGAAGAAAAATATTATTTAAAAAAAATCATTCCCCTTCCCTCTCACCCCTTCCGATGTTAAAAAAAAAATGTAACGTTTCTAAGGCATCCTCTCTCCAGCTGTTTCGGTAAAAAAAGCAAAACATTATCATTTTAAAAAATCATTACGTTTGTCTCCTTTTTTCACCCCTTCCAATATTAAAAAAAAAGATTTGAAACATTTCCAATCGCATCCTTTCTCCCGATGCTTCAAAAAAGAAAAAGAAAAAATATTTGAAAAAACTCTTCCCCTCTCACCCCTTCCAATACTAAAAAAAAAATGATAACATTTTTAATGCGACCTCTCTCCCAATGTTCAAAAAAAAAAAACTGTGTGCATAATGTTCAAATCAAATTTCAACTGGTATTGTATGTGGCGTCAAAAAGTCCCGGCGGCGTCGGAACGGCTCGCATCGAAACGTCCTCGCGTCGAAACGGTCGCGTCGAAATGTCCTAGACAGTACGTTATCTCGGCGGAAAAACAGCCGGGGGCGAAACGGCTGGGGGCGAAACGGCCGGGGGCGAAACGACCGAGGGCAAAACAACCGGGGACGAAATGGCCGGGAGCGAAACGGCCGGGGCGAAACGGCCGGGAGCGAAACGGCCCCGGGGCGAAACGGCGGGGGCGAAACGGTCGGGGCGAAACGGTCGGGGCGAAACGGCGGGGGCGAAACGTACCGATCCCGCGTCGGACAACATTAGTAAAAAATTTTCACAAGGTATACTTCCAGGTAAAAAGAAATTTGATAAACCTTCTTGAACGAATTGGGCAATTGTCACATTATTTGTTTTTTGAAGTTCTTTACAATAAATTAAATATGATTTACCTACAATGTCTTCATGAAGAACAAATGGGCAATATAACGACCACACTTATCCGTACTTTCATCTACCATGATATAAATAAAATTTTCCCTACCAATTGTTGAATTTCTGCTATTGTTTGCTGGTAACAAGATGTGACATAATTTTTTTCGTAAGGTTACCGCTTTTCGTCAGTATATATTATGTTTTCCATATTTTGCAGAAAATGGTTGAAATTAACATTGTTTAATCTTGCTAATGGCATGTTAGACGAAATTAATGCGTTACACAGATCCGTATTATATTCTTCTTGTTCTGAGTTTCGTGAAGTTGATGCTACACATTGACGTATAGATTGCTGACATTCAGGTTTTTCACATTTTCCAATATGTGATGGAGTTTTCAGCGTGTTGGTGCAATCAGGTATTTTCCTTTTAGAAGACACCTACAACAAAATTGTCATTTTATATCAAAAGTTAAAGAATTTAAAAAACATTGTAAAGCTTTAGTAAAATTAAACTTACCAGTTTTGCAGGCTCGACAAATATTTGTCGCATTCTTTACCAGTTCAGGATATGGCTTAATCATAAGAAATTTTGTTCGCTATATAATTGTATGTACGCACAGTATTTAAAAACGTAACACAATTACATGCTGTTTCGCTCAAAGATATTCAATGAAATGAATAGTTTATTTGGGAATTAATAATAATAAAACATATTTATCACATCCCTTCTGCTAAGCGAAATTAAACACATGCAGTTCTTGGAAAAAAGTATTAGAGAAAGCAATGTAAAAGATTTATCGTTCTGCCGAATTGTCGGTTGTCGATCTACATTAGGAATTCTATAGGAATTTTACTATAGAAAGGATAAGAAAAAGCTTAAATATGCAATATATCCCACTTTTATAAAATATGCATAGAAATGCCTAAATATGCAATATATGCAATCACTAATTAGCGCTAATTAACTAAATTAGTGTAATACGTCTACATATAGACTATAGTTAAAGATATGCAAAAAATAAAATATATGCACTTTGCATATAATCCGTCTCTAATAATAAATATAAGATTTAGTCCAGCAGTACAAAAAGAGCAAATGTATCTTATCTATTCAATACTTCAGTTTCTATAAAACTATCTGTACGAAAATTTAAAATCCCGCTATCCTTCGTGAGGAATTTCATAGAAATAGGTGCGGTGTGCTTCTAAAATATCCTCCTTGTCTAATTCATATTTTACCCTATCTGTGACTGATCCGCTAGTTAAGATACTGAAACTAACGCAAGCGTTGTTATAATATTTTAACATCAATCCAGAAGCATCTCCCGCCATTTAAGACATTTCCAATTGAATTCTCCCCCAGATTGTAACTAACTATAAAATAAATGCACTTTATAAACGCAAGCCCAATCAACAACAGCGTGGAGCGTTTTCGGAATTTACGCAAAATCACGTTCATATACATACACATACATACGTGCCCACTCTCGCACGCACAAAAGAACGCGGCAGTGGCGTTTCTGCAGAACGATGGCAGCCAGATAAGTGAATAATGTATTCGTTTATCGTGTTCGCGTTTTGTGTTGGTGGTTGGCGGGTGACGGATGCTATTCCGCTTGAGTGACAGACGTCGGGTTTCTGCTCATATAAGGACCACAGGCGAACGGACTACATAGCTCACACACTCTTGTCCCATCTGAATGCGTTACCAGACTCGCTGGTGCTGCCTTACGAAGCCACCGTTCCTACGGGCGCTCGTCGCTACTAAGCTATTGGCTTCGTGCCATCAGCGGCAACGATCGTCTTCGGCTCTCGCTTATTAAAACGGAATAAGTAAATTCGCATCCCAGAGACGAAAACAATTTCCAAATAAAAGTAAGAAAGTGGTCCCCGTCTGTCGTGCAGCAGCGGATGGAAGACGAATGCCAAAAATAGGAATGGAATGTTGGCGAATTTGAAGAAAACGTAATTACTTGGTTACGTCAATAATAATTGTAATTTATCTTCGAGATTCTTCAAATGTATATTCATCAGATAACAAAACGATATTACGTATAATTGATTTAGATTGACTCTATATAGAACAGCCCCAACTAAAATATAAATTTTAAGAACAGAGCAATATAACAAATGTATTTTTTTTTTTAAATTTTCTACTATCAACTGCAACCACTACTACTACTGTACCTACTATTATTTATTATAAATGATTATAATAATTATTTATTATAAATAATAGTAAGATCTAAATGTATGTTCACTTTCCACCAACCGCTCTTTACGCCCTCAAATTTTATTTTATAAATATATATTTCTTCGAATACATATTTATTGCTATGGAAATAAATAAATTATAAGTTGAAGTGCATACGCAGTTGACTACTCGATACAGGCAAATTTTGAATTTGTTAAAGATGACTATAAAAATAGATCATATTAGCAAGAGGTGCTAATTTGAACTATTATATTATTATATAGCCTTATATATAATGTGAACTTTATTTAGTTTAATTGTTAATTCAAGCTTACCTGGTATTTTTATTTTTATTAGATTTTTCCACTTTTCGGGATATTTATTTCGGTAGATTTTTGCCTGTCTTTCATCAAACCAGTAGTAAATAACGGTATCTTAATATACGTTACGGTTGTGTCATTTTGAATTCTGTGTTGGTTACCTTGACAGCGATAACAATGAAGACAGTAAACTGTTACTTTTGTTTAAATTATTGATTCTTCCTGTGGCCACGAGAGACGACGATTGTTCGTGAGCTCCTATGGCAATTTTTACGCCACACACTTAGAAATATCGAGGTTCCACAAAGTGTCTACCTAAAAAATATCGATCTATCGCCTGAATAATATAAATTCATACCTTTACTTGAATAATGTTCGAGATTTTCCATTGAAATTTTTTGAGAAGAATACTGCCTGGAATACCATTCCTAGATTTGAACGTTCTGGAGTCCCTCGAATCGAACGTTCAACTTTCCGTACCTGTGGTCTGAGAGCCTCAAAATTCATAAAACATAGCATTATTTGGTATTTAAATAAAGAGCTACGCTTTTTTTTAAACATTGTTTTGTTACACGTTAGTTGCGTTTTTAACGATATATGATAATTACATTTTCAAATTTAAACAATCAGAGAAGGGGCTTTGGGAGCGCTGCCTATTCGTTAGCAAGCGCCTGGAAAGCTAATTTGATAGGTGATTTGGTGCTCTTACAAATATCCCATGCCACTTAGCAGGTAGAAGGTGGTCACTTACATTATGGGTAGATATAGTTCTGTACAATGTAGCGGATATCATTTTTTTATTATTAAAATTCAAGTGCGGTACGGCACGGCTCTGTGTTGGCGCGCCTTCTGTTTCTTATTTTTTTTTAATGATGTTACGGATGGTGTGTTATCGAAATGGTTACTTTTTGAAGATGACTTAAAATTTTTCTACCAAGAATGCATATGTTGCAGACAGATCTTGATGCTGTTGACAATTGAGGAAGTTAACAATCAATTTTAATACTAATAGTAAGTTAGTATTAGCAAGCAAATGCAAAGTTAATCACTTAGACATAATATAGTTCTTTAACTTTTTAGTATTGTATTCGACAACAAACCTGCTATAGATTTTAATAACGTGAAGGAAATTTGGTACTATTTCTCGATAATATTCCTTTAGCACTTATGTTTATACAATGTATGCTGAACGTTAGGTTTATTGTCGTACCCGTGAATTTTGGATAATGCTCATTAATGCTCTATAACAGCTTTTTCTGTTCAAAATTAGAATAATAGAATACTGCTCAATTATCTGGTCCTTCTAAATAGATATATAGATTGAACTTGTTGAGAGTGCCCAGAATAAACTTTAAAATCTGTATTACTGTTTACATAAAATATTTAAAAATCATTAACTAATTTTAGAGTGACTTTATGAAATTTATTTAATTACCAATCCTTTGAAATTAGAAGACATATCTCCAAAACCATTTTTATTTATAAGTTAATAGACGAATATGTGGAAGACAACCTGTTACTTAAGTGTTTTTAGACTTTTTTAATGAAAACTTTAAAAAAGGTCTAAAAAAAGTCTTATGTATTTTTTAATGAAAAAAGCAGTTTAGTTAATTCAATTATTTTTTACAGTTTTTTTCGCCTGTTTATTATTATTTATTTTAATTACAAATTGTGTAACAATTAGTTTAATTTATTGACTAATTATATATCGACACACTAATGTCTTTAGTTTGCTTTACTATGAAATTAACGGTTTTCTAACTTTTTTGTTAATACGTGTTTGGCTTTATGTGTATTTTTATTAGTTGAAGTTTACCTTGTAATTAAAAATAAAGAAGATTTAAAAAATAGTTGTAGAGGTGTACAAAAACTTATTGATATCAGTTCTGAAATTAATTGAGGTGGAATCTTAATGAATGTAATATATTTCAAGATAAATTGTTAAACAAAGCTTACTAGTATCATTGCATTGTGTAGTCAGCTTATATTTGTATTGACAGAATGATAAATAAAGCTGTCGCAGTGATTGTAATGTTTTCAATCAACTCATGTTGTCTGGGTCTCTTTTTAAGATACCGAGAAGTTTGGCCAATGTGAGAAGTAGTATTAGTTCGAACAGGGGAGGGGGTTTTATAAATGATAGTAGTTTGCAGAATAATAGATATGGAAAATTTGTAATAGAGAAAGGCTATTCAAAGTTCTCTCAGTGTACAGGCTGTTTTAATATGGAATTGCTGCAATATTCTCATTGCTGTCAAATTTTGATGTAAGGAAAACGGCGATTCTCTCAATGTTCTGATTATACAGATTGCTTGGTGAGACTTGTAACATTGAAGAGAAGCTTAAACATTTCTTTCATACCTTCCAAAACATTTGGTATACATTGCTTTTACATGGTTCAGGAACTTGTACTTGCTTCGGCCTCAATAGCCTGTTGACTGCTGGTTCAACTTGAGCCTGTGATAATTTGTAGTACCTAAATGAAACATTTATGTTTCTTACTTCATACATTGCATCGATTTACCAACATTTTTATTTCGTAGACGAACTTCAACATGGCAGTAGATGCACGTTTTGTTATGATGAGTATACATCAAACTTAAAGTACTACGCGATAATTTTTCTGTGTACTCCAACTCTGCGCAATATTACGAGGCCTCCTGCGAAAACGCAACCAACTGCGCATAAGAAGTTAATTACGCAGCTCTCTGTGTCACATTACTTAACTTTTATCTTTTAATGTTGGCAAAGGCTTGATGATAAATAGCTAACTGCCGATGAAAATGTATTACGCTCGACAAAAGATGCGGCAGTCGTACAAGTATCTATTGTTTTAGAATAAAGAAATGTAATATTTATATATTAAAAATGTAAAGTTTTCCATTTTAAGTTAAAAATGTAAAGTACTTGTTTGAAGATATATAACTTTAGAACTACCTCCAAAGATTCTAATATTTGCTCTTGCCCCAACTTAGCATCAATTTGATGCAGTTTTTTGATAAATTTCGCTCATACGAAATTGTTAGGGTATAATTAATAAACGCTTGTTTTTCTATGAATTGTTTTCACTACAGATAAAAAAATTTTAAAATATTTCTTATGCTTGCTGCTACTACTAATCACTAACGTAGTTAGTTGCTTATTCTAGGTTTGTAAAGCAGAGAAATAATAGATTAGTGCATTAATGTCTGTAATAACACGCATTTGTCGTAAATTTTATAGACTAAGGAGTTAATTATTAATAAATTATACATACTAACTGTAGATGATAAAATGTTATGGTTGAATTTACCAGTTACCAGACGGAAATAAGATTAAAAAAAGTTTGGGCAAAATAACGTGTAAAGTTACTTTAGAAATAATTTAAGCAGTTAATCAAAAGTAATAATTAATATTATGAATTTAACATTTAATTATTGCTGAAAGAGTATCAACCACACAATATGTCTTACCATCTAATCTTAAACGGCCGACATATTAATTACTAGCAGGATACCAAATGGGCTCAATAATTCAATACAAATTGTATTGAACAGATATAAAATATCTTTATATTGGGCGTCCACAACAGCAGATGGGTGTACGTATCATTCATATGTGCAAGTGTAAAACCCTCTTATGGTATATGTGTCATCGTTATTTCAATGTTCGGCGACCCGTTCTCGAAGATAATGCTTTTTGACAGGTAACAAGAATATCAAGTGTTCATATATTTTATACCAAATTGTTAAAACATGGCAAATGCACCGGATTATACCGTAAAGAATATCTTCTTTCCCTTTCTCTTTCTTATTCATTTTCTACGGTCGTGTTCTTTACTCGTATCGTTTATGAATTTTTCATGTTTCGCTACCGCTGAGATTCACTGTTTGTATACTGATTCTCGTATCCACCTGCTCTTTTTTTCTTCATATGGAAGTAGCGAGCACCAACTTTTTATATTATAGGAACAAATTATTGCAATAGCATTTTTTTCCTTAACTCTATTATGGAGCTAGGTGTATTCGATTTAGTCGTTCTTGGTATCAAATATATATTGTAATGTATATTGAAACAGTTAATAAGTATATGTGATGGGATCTGTAATTGGTTCAAAAATTATCGATAAAAATACTCCAGATTAAAACAAATAATTTTTAAGCCGATTCTGTGGCCGCAGACAAATAAGAACTCACGGAAAACGTGTGGTTTCTAGACATGTACGTGAAGCTGACATTTTTACGCGAAAAATAAAATCAACCAGAAAAAAAAAATCCATCGAAAAATGCCAAAGTTATTACGGATTAAGTGAATAAAACCAAATCCCGCATTTTCTAATCAAATGTCTCAATTTTATCGATTTATCCTGACTTAACCGAGGAAATGAAGAGAGCTGCCCTTCCATACTGTTGATCGTTACTTTGCATAGAGCAAAACACTAGAATGCCAATAGCATCGGTTTCCCTTCCAGTTCCACAGTCAAGTAAATTTCTTTATCCTAAGTGTCCCGATTTAACTCTTGAATCTTCTGGATCAAGAGGCAGGAATAAGCAGTGAAAATCAACCGGAAACGCAACAACAACGTTTTACACAGCCCGAACTGAATGATTTGGTGAGAGGTCTCGAGTTGTCAAAGGAAAAAGCGGACTTACTTGTATCCTGCCTGAAGCAATGAAGGCTTTTGCCTCCGGGCATGAGTGGAATATTTTACAGAAGTCGTGATAAGCTTTATGCACAACATTTTAAAATGGAAAAGGACATATGCTACTGCACCGATATTTCTGATTTGTTTGAGAAACTCCAGAAGCCCTGCGATCCAAACGAGTAGCACTTGTTTGTTGACGGTAGTAAGAACAGTCTAAAGGCAGTCCTATTGCATATTGGAAATGAAACACCATCTATACAGATTGCTTATGCCATTAACACTAGAGAATCGTACGGCACAATGACCGCTTTGAAAAATACATCCAATACGACCATCACTATTGGAAAATATGTTCCGATCTGAAAATCGTTGGCATGTTGTCTGGAATGCAGGGTGCGCGTACAAAATATTGTTGTTTTCTTTGCCTCTGTGATAGCCACGCTCGTGATCACTATTATAGAAGAAAACTGACCAGAAATGGATAACCTCAAAATTGGAAAAGATAATACTAAATACATGCTCTTGTGACGAAAGAAAATATAATTCTTCCGATGTTGCACATTAAATTAAGTCTCATTAAAGATTTTGTGAATGCCTTAGACAAGAAAGACTAAGTATCCTTCTATTTGAGAACCCTTTTCTCGTAGCTTTCTACAGCAAAACGTGGGTAAGACGTCTTTAATGGCCCACACATAAAAAAAATGCTCAGAAACACAGTTTCCAACATATTTAATGCTCAGCAAAAAGGAGGCTTGTAATTCATCTCAGATGGTTGTCACTAATTTTCTTGAAAACAACAAAAGCCCTAGGTGCGAGGTAATGATTATTGATTTGCTGGAGAACTAAAAGATAAATACGGAGTGCCATTATTCCTTATTTACGCTATCAAAGATTTTGGAATGAAACAATGTTGGCAGACTGCATATGGTTCCTCGTGAGGGAAACGTGTCCCAAAAACAACCGAGCAATAGCAAAAACCGAAACCATTTTTAAAATTTTCTGATACACTTTGGTGTCGATGCCATCTGGCAATACCGCGTTTGTATTGTGTTGTTTTATTTTAGACGACTTACAATAATATACATAATTACAAGTGATTCTAATTATGTGAGAAATTATTAGACAAAATTAGCATAAAAGCCTTATGGAATTGCTGAGACGCTGGTGTCGAGCTGTTTTCAAATGATACCATAGCTCGCCGAATTCAGGAACTCGCCGACGATATGGAATATCAGCTAATAGGACAAATAAAAAAAGCAAAATATTTTTCATTGCAATTAGACGAATTTATGAACGTTGCCAATGAGGTAATTCTTTTAATGTATGTGAAATATCAACATGGCAACGACTTAAAGGAAGAGATTCTATTTTTAGCGTCGTTGCCTACAAATACCACTGGTTCTGAAATATTGAAGGTTTTGAGAAACTATCTGATTAATAAATGCGGATTGGGCATAAAACTTTGTGTAGGTGTATGTTCTGACGGGGCTGCTGCAATGACAGGTCGATTTTCTAGGGTTATCGCCCGGATTAAAGAGATTGCACCCGAATGTGTAATGAAGTAAGCCGACACACTGCTTCATTCACGGCCACGAAAAAAATGTCAGCGGAATTAAACAATGTGCTTTATGAGGTCATGAAAATTGTGAATTACGTAAAGACAGATGTTTGTAATTCGCGAGTATTCACTCTATTGTGCGAGGAAATGGGAGCTGATCATAAGCAGCTCCTACTACATGCTGAGGTACGTTGGCTATCAAGTTTTGTCAAGGGTATTCGAACTTCGAAGTGAACTGGCGGGCTTTTTCAAAAGAAAAAGCCAAATTGACCACCCAATTTCCTCGATGCAAATTGGGTGCCCAGGCTTGCTTAATTGGCTGACATTTTTTTCCATTTTCAATGCTGAATGCTTCCATGCACGGAAGAATGGTTTCCTGTTTCGTGATTGCAGACAGGATTGATGAACAGAAGCAAAAACTAACAGCTTGGAAAGATGGTATAGCGAGAAATTGCTACAACATGTTTCATAGCTTACGAACATTCATCGATACCACAGAGGAACAGCTTGTAAGAAATATTTTCCTTTTGCATTAATTTGTTTGTACCGTCTACCATTTATGTACAAAAAGTATTAAACTATTCTCGATTTTTACGGAGAGAACTGTATATACACTTTGTAAAAGCATTTTGATAAGTAGACGGACGGGGCCTGAAATTTGATACCGATGCCGACAGCCGTTTCTTTAACGCTATACGGGCTACGGCACGCCGACTAGTCAAAATAAACAAAACGCTGAGACGGTTGAATTCCGATAATATACTTTAGAGTAGAATGACGAATTAGTCGTGGTACAGTGAGTGTAGGTTTGTGACCCGTTTAAAGGTGAGTTTAATCACAGAGCATTCCTGTTATTTTAGTATAAGACAGAGTGACGAATTAGATTTGCGAAATAGCCTGAGTAACGTTAAGCATGCTTTAGTTAGGGGCGCTTTGGTTAGGAAAAGCTAGTCGTCCTAGCGGGGTACGCTTTGTGACGTGAGGGATCCGCACGGCACAGTTGACCGCAGGCGCTGGGCGACCCGGGGGTCGTAAAAATAAGGGCACGGGGGAGCCGCCGGGCGGTTTCGCATGCACCTTCTGTGAACCGCGGGGGATTCGCGCCTCACGAGCTCCCGAATCACAAGGACATAGCGAAGTTTGGGTGAACCGAACACAACGAAGATTAAATTTCGGGAGAACCGAGTTTGTTAGGGTTGTAACCTAACATTTAGCTGTGTAACCTGCTATTTGCTTTAATTAAAGATGACCGGAGTGCTCAGGTGGCTTTTCTTTACAGGTAAACCCCCGGTTTGTAACTCTGGGTTCAGAAACTCCTCACCAACGCCGATGCCTCACCGCTCGACCATCATTGTCAAATGAACACCGGTTTACTATTTGACTTTACCTGACCAGAATTAAATAAATAAAATATTGTAGCCCACGAATTCGATAAAATTTTAAGAGTGTTAGTTATCATTGATATTATTTTGGTATTTTAGTAATACTAATCTTATTTAGTTATTATTTATATTTTTACTTTAGTGTATATATTTTTGGGCATTTCTGCTTTTTACAAGCTTAATGTTACATCTCGAAAAGAGCTTATCAGTGAACATTTTAACAGAAGAAGATACACGCAAAGAGAATGAATGGGTACGTAATCCATTCATTCCACTTAAAGATGACTTACCCGTCGTTATGGAAAGTAAATTGTTGGAGCTAGCAGCTGATGAAGGAGTGAGGAGCAGTGTAGAAAGCATACTACTCGTGTCATTATGGATAAAATTGAAAGCAGAATATCCGGATCTCTTCAATATTGCTTTGCAAAAACTTCTTCCTTTTGTAACTACTTACCTCTATGAAATTGGTTTTTCTACTATGAGTGTAATTAAACCAAAATATAAAAATATCATGAATATTTATCCTGTACTTCGTTGGTTTCAGTCGCCAGTATTTTTCTAAGAATAACGTCAGAAGTTGGATATTATTTAGTATTTTTTATTTTTGTTTTGAATCTGATTTTTTTCTCTTATTTTAGCGAAAGAAACGTTCTTCGCTTAAACGCTATTTTAAAGCTGCCACAACACACTGCTAATAATAACTCCTACGAATGTAATTATTTTATTGGCGCATTTAATTTCATTGCGAAGATATGTATACCGAAACAGGAAGTGCAACATATTGAAACCAATGTTTGAGGGATCTAGTAGCTTAGGTGATCGAAGCAGTTGCAGTTGTATACGCGTGTATGTGTTCCCCACTATGATTAAGAAACGTTTATGCCAATTATTGCTATAAGTGGAGTAAAGCATGTGTTTGAACAATACACGTTAAATACTTATTAGTTGTATGAATTGTTATTTGCGGTGCGGCTCTTAATCATATGAATAGGAATACTTTTTAATACTATTTAATACTAAAGAAATATAGTAGGTGGATAAATTCTAAAGATAGAAATGGAATATATTGCAGTGGTGTTATTAAGATTAATAGTGTTTTCTGAACACACTAAATAATTGGTAAATAAGTAAAACAAGAGGGAAAATTGAACATGCAACAAAAAACTCGAAGTTCTAGGTATAAACAGGTAACTATGCATTACACGTTTCTTAATTTATGTGGTTCTAATTAATATTTTGCGATGATTTATGGCTTCAAAACATACGCTAATTCTAAATGCACACCTTATAGGTATACTTTTATCCCTCCTACTTTAAACGCGTCGTCGCGTAAGGTCAATGCCTCTGCGCGGTACAGCGTTAATTTATTATTAATTAGTAATGTTTGACAAACTTCTGCCGCCTTTTGTTTTACTATTTATGCCGCGCGGTATTAAATATACACAGATACACACGTAAGAGCAAACTAATCTGAACGCACACGATCACCGACACATAAGTTCGCATATTCGCGATTTGCACACCGACCGGCATGGCAACTGTCGTAACAAATAACATTTAATTATAGCCGAGGTAATTAATAGCGCTTTGAACGTTTATTTACAACACGAATTCGAAATTTGAGAACTACTTTACACGAGAACGCATGAGTAAGTTGGTATTAAATTTATTAGCCGTACGTGTTTGGAGTGGAAAACAGCACCCACCGGAATAGTACACTGATGATTTTTCTTTACTGTACAGTTTTTTTTTCTTGCTAACTCTGCTGATTGAAGGCGAATGAGCGAGCGCTCGTTTGCAACTTAATTTATTTTAACAATTACACGGATCAGATTGCGATCTTTTATTATGTTGACGTATCGATTCAGTTTTGGTTATTTATGACGTCTGTTCTTTAGAATAAATTAGAGACAGAAATGCTCAGACACGGGATAAACATAAGCGGTTATTGCACCTCATGTACCATCTTTGATCTTTTCGTGTAAAACTAACTCGCACATAAAATGACGCAAGCGGGATTCAGAGATGTTCGCAGGGTCAGATTGATATAATATTGCCATGTAATTGCAAAAAGGAACAGGCAAAATCAATGCGTAAACATCAGTATAATAGTTTGCATGGACAATATTAGTAAAATTGACTGAGAGAAATACAAGACTATTTCTTATATTATATAAATAGATTAATGAGAATTACTTCCTTTTAAAAATTGAAGACAACTCCTTTCGACCTATCTTTTCATTTATCATATATAACCAATTTTAAATTATAATCTTAATTTCAATTGTGTAAGACAAATAAAAGACGAGTGGTTTAAAACAAAGACTTTACTCCGACAGCGTAATCCATCCTTCTTAAAGGAATATACATTATATAATGACCTCACCACTGCGTGGCCTAAATCTCTCGCTATGTTTACAAATCTATACTTTATCTTTAAAACAACACCTCAGCATTCAAACTTAAGACTAATAACACGTTCGGCATCTACAGTCATTATTCAATCCCTTTTTAAATATCTGCGTCTTACATTCGGCCTTCCTGAAATAAGGGCTGGTCCTCAAGCCCTTCCTTGTCCTCAGACGCACTATCTCCATGGTACTTGGAAAAAACATAGGCTGCGAAACATCCTTCATGTTTCGACCTCCTACATTAATGTCAAACATTCTGCAAGCTTTGACCTGAAACTCTAATGCTAAACATTCTTTAAAGTTTGCTCTCAAAATTAATACCAAACATTCTTTAAAGTTTGCTCTTAAATTAATGCCAAACATTCTTCATGGTTTGACCTCACACATCAATATCAAACAATCTTTCATGTTCAACCTCAAATATTAATATCAAACGTTCTTTCATGTTTGGTCTCAAATATTAATGTTAAATATTTGTCAAGGTTTGACCTCAAATGTTAAAGTCAAACAACCTTCTATGCTTGACCTCGAATGTTAATGTCAAACATTCTTCAAGGTTTGACCGCAAACATTAATGTCAAACATTCTTCAAGGTTTGACTCAAATATTAACGTCAAACATTCTTCAAGGTTTGACCTCAAACATTAATGTCAAACATTCTTCGAGGTTTGACTTCAAATATTAATGTCAAACATTCTTCAAGGTTTGACTCAAATATTAACGTCAAACATTCTTCAAGGTTTGACCTTAAACATTATGTCAAACATTCTTCGAGGTTTGACTTCAAACATTAATGTCAAACATTCTTCAAGGTTTAACTTCAAATAACAATGTCAAACATTCCTCAACGTTCGACCTCAAATAGCACTGTCAAACATTCGTCAAGGTTTGACCTCAAACAGCAATGTCAAACATTCGTCAAGGTTTGACCTCAAATAGCAATGTCAAACATTCCTCAAGGTTTGACCTCAAACAACAATGTCAAACATTCCTCAACGTTTGACCTCAAATAGCAATGTCAAACATTCGTCAAGGTTCGACCTTAAACAGCAATGTCAAACATTCGTCAAACTTATTCTGCAGCTTACCTGTGACGACTTTCGTCAATTTGTTCTGCAACTTTTGCAGCTTATCTGTGACAACTTTTGTCAACTTATTCTGCAACGTTTGCAGCTTATCTGCGACAACTTTTGTCGACTTATTCTGCAACTTTTGCAGCTTATCTGCGACAACTTTTGTCAACTTATTCTGCAACTTTTGCAGCTTATCTGCGACAACTTTTGTCGACTTATTCTGCAACTTTTGCAGCTTATCTGCGACAACTTTTGTCAACTTATTCTGCAACTTTTGCAGCTTATCTGCGACAACTTTTGTCGACTTATTCTGCAACTTTTGCAGCTTATCTGCGACAACTTTTGTCGACTTATTCTGCAACTTTTGCAGCTTATCTGCGACAACTTTTGTCGACTTATTCTGCAACTTTTGCAGCTTATCTGTGACAACCTTTGTCAACTTATTCTGCAACGCTTGCAGCTTACCTGTGACGACTTTCGTCAATTTGTTCTGCAAAGTCACTCACCTTTTAGTGTGACCCAAGGCTTCAGTTCATTAACTGCAGCTATAGTCCTTTTCCTCTTCACGTTTTTCTCACAGATGTCTTACTTAATAGCGACGCCTGTACAGCATCTGCGTTACTTTGAATGACCGCTTGACTCCAGGTAACAACTACTCGCCTTCTCCTATCACCGGGAAGTCTATCCTCAGAACCATGACCACATCGCCAACGAAGTACCCTCTGGCCTTGGCGCGTTTTCGATCAAGCCCCTGCTTTTGTTGACTCGGGTCCGTTCGAACGCGGACACTTTGGCCTGCATCCCTTCCAGGTAGAGTCCTTCCAGGCGATCTTGTACAACACCCAACAGGCGAACCTCTGCGATATTGCGGCCCCAATAACCCATCAGCACTTCCAGGGGAGATAAGCTCGTTGTTTTGTTCTCTGCTTCACCTGCTGCAATCCAGCCAACAGACTATGAACGGTATAGTGGACAAGTTCACACTGTTCGTTCGCTCTGGACGTTACTACCGCGTTCAACACGTGTTTTATATGATATGAAGCACTGAACACATTAAAAGCCTCTTAATGGCAAACGCGGTTCCTTTTTCAGGAATTATACGAGCAGGGCATCATATTTACTTTTTTGCCATGCTTCTGCAGTAGGATCTCACCTAGTATATCTAAACACCGACTTCTCGGATGTTTACTTCACACAAATTTGATACAGTTTGAAATGTACCACAAATATATAATGCAGTTTTAACACGAATAATCCCACCAATCATAAGGTCATTATTCGTTTGAACGTCTACTATCACCTAAAGCCGAACAACTGCCTTGATTACAACTGACACTTGCAATTGTAATCAACGCTTCTGCAGTAGCTGCTCGCCTAACAAAGCTACCTATATACACATTTCGTTGAATGATAGTACCGCTAAACTACTACTACCACCATACTACTCGCACTTTGCATCTATCTAACAATGATTTTCTAATCATAGTACACTCGCTGTCTGTGTCGATAAGAGGTTTCATTTGACCCCCTCGATACCAGCAGCTATCACAAAAATATTAGTATCGCCTCATTGATTCCGTTGACATTTTGTAGATATTTTACCAGTACGTCTAACTGTTGTAACATTTCTTACAGAATGCTTCGGTTTGTCACAATCGATAGCATGATGATCGCCCTTACAATTGAAACAATATATTCTTTTTTTTTCATTTAATACTTTTAGAATTCGCGTGTGCCGCACTATCTTTATTGTCGATTATCAAACTATGGCCTTTAGAAAATCTGGTATCGCTTCTGACAACACTGGACGAACTTGCGTGGCTTAAATAATTGGCCAGTTCGCCCACAGTTTTGAAATTAGCGGCCCTTGCCGATAGGGACAGAGTTTCGTTATCTAATCCTTCAATGACGCTGTCGATGATATAAATTTCCGGAATGACTAAATTTAATTGATTAAGCTTGCCAACTTTCACAAAACAATAATCGCCTAGATTTTCATTTCTTTTTGGTGCATAGTTAGCAGCTTCTACTAATAATTTACCGAAATTAATTTTGCCCGGAAATGTGTCGATTAATTGAACTTTTAATTCGTCCCAAGTAAGGTATTTTTCGCGGAGCGAATCGTACCATTTACGGGCATTACCGCGCAAACGAGTTGCAGCGAGCTTTATCGCAATTGTGTCATTCCACCTATGATACGTCTTTAACTCGTCTATCTTTTACGGACCATTCTAACGCACTCACAGTATTCGCGCTAGGATCAAATATCGGTATCAATGTCTCGTCGACCGACAAATTTACATTCGGCGCGTTATAAAAACTAGAAAGTTTACTTAGCTTTTGTTCCAAGCGCCGAATTTTCTTGTTTCGCCTCGACCTCTCCTTCGACGAATCGGAATTGCAACTCGTGGACGAGGACGTGGACTTATCACGGCGCCGAGAAGAGGCTTTCGATCTTTTCGGCCTCCTCGACTTCTTGTATGATTTCTTCCCGGCCATGACTTGCACTCAGCACAACACGGCACGATTGACTTTTTAGTTTATAACATTTCTTTTTGTCCTTTCGGAACGCACACAAATTCGTACAGATACACTACACTTCGGTGTATTTGCAGGTAATACAGGTGTATCCCACTTCTGACTATGTAAGACAAATAAAAGACGAGTGGTTTAAAACAAAGACTTTACTCCGACAGCGTAATCCATCCTTCTTAAAGGAATATACATTATATAATGACCTCACCACTGCGTGGCCTAAATCTCTCGCTATGTTTACAAATCTATACTTTATCTTTAAAACAACACCTCAGCATTCAAACTTAAGACTAATAACACGTTCGGCATCTACAGTCATTATTCAATCCCTTTTTAAATATCTGCGTCTTACAATTGTCATCAAATAAATTTTTTGTTAGTATTCTAGTGTAATCATCGTTAATCTTTTATATCTAACTTTATAATTTTTATTCGCACATAGCCCTCAAAATGATATTAAATATAATCATATCCAAAGCTTGAATTAGATAAAGAAGAAAGCCTAATTTGATTTGTAAAATTCTTTATAAGAATGTGCTAGTTGCTATGTTGGCCAGACGTCACGCTACTAGTGGATAGACTGTTACAGCATAAGTAGGATTATAGAATCGGGAAAATATCCTGTAGTTTAGTCAACCATGCACGTAAATATGGATTTTGACTTTGATAATGCCAAAATATTATCCTTTATTAAATAGATTTTAGTGTGTAGTTCATTAGTGTTTCAATATTTGTGTTTTACAAGTCCTATACAAAATTTTATTTAATGTACAATGCAATTTTATATTTTAAAATTTGACTATTTTAATCTGCTTTTAATTGTAAGTATTGCTTTTTTTAATTTCCTTATCTCCAATTGGAACTTGTTTTAAATTAAGAAACTAAGAAACTAATATTTAAATAATTAACTTAATTTCTAATTCACTTGAATAACTTAGGATATTGATTTTCATTTTTAATTATTTTTTTTTAATGTACAGGGTGTCCGTTTATATTTTGATCTCTACCTGCAGGCTGTATTATTAAAGGTAAAAAATAACTTTAAATAAGTACAAAAGTTATAGGATTTTTACTCTATCTTTTACAAATTTCAAAGTTGATATTGTCTCATAAATTGGTAGACAAATGAATACAATTTGCATTTTGCTAAATACAACACCCTGGATATTGTTGGATATTACTGACTTCGAATATATATAAATTGTTGATATTCGAATAAGCCGTTTCTGAATTACTCGAGTTCATATCATTTAAACTGTATCAGCAAAAACTCCAGATTGGCGTGAAAATTATGAAATCTAATATTAAGAAGAAAAGAATATTTAACTCAAAAACAATACAAAAACTAGAATAATAAAAATTTCAACATAACCACCGCAATTATTTATACAATTAACAGCGTTTCTCATGAACTTTTTGTAATTGCGTTTAAAATAAAGTCGGATCTCTGTGAAAATCAATATGTAATTTGACCAAATCGTTCCTATTGATTTTTTATTATTACTGGCATAAAAAATTCTAATTACTTCACGTTTTTTTTTCCGTCGAATATCCCATATTTAATGAAATAATATAAAATAATTTTAATGTTGCACAAGATTTGATACAAAATGTCTGTTGCTTTCATGGCAATCTCAACTTTTCACTAATATAGTTTAAATCATATAAACTCGAGTAATTCAAAAACAGCTTGTTCAAATATCAACAATTTATGTTTATTCGAAATTAGGACAAGAAACCTATCTATATATACTATCTAATAATATACAAGCTGTTATATTTAAAAAAAATGCAAGTATTCATTTTTCTACCAATTTATGAGATTATATCAACTTCGAAAATTGTAAAAGATAATAGCACAAAAATCATATAACTTTTGTATTTAAAGTGTTTTTCTATCTTAAAAAATACAGCCTGTCGGTAGGAGTCAAAATATAAACGGACACTCTATACAATTCCCATGATTGGATTGTTTCTGTAGCTTGCCTGGGGTTGCCCTCGTTTGGACGAAACCGGCTACTTTGATTAAAAGAATTTATTAGAAAGTGAACCATTATTTCAATTCTTTGTTTCCTTATTTACTTACACAGAGTGATAAATGGATTACGAAAATATTATCCAATGAAAGTAGGTATAATTGCGGACTATTTCTTTAAATGATTAAAATTCTAATATAAATTATAAACCATTTCTTATCATCTCAGTGTTATTTATTCTAACATCTTAAATAAAATATCTTAACTATAACAGATTCCCACAATTTTCTCCCAGAGTGTATTATTTATCACTTTCCCGTGATGCTGTCGCTATACGATTGTCTTCCGGCGTGGCCTCCGTTGTAATGTTTGAACCAGTTTTAAATTTAACCTGTAAATGTAGTTTGTATTTTTAACTTTTTAACATGTTTTAAAATTTTGAATTTATTCTTATTTTGAACCATTGATATTTCAATGTACTTACCGATACCTGTTTTCTTGGTATTTTTTTTCTGTCATACCATGTATGCGCCTTTTCTTTTCTGACATTCAATTCTCTCATATCAGTTTAACAGACTTCTTATTCGTTCAATTAATACTATTAATATTGACTTTATATTGTACTAATTCTTTTAAAGAAGGAAAACATACTAAATCAAAATGGTATTTGTAATATTACAAAGTTATTGCCTGTATCCATTTTATCTTCAATTTGAAGCTTGCAAATATTCCTCAAATTTATTATTTTTTATTTGATTTTTTAATATTTAACTAATATTTATATATTAATTTTATGTTGATTATTTCCCTACTTGTAGAGGAAATAACGGCAACCTGGTGTCCCTTTTAGTCTCTATTTAGAGATAAGTAACATAGTTGACTGATTGATCTTCGATAAATAGTCGAAGCCAAATTACCATTAGAAGTTTCAAATGGACCCATTCTTTCTTTGATCACTAGAGGAGACGGTCGTGTCAGTGGTCGCTCCTACAATTTAGGCCCACACATTCAGCAATATGGCCCAATGATCCGTAACCGTCACCTCTATATAAACCCGTCCCCGTGTGTTAGTCTTTCAGCTTTAGGTTTTATCCACACTAAAACCCCTTAGTGTGGATAAAACGTCGGCCAGAAAAAGATCCAGGACGCAGTTCCAGCCCGGAAGCACAGCAGAGTATAGTAACCTAATAGTTACATTTTGATAAACAGAAAATTTACAACATGGTAAAGTCCGCTCACGTTGAGAATATACTAGATAGCACTGCAATCGATATCGCTTTACACTGCCAAAATATCTTAAACAAAGTACTAGGAGGTCATAGAAGAAACACTTCTTCTGTTCCCAAAAAACATTATGCCCATTACAGGCGCCGAATTAACCCATTCTCTCCATGCTTTCCGATTTCTGACCACTTCATTTCCTGTATCTTCTTTCACATTCCTCGTCCTATTTCCTCAATTCTGTCGTTTCAATTCTTCCTAAGTTTTTTTTTTTGTTACTAGCACCTTTTTAATCAATGATTTATTTTCCGTCCTCACTATATGCCCATACTATTTCAGTTATTGTTTCTTAATTTTATTGGTTATTACTGCTTGGTTTATCCTTCGTCTTACTTCTTCATTACATATGCTATCCCATTTCTCTTGGCACCTATTTTCCTTAGGTATTTCGCTTCCATATGTTATGATTTCTTTCACTTTTCACTATTTATCTCAAGATTTAATTTTTCAATTTCCTCTGTTCGTATCTCCACTAATTCTTCGATCTTCCTACTACCATCCGCTATTAATACTATATCATCCGCATATAGTAAGTTGCTCATTTTGATAGGTTCCATTTTATTGTTTGCTATTATTCTATTCTTATTCTTGTGTTTTTTATTAGTCTGTCCATTACCATTATAAACAGACTAGCAGACACAGTCTAAGTCTGTTTCCCCCCCTGGTCATTTCAGATTTCTTTGACGTTTATCCATTCATTTGTACCATTCCAATCATTGCCTTGTATATATTTTTAATCACTCCAATTAGTTTTTTATTCACGTTAAGTTGACCCAAACCCCACCATATTATCTGTGTCTTAAGCAGTTTCTAAGTGTAGACATGTTAGGTATAGTTCTTTGCCCGCATCTATCTTCCTTTCTATGATGTTTCTCAGTATATGTATGCTGTCGTTTGTTTGCCTACGTGGCCTGGTCTACCTGCAGCTTGCTCCTTCATCAATTCATTTCCAATTACCTCCCTTAGTCTCTTTTTTTATAACCCTCGTATGCAGTTTGAAACCAAGGTCCGCATATACAAGGTTACCTCGTAGCTTTTCACCCAATCAAGAGAAAGAGCGCGAACGCGTCATCATGTATGCTGTTTTTAATAAATAAAGTGGCGCATATATGTAAAAATAAATGGCGATTTGTACTCCCAAACTAGATATTTATTTTTTATAATAAAAAACGAATTTCTACTATTATGTAATAGTAAACATAAGTAAATCAAGTAAAAATATTACATAAATATAACACAAAACTTAGAACTACACACATAGAGCATGACATTAAATTAGAAACTAAGAAAAAAGTAAAATGGTAAAAAGATAACGACCATATATTATCAAACTAAATATTTATTCTTCATCTTAATTTAGAATTTTTTTGAATTAATGTTTTGTCTACAGGAACGTGTCTTGCAATATACTTTCAAGTTCTTTTTATTACAACAGAATACCTCAATACTAACCTTTTTATGTAAACAAACACGATAATGATCGCGAGGCGCGTCGTGACAGCGTCATCGTGTATCCACCCTCTCCTTTCCCCGGGCCTCATTTACAACTTACGAGGCAACCTTATGTATACGGACCTTGGTTTGAAACAAGTGGTCGACAGACATTACCACATGCAAGGTGGCATCGTTTTTTTATATATGCGTAAGATAATGTTATTTTCCCAATCTTGTGGAATAGTCTCGGTTTCTCATGTCATTCTGAAAATTTCTAATGGCCATTTCTTTCCATTCGCTCCTAGATATTTAATCAGACAGAAGGAACATAAGAAACAATTAAACAGACACGTAAAAGCAACGAAGAATTTTGACAACTGACATTACAATAACAGTAGCGATCGGTAATATTTCATTTTATCCAATATAAATTTCGTATGCACATACAGCTTTTTCCGCCGCATGTAATCTTTCCTTAAGTATTTAGCCAATAACGAACGTCTAAAATATAAACCTGTATTTCCCAACGGTATGTTCTTGTCGTGAATCCAATGCAGTAATGTTATGACGTCTTGAATCACAGGTACGCCGGCTATTATCGTAAATAAACTATATCTACTGTCAATTACAAATATTTAATATTTCTAATCCCTCCATAATCGAAAACAAATGTAGTTGTTATTTACTAATAGTAAAATACTCGAAATTAAAATTACAATTCATTAAATTTGTATAAATAAAAAATTATAAACTCCTATTATGCAGCTAAATAAAGTACAGAGTTTCCATATTATAGCGACGTGTAATCGCCCCTTAAAATCTCTCGGCAAATATTCGCAGCCCAGCTTAAAACAGAATATTGCTTTTTAATGTTTTTCAGAAACATCCACTTTTCTTCTTGCTCTAGATTTATTTCCGCTGCGTCTCTCAACACTTAATTACCGCCCAGATCTCGCGACAGGCACGCCCTCTCCGTTTAATTAACCCGGAATTCGCTACGGACTCCTAATGTGTATAGCCGTAGCAGAGTGTGCGCGCAAAAAATTAACCCTCTCTTCCGCCTCCCTCGTTTCCGTCTCTGTCTCGCCTTTCCGCACGGACACAGTTCCGAGCAATTAACGTGCGACTGTTTCGCCCTGATGAGACAAAAGGAGACGAGAAAGGCCGGCAGTGACGACGACGACGACGCCGCGCCGCAACGCCAAGCGCAGCAGGAAATTTGGCGCAGGATCCGGGAAAGGGAATCCGGAAGGGCATCCAATGAACACGGCGGCCGCTCCGCACTAATGAGTCTCGTT